>OY740789.1:61797890-62299838 GCA_963514005.1 Raja brachyura
TTTCCACATTTTGTCACGTTACAACAACAAACGTAAATGTATTTTATTGGGATTTTATGTGATAGGCCAACACAAAGTGGTGCACAATTGTGAAGTGGAAGGAAAATGATACATGGTTTCCAAATTTTATTACAAATAAAAAACTGAAAAGTGTGGCGTTCAAAAGTATTCTGCCCCCCCTGAGTCAATACTTTGTAGAACCACCTTTCGCTGCAAGTCTTTAGGGGTATGTCTCTACCAGCTTTGCACATCTAGAGACTGAAATATTTGCCCATTCTTCTTTTCAAAATAGCTCAAACTCAGTCAGATTGGACGGAGAGCGTCTGTGAACAGCAATTTTCAAGTCTTGCCAGAGATTCTCAATTGGATTTAGGTCTGGACTTTGACTGGGCCATTCTAACACATGAATATGCTTTGATCTAAACCATTCCATTGCAGCTCTGGCTGTATGTTTAGGGTCGTTGTCCTGCTGGAAGGTGAACCTCCGCCCCACTCTCAAGTCTTTTGCAGACTCTAACAGGTTTTCTTCCAAGATTGCCCTGTATTTGGCTCCATCCATTTTCCCATCAACTCTGACCAGCTTCCCTGCCCCTGCTGAAGAAAAGCATCCCCACAGCATGATGCTGCCACCACCATGTTTCACAGTGGGGATGGTGTGTTCAGGGTGATGTGCAGTGTTAGTTTTCCGCCACACATAGCATTTTGCATTTACGCCAAAAACTTCAATTTTGGTCTCATCAGACCAGAGCACCTTCCTCCACATGTTTCCTGTGTCCCCCACATGGATTGTGCCAAACTGCAAACGGGACTTCTTATGGCTTTGTTTCAACAATGGCTTTCTTCTTGCCACTCTTCCATAAAGGCCCGATTTGTGGAGTGCACGACTAATAGTTGTCCTGTGGACAGATTCTCCCACCTGAGTTGTGGGTCTCTACAGCTCCTCCAGGGTTACCATGGGCCTCTTGGCTGCTTCTCTGATCAATGCTCTCCTTGCCTGGCCTGTCAGTTTTGGTGGACGGCCATGTCTTGGTAGGTTTGCAGTTGCGCCATACTCTTTCCATTTTCGGATAATGGATTGAACAGTGCTCCGTGAGATGTTCAAAGCTTGGGACATTTTTTTATAACCTAACCCTGCTTTAAACTTCTCCGCAACTTTATCCCTGACCTATCTGGTGTGTTCCTTGGGCTTCATGATGCTGTTTCTTCACTAATGTTCTCTAACAAACCTCTGAGGCCTTCACAGAACAGCTGTATTTATACTGAGATTAGATTACACACAAGTGGACTCTATTTACTAATTAGGTGACTTCTGAAGGCAATTGGTTCCACTGGATTTTATTTAGGGGTATCAGAGTAAAGGGGGCTGAATACTTTTGCACGCCACACTTTTCAGTTTTTTATTTGTAAAAAAATTTGAAAACCATGTATCATTTTCCTTCCACTTCACAATTATGCGCCACTTTGTGTTGGTCTATCACATAAAATCCCAATAAAAAACATTTGCGTTTGTGGTTGTAATGTGACAAAATGTGGAAAAGTTCAAGGGGTATGAAAACGTTTGCAAGCCACTGTATATGTATGACTGCAGGGGAAAGAAATCTTGTTCAGATTGAAACGTCTGAATGACAAATAAATTCAATTCAATTCAAATAGCTCTTGCTTTCACTCTCTTCCCATCCCCTCCGACTACATTCTATCTTTGTCACTGACATCAGTCTGAAGAAGGGTCTCAACCTTGAAACGTCGCCCATTCCTTCTCTCCAGCGATGCTGCATCACCCACTGAGTTACTCCAGCATTTTGTGTCTACCCACAAGAGATGCTTCTTAAGGTTTTGAGAGATGTGGAAATTCCACTATCAAATTTCCCTTTGATCTGGGAATGGGACAAGAAAGCCAAAGTACAAATTGTAAATATTAGATAGACATGAAGTGCTGGACTAACTCAGCAGGAAAGGCAGCATCTCTGCAGAGAAGGAATAGGTGATGCTTCGGGTCAAGACCCTTCTTCAGACTCCTGTCTTGACCTGAAAGGTCGCCCATTCCTTCTCTCCAGAGATGCTGCCTGACCCGCTGAGTTACCCCAGCATTTTGTGTAAAAAAGCATCTGCAGTTCCTTCCTACACATACTGTAACTATTACATCTTTGTTCAAAAAAGGGAGACAGAAATTGATGTCCGAGCCTAAACACACTGGTGGGGTCATTTTAGAGCAATTGCAAGGATCAAAATTAATTGTCACATGGCTAAACAGAATTTTAGTCCCATTTATTCACCTTTCTTCTGTTGAGCAAAATCTTATCAATTTCAATCTTGTAACAGGAATTGAAGGTGTTAGATCAGTAACTAGGCCAAGGAGAAAAAAAGCATTGAAGTGAGGTTTAGTTTGACAGGGTCTACTGGGTACAAATGAAGCAGATGACCTGTCATTTACAATCAAAAGACAACAGACTTCTGTGTTTTCCTTTGTGCTGCTTAGCACGTGAATAAGATTGCAGGCCACTGGCAGTGAAAGGCAAGTGAATAGCAAACCATTGCCTCAGGTAACTGAATCTAATTACTCTGCATCAGCATTCAATTTGAAGTGCCATTGAAAATGTTAAAGCACAGCTTATTTTCTTGGAAGAAGGAGATGCAGTCTGATATTGAGTGATGGTTTGATGTTACATATTGCCCTTACACCTCTTATAGGGAGAATCACAGCAGCTGAAGCACATTTGATATCTATCAGTTCTATTTATTGATGTTACAATATTAAATGGTCTTTTGAGGGTCACTGGCAGAACCAGCAGCACACTTGCATTGTTTTGTCAGTGACATTTCGGGGAAATAACTGGTTCTGTTTGAAACAAAAGGCAAGCAAAGTGATTTAAAAAATATAAAATAAGCTTAGAAATTATACCATGTAGCCGGGAAAAAAACCTAATTTTAGTGCAGAAAATCACTGAATTTTATATTTCTCGGTTTAGCGATTATTCAGCACCTGAAAGATGTGTTGAAGTGTTTGCAATGGGTAAATCCTTATTTTGTGAGAAAGAATACAGCTGCAAAATTGCATTGCATGCATGGTCCAAGGCCTTGTGTGTAATAGAACAGTTCTTGAATACTTAACATGCTGTAAGATATTTCTCTTACTTGCTCTGACATTATTGACCATATGGAGGAAAATGTCTGGTTCACTGGTCTGGTTTACAGGATGCTGAAATTGTCAATGGATGTGAAACACTTGGACTAGAACAGGAAGAGGAGAGCTGGTTGATCATTTGTGAGATGGAGGGCCGGGTTAATGCCATGCTTGTAAGGGATTCCGAGGGAGAGCCACTGTATAGAGAGGAAGAAATGAAGCCCATCAACACAATCAGACTAGGTTGACCATCAACAACACATTTATAATAGTCCTACACTAATCCCATTTCATTCTCCCTACCTCCCCATCAAGCCTTCTGGCTCTACCACTCACCAATGCACAAGGACCAATTTACAGTGGCCAATTAACCAACTTGCACACCTTCCGTTTGTGGGACGGGAGGAAGCTGCAAGCACTCAGGATAAACTCAAAGCACACCCAGTCACAGGGAGAACATGCAGGCTCCATGCAAACAGCCAACAGAGGACAGGATTGAAGCTGGGTCACAGGGGTTGCGAAGTAGGGGTTCCACCAGCTGTGCCACAATGACTCACAAGGTATTTTATCTATTTAAATGACACCTTCCCACAGCAGTTCCACAATACCTGCTTTCATAGGCTGATATTTTCTCAGGCAGTAAATCCCAAAACTCCAGATGCTGAAAATGTGAAATAAAAACAGAAAACAGAAAGCTGCAAAAGAGAGAAGCAGGCTCATTGCTAAGCTTAGCTCCACACAGTTTATACAGCTGTCATGGTTATAGTAACAGAGAGATGGAGCATGGAAAAGGCCCGTTGGCCCACTGAGTTTGCACTGACCCTAAACTTACATGTATTTGAAATTTGGGAGGAAACCAAAGCATGCAAAGAGAACCCACACTGTTAAGGACATAATGTGCAAACTCCACACACACAGCAACTGAGGTCAGAATTGAACCTGAGTTCCTGGGGAGAAAAAAATAGAATTAATGTTTTGTATCGATGGCCTTTCATAAGAATGTAGTCATGAACTGTTTCTCCTGGTTGCATGTTCCAAATTTAACTCCTGGAAATCTCCAAAATGGCTGGATTAATATATGCCTTCAAAGTTCTTTCAATGTCAATGGAAGAAACATCATCTATGGTTTGTGGCTTTAACAAACTTGTTCATGTTTTACATTTCTCCGGCCCCACACCTCGGGTTGCTATTGCCTTCTTTCCTTTCACATATAGCTTTGCTGTTCTGCTCTCTGTCCTTCCCCGGGATATTGAAAATATCATTTGCTCTGAGGTACACTGGCACCCATTCCATGTACAGAACGAATGGTCGCGACCTCTCATACCTCTCCAACTCACCGCATGTCTGCTGCCTGGAGTAATTGCTGCTATACCCGGAGGCCTCCGTTTTCGTTCACGTTGATTACTTCCTTGTCATTTTCTCCCCAGCAAGATCCTGAAGCTATCACCGAAGGAACGTCAGTAGGTTCTTCTACATTATTGTTCAGCAAGTCATGCTAGGGGATAGCATTTCCACCCACACATCCTTTAATATAGGCAAACAACACTCAATGAACAACAGTGGCTGATACAACAATGTTTCCAATGTTACACCATTGATGAAATGCATATTTCTAAAAGGTGCAGTTTCGGTCTCCAAATTTGAGGGACATTCTTGCTATTGAGGGAGTGCAGTGTAGGTCCACGAGGTTAATTCCTGGGATGGCAGGACAGTCATGCTGAAAGAATGGAGCAGCAAGGCTTGTATACTGTAGAATTTAGAAGGATGATGGGATCTTACTGAAACATATATGATTATTAAGTGTTTGGACACGGTAGAGGCAGGAAACATGTTCCCGATCTTGGGAGAGTCCAGAACCAGGGGCCACAGTTTAAGAATAAGGGGTAAGCCATTTAGAACGGAGATGAGGAAACACTTTTTCACACAGACAGTTGTGAGTCTGTGGAATTCTCTGCCTCAGAGGGCGGTGGGCAGTTCTCTAGATACTTTCAAGAGAGAGCTAGATAGGCCTCTTGAAGATAGCGGAGTCAGGGGATATGGGGAGAGGCAGGAACGGGGTATTGATTGTGGATGATCAGCCATGATTACATTGAATGGCGGTGCTGGCTCGAAGGGCCAAATGGCCTACTCTTGCACCGATTGTCTATTGTCTATTGTGTGAAAACACTATCTGCTAATCATTGTGTACAATTTTCTTTTGGCTAAATGGTATAATTCCTAAACTTATTTTATATTTTAAAAATCACTTTGCTTGCCTTTTGTTTCAAACAGATTCAGAGCTTCACCAGTTATTTCCCCGAAATGAGACTGACAAAACAATGTAAGTGTGCTGCCGGTTCTGCCAGTGTCCCTCAAAGGACCATTTAATATTGTGATCGTGGGTCTTACGTAATAACATGCACAAGTGCACTTAGTGATGTGACGCAGAAAAAAATGTTCGATCACATTACACCTGCTGAGAAAAAAAGAAAGGCCAGCAGGAAAGAAAGGGGAAGGAATACAAAGGTGGCCATCTAAACTGAAACTGACAAACACATGGATGCAGGGGGTGAAATTCCCCTTTGGCTAACAATGCCAAATGTGCAAAAGGATATTAACTGCCTGCAGCACAGTCTGCCACACATTCTGTCCCAATGACAGTTTCTGTCCCAGAGTGCAACTATAACTGATATTATCAAATGCATTTAATATTGAATACCAGTGATAAATATTCCCCCTGAACTAGCTTCTCTGCATCTCAAGAGATAAAAAAGACGTTATCCTATCAATTTGGACCTTCGAGGGAACCTCTGTGGCAGGTCGGAGGCAGGTCTCGGAATCTATCATGTGCTGTGCCAGATGGCAGGCGTTTCCAGGCTCTTTCTTGTGATGTTGGAGTCTGTAGCCGTGCGTTGCATTGCAACAATGTTGAAATGGTTCCTGAAGGTGTTTCCAGGGTGTCTTTCCATTAGAATGCGCAAGATGTGTTGTTTAAAATGATATGGAAATGACTCACAGTCGTAGGATCTGATGATTTCTCTTGATGAGAATGTGGCATCGACATTATCTTGCACAGATATAGCGTCTTTAAATGAAGCAAAATAGTCTGAATTGCTTCCCAGGAGCATTATCAATAAAATCCTGACATCGAGCCATATTGGAGATTGATAACCAAAGGCTTATTTAAAGAGGATTTTAAAGAAGGAACGAATGGGAAATAAGTGTAAAGATTGAAGGAAATTCTAGAAATTCGGCCTTTAACAGCAAAGGTTTGGGCACGAACTGTGGACCAATTACATTTACAGAAGATCAAATGGCTATAACTGGAGTTTGCAGAGATATCTCAGAAGGATTCAAGGCAAGGAAGATTACAGAATAGGGAGAGTTGGGTCCAGGGAAGGATTTGAAATCAAGCATGACAATTATAAAACCAGAAGCATGGCTTTCAGTCATCAAACACAGAAGACATGGGAAACATTAGTAGGTGCAGGTAGGACAGGGAAATCAGCCATTTGGATCACTTCAAATTTACAGAGTCGTACGAGGCTGGAAGAACAAGGCTAGAGGTAACAAAGATATGGATATTGGTTTCTGCAACAGAGTATCCAAAGGCAAAGGCAGTCAGACATGTCAGTGTTAAAGATATGGAGTTAGGTAATTGTTACAGCACAGCTACATGGGCAGAAGATCATCACAAGGTTGCAAATGGTTCCACTCTGGATATGTGCCAGGGATAGGGATGGAATCGTCAGCTTGGGAATGGAGTTTGCCCTGGGGACCACAGAAGGTGGCTTTGACCTTCCCTATACCCAGCTGGTGGAAATGGCAGCTGATTTACCATCCTATTTTTTGGTTTATCAATTTAGACAAAGCAGAGAAGTGGTGTGTAGATAGAACTGACCGTATTTAGTGTAACACATTTCATCATGATGTCACCAAGTGCCAGCGTGCAAATGAGAAAGAGGAAGAAATGAAGGAATAGACCATGGGATACACCAGAGGTAGCCTTGGAATACACCAGAGGTAACAGTGCAGATAAGCGTATCACTGATACCAGCTTTTTATTTCAAGAATTTTATTGCGAGATTCATTTTCAAATTGCTACTGTGGTATTTCACTCACGTTAGGTCGTGGCCCTCGAGTCTAGTAATATAATCATTACATGACTGTTCCTTATAATGCATTAGCTACTATTAAAAGCCAAGACCAGGCAAGCACGCGGTTGGCGTCATGGAAGAGCAACTTCTACTTAGACTAATTGTTTCAAACAACCTGTTTTTGTGTTATAAATACAAGATCGTTCTTTGTGAAGAAAGGAATACATGAATTTAATGGACATGGAGGTATGTCGGCTCTTTGTTTACGAGCTGTTTTCCATCACGTCAAGGTAACACTGCCAGTTTCAGTATGTTTGCTTTATTACTACATGTTAAGCTGCCACAGCCAATGAAGTAGGAAGGAATTGCTGATGCTGGTTTATACTTAAGATAGACATAAAATTCTTGCTATTGAGGTAGTGCAGCGTAGATTCACCAGGTTAATTCCTGGGATGGCAGGACGGACACTGGGTGGCGCTGCGAGTGGCAGCCTCACCAGCAGCTCGTGTGTTTTTTAAAAACTTTCTGTTATTTTTATTGTGTCTAAATGTATGTTTTAATGTCTCTCGGTAGGTTTGATGTGGGGGGTGGGGGGGAGGGGGGGGGGAATTGGGGGAAACCGTTTCCAGTCACTTATCTCGATGGAGATGCGACCCCCCCCCCTCCTCGCAACTTAACAACTGGATTGGTGCGATCTCTTCAGACCGAAGACCAGCCCAGAGCTTCAAGCAGCACGCGCGACAGACTTACCATCGCGGAGCGGGTGATGGCATCCTTTGCCGTGGATCGCCAGTCTTGTAGCTCCGACCGCGGGTGCCTGTTGACTTTATCATCGTGCGGCCGTGGTCTCCGGTAAGAAGCGCCCGATTCGCGAACTCCAAGCTGCGGAATGTGTTCCGATCCGTTCCGGCATCGGAGTTTTGATTATCCCGACGAGAGAGCCTGAACATCTGTGGTGGCGACTGTGGAGTGTTCAAGGATAATCACGGATGAACAAAGGAGGAAGATGACTGAACTTTATTGCCTTCCATCACAGTGAAGAATGCTGATTCCACTGTGGTGGATGTTTGTGTTAAATTCTGTTGTGTATTGTGTTCTCGTTACTTGTATGGCTGCATGGTAACTCAAATATCACTGTACCTTAATTGGTGCATGTGACAATAAATGTAAACTTGAATTTGAACTTGACATATGATGAAAGAATGGGTCGACTGGGCTTGTATTTACTGGAATTTAGAAGAATGAGAGGGGACCTTATTGAAACATATAACATTCTTAAGGGATTGGACAGGCTAGATGCAGGAAAAATGTTCCCGATGTTGGAGGAATCCAGCACCAGGGTTCATAGTTTAAGAATAAGGAGTAGGCCATTTAAGACTGATATCAGGAAAATCTTTTTCACCTGGAGAGTTGTGAATCTGTGGAATTCTCTGCCACAGAAGGCAGTGGAGGCCAATTCACTGGATGTTTTCAAAAGAGAGTTAGATTTCGCTCTTAGGGTTAATAGAATCAAGGGATATGGGGAAAAAGCAGGAACGGGGTACTGATTTTGGATGATAAGCCATGATCATATTGAATGGTGGTGCTGGCTCGAAGGGCCAAATGGCCTACTCCTGCACCTATTTTCTATGGTTCTGTGTTAAAATGCTGGAGTAAGGCTGGGGTAAATGCTGGAAGAAGGGTTCCGACCTGAAACACCACCTATTTATTTTGTCGAGAGATGCTGCCTGACCCACTGAGTTACTCCAACATTTTGTGTCTATCTACAGCCAATGAAGTACAGTTGTTCCAGGAAGAAATTAATGAACAGTCCTTGGGATATACCAGAGGTGACGGTGAAGGGTAAATGTATTGCTGATACCAGCTTCTCATTTCAATATTTCCATCCATCTTTTTAGTCCCATCAAAAATGAGGGGAGCAAAGTTTAAAGTATAGAGAAAGTGTGTGGGGCTACTTGTTTTGCACTGTGGTGGATAACGCTTTCAGGATAGTGATGGAGGCAGATATGATAATGGCATTTAGGAGACTTTTAGATAGTATGTGGCTATGCAAGGAATAAACAGATAAGATCACAGGCAGATAGAGGAGGTCAGTTTAACTTGGTATCATATCCGGCACGGATATTGTGGGCCATGGGGTTTGAACTTGTGCTGTACTGATATATGTTCTACTTTCAATGTTATCTCTAATAGATGAACTATCTGCGTGCTGTAACCATTGTATACTATTCTGAATTTAGATGGACAATTCTATCTTAGACACCACACAGTGTGGAAATAAAAATGACAGCTGCTGGTAATTCCTGCCATTCATTTGATTCAAACATCTAGCTTTATTTGAAGGAAGGAACTGCAGAAGCCAGTTTAAACCGAAGATAGGCACAAAAAGCTGGAGTAACTCAGCGGGACAGGCAGCATCTGAAGAGGTCTCAGCCCAAAATGTCACCCATTCCTTCTCTCCAGAGATGCTGAGTTACTCAAGCTTTTTGTGTCTAGCTTTATATCACAGTCATACACAGAGCCTCAGTCGCTGATGATATGTTCTACTTCTAAAACAGCAACAAGAGCTTGCATTTATATTCCAAACCCTTAACACAGAGGACCCACAAAGGTACTTCACCAAGGACATCAAAGGACAAAAGTCAATAGTATTTTATTTGTCACATATGCAACTACACAGTGAAATTATTGTTGCATATATTATACATGAGGGCACCATGCATTTATTCAAAGTCCATTGGAAGAGGGCTGCTGAGACAAAGCAGGAGAAATAGTAAGATTGGACAAGAACTTACCTGTTTGAAGTTTGATCTTTATTTTATGTGGAATTACGATGAGGGAATACGTGAAGAAGCCCTGCCAGGCGCACGTTCGGCATACTTCAAAGCAATGGCGTGAGAAGCACAGAACCAATAGCCGAAGTAAGATAGTAAGGCTCACAAAGATTAGAACTACCAGATGATAATTTATATTATGAGGGTTGGGAGCGGAGGGCACGTAATCCCTCATCGTAACTCCTCATAAAATAAAGATCAAACTTCGAACAGGTAAGTTCTCGTTTAATCTTACTATTTTACTTCGGAGTCACGTGAGCGACTACGTGAAGATTTTAAAGCTCTGTGATTTTTATGCCGTAGATCATTCCATACGACACACTGCTTCAGTTTACCCAGTAGTGAGTAAATAATTTATATTGCTTGGAATTATGCAATAAATATTTATATATATATATATATATATATATATATATATATATATATATATATATATATATATAACAAAAAAAAATAACCCCTCTATCCTAGGGGAAATAACAACAAATGTTATGCAACAAAGCAAACAATTTTGAACAGAACCCAACACAGCATGTGCAACTCTGGCACTGTAACAATAGGTTTATCATAAAACTAGGAAAGTTTCTTTTTTAGACCATCCTGCAGTCTCCAGAATTTGGTCGAGTGGCACGTCCTGCACCTTCGCCGCGGACATTGATGCCGCCCTTGTGGAGTGCGATTTATACACATCAGTATCTACAGTTAATACAGAACCTGTTTATCCATCTAGAAATAGTTTGTATTGTCACTTTTATATGTTTCTTGTGGGTACAAAAAAAATTCCCATTCCTTATATGACACATATATTGTTTCTTAGTGCTATCTCTCCAAGCTGCAGTTAAGACATCCATGGTCCTATTCAACATTCCATCAGAACCTGCAGATTAACAATTAATATGGTCATGTAATGGATGACTTCTGCTGTTACTGGATGTACCAACAATTACTGCACCTGGTATTTGTCATGAATGTCTGAATAATTATTCTGAACACCAATGGGAACAATGGCTGTGTAGTAATGGTCCCTAGATAAGGGACGTATCAGATATTAACTGATAAGAACAGATACTACACTTGATCTCAGCCAAAAGGCCGAGAACAATACCAATTTGTAACCGCCAAATGGCTGCGGCGGAGACTTGCTCTATTTTGGTGACACATTGTCTAATCAAACAAAATGGGGAAAACATAAAAGACTATACTTCCCCAACGTAGCGAGAATGCATCCACCGCTAATGCTCCTGGGTCTGACTCCCACGAGACACATTTAGGCCACTGGAGAATTAATCCAGACACAACAGATCAACATTTGGTACACATACTGTATGACAATCTTTTTGAAACTTTTTAAATTTTAACATTCATTCTGTATTGTAATTTGCATTTTCGTGATCTGTTGTCTTACCACAGTATTGTATTTTCCCACAGTTGTGGTATTGTCTACTCGTAATTGAACATGTAAGTTCTTTATTGTAGAACAACAGCTATCAATGCATAAAACGCCCCCAATAACTCCAAATAATTCAACCATGTATTTAGAGAATTAATCGTCCTGGACAGTCCATCGACCACCACAACTGGTGTCGCTGTCCTAAGCTCCCCATCCGAGAGCACTCTCATCAGTCTGTAATAACACTGAAGACTTCTGAACAAGCACATTTTTACTTCTAGTAACTTGTGCAACATTGAGAATCCATCATTGAATTCAACTCAACCTTTAGTTGGTAACTGCATGGACCTAATCAATAACCTGCACGCTTTTTTACTCTTATTCTCTGGTCTTTGCAGACTTTGATCATGCAGAGGTCCCAATTTGATAGCATGAATGCTGCTATCACTTTACCAGTAACCGTAGCTACTTCTTGGATGGTGGGATAATGTTTTTCCCCGGATGTACAAATGTAAAGATGTACAGAACCTTAGCCTTTCTCTAGGCTTATGGTTGCTGAACTCAGTTCTTCAGCTGTCTCCCATTTACAATGAACATAAACCTCTAGATAAGTAATTACAATGTGATTCTGAGCCGTCATTAATACCAGTGCTGGTTTCAATAATTGTGTGAGCAATTTGAGGGCTGAATTTACCCCATTAGGTAATTCCTTCAGCTGACCCATCCAATTAATTGAAGTACCTGAATAATAAGGCATCTTTTTTTAATCTAAAAAATAACCACATGGCAGCCTTGTGATACGAACTTCATTATAATGCTGAAGTGTACTTTTTTAAATGGTCATACTGAACTATAAATTTAACTTTGCGAGTCCTCGAATGACTCTGCAACCCCCATACTTGTGTCTGGGATATATTATCTCTACCTGACGAGTTTCTGGTACATTCAAACACCAAGCCGATCAGATTAATGCAGAATTACAAAACAATTGTAATCTTAACCAACCAGAGGTTGTTTCCCCAGAAATGATGTTTCTGTACTTCCGTAAATGAACCAGAAGATCTCCTTCTTCTTAATATAGAGGTTTGTTTTCATCAATCATAAATCTGGTTATAGCTTGCCCATAATCCTGCATTTTTTGGGGCTAATGTTAGCCAAATGGCAATTTGCATCATACAATTGGGTTTGAATATGCATTGCAGAGTAACGCAAGCATGTCTTAAAAGTATTGAACATTATCGACCCATGTATGTCTTCCCCAAATACAATGATGCCAACTGAATATCAGCTAGAGGACATACTGGAACACATTTCCTGTCCTCGCATCATTGACTCATGGGTGCCTAATTACTGAGTTACTGTTGGCACCCTGAACAAAGCACAATAGACAGGTGTTTTATATATTTTATATATTATTTACTGTTTCAGTCATAACAGTATCTCGGAGTAGGTGAGAAACCAAATAATGTTGGCCGCCAGGTTCATCCATAGCCTCACCAGTCCATACCGATATAGCAAAACTTGGTGCTACATTGGGAACACCCGGAATATTTCTATTGTGCTCTGGTGTATACACATAAGTAGGGACACCAGCTTCAGGTTCAGTTTCATTCTGCCCTGGTACTCCCGAGTTTTACTCTAGGGAGACTTCATCCAGACCTATGCAAGGCACTGGTGAATGAGATTCTCATTCTTTATAGGCACCATACTTAGTGTATGGAAACTCCCACGGAGCCTGCCTTAGAATCTCGTGGGTCTTTAAAACCCTTGACTGATTAGAATTTTGAGCTTTTATCTTGCTCTAGTGACCTCATCCAGACCTAACCAAGGTACTGGAGAATCAGAATTCCATTTTCATAGGCACCATACTCAGCGTATGGAAACTCCTTTGGAACTTGCCTTACAGGAAGACATACATGGGTCTTAGAACCCTTGTTTAAGTCAAGTGTGGATCATTTTCTCCTTTTCCAGCCTTCCCCTCATTCTTGTCCTCCCTTAGAGGAGAGTTACTTTCTTTACTGTTTTGTATTTGTGCATAAATTATATACCTTTAAAATTATAATTCTGAGAGGCACATTGCAGAATATTAGTATTAGCCTCAGTATCACACAGGGTTATATACATTTCCATAAAGGAAAACTGCATCTGGTAAAATATACACAGAGCAGACTTTATTTTACCATTGTGGGTATTTGGAGCCGGCATTTAGCGCAGCCGTTATCTCCAAACCCGATCTAAACAGCAGTAAATAGCGGGAACCAGCTTTTAAATCAGCCTTATCTCCCGATCTAAATCGCAAACTGCAGTTTCAGCGCGTTCCATTCAATTACCGCAGTTTAAATACTTATACTCGAGCTGGCTCCGTATTATCAAGCCAGATTTATAGAGTTTTTTAAAAAATTTCCACAATACATATACACTCTAGCTGGCTCTGCAGACTTACTGACTGCAGTTTAATAAACACTCGCAAGAAGTTCAACGCTGACTTACCTGCGGGTTAAACTTAACGCTGGTGGGAGCTGCGCTCTCCACCCTGTCGGTGCCACATGCGTCGACGTAATGCCGAACATGTGTCTGGCGGGGCTTCTTCACGTAGTCAGTCACGTGACTCCGAAGTAAAATTGGCGAGAGTGGTCTACTGTGTACAAAAACAAATATATAACAGAAGGTGTTGGATATAGAAAAAAAATAGCATTTGTGGGAAGGAAAACAGTTAAACTTTGAGATCAAGGTAGTTCAATATGGACACAAAGTGTTGGAGTAAGTCAGCGGGTCAGGGAACATCGCTGGAGAACACAGATATGTGAAGTTTCACGCCAGGCTGAAGAAAGGACCTGACCCGAAAAGTCACCTTTCCATGCTCTCCTGAGACGCTGCCTGTGCCACAGATTTGCTCCAGCACTTTGTGTTCTTATTTGTAAACCAGCATCTGCAGTTTTGACTAACCCATTATGGCATTATGTGTCAAGTGGATGAAGAATGGGAAATGAATGAATTTTTGAGCAGGGTTTTAAAGAGTGTCATTTTGGAATTAGGAGATGAGGTGACTGTGGAATCCATTCTGTTGTAGATTCCTAATAGAAAGGGAGAATGTGCAAGGACCTGCAGTTGGAGAAATTGTGAGATTATTGTTGGGGACGCAGGGGCAATTGCTGGATTAAAGGAATTTATGGTGTAAGTGATGAATGACCCCATGGCAATGCTAGGGTGGGAACGTGGAGGCACATGGGAAGCAGCAAGCCAATAGATGGAAGTAAAGAGAAAGAAAAATACGAGTTATGCCATGAGAGTCAAGAGGCAGGAGTGTTTTATTTTCATATGTCCTGTAACAGAACCAGAGATTCCTACTACTAGCAGCGTGGCAGTAATGTAAACATAGTACCCAGTAGACACTATAAAAAACAATAAAAAGAAGTTCAATATATAAAGACAAACAGTATAATACAAAGACAAAATAATGCCCCCAAATCCCTAGTGCAATCAAGGCAGTTTATAGTTCAGAGTTTAGTTGGAGTTTGTAGTGTTCATCAGCCTGATTCAATAAGGTGATTGAAGTTTTCAAAGCACTGAAGTTTTTCTAACAGGAGCACTGGTAGCCAGGGGAGCACTGGAATAATCAATGCTCTATGTGATTACTGCAAGAATGAGGATTTCATGAATGAAATTTGTGTCAAAGCAAGAAATCATGGATTTGATCTTCCCTTGTTTATCTGTAGGTGCTAGTTATGGAATGGCTGTTGAACAGGTTGAACACTAGAGGAGGGGAGGAAGATACCAGTGCAGAATATGGAAGTTAATCCAATGTGACATTGCTTGCCAAATGGATGTAGAATTGGAGGGTCAAAGGCTGAATATTTGGGGAAATATTTATTAATTGTGCATGACTGCAAAAAAAAGCTTTAAAAAAAGGCGATGCCTGGAATGGAATATAAATGAGGAGATGACGATGGATGATGACATTGTTGTCAAGCTGGAAAGGATTCAGAGAAGATTTATGAAGATGTTGCCAGGACCCGAGGGCCTGAGCTATAGGGGATGGTTGAGCAGGCTGGGACTCTATTCCTTGGAGCGCAGGAGGATGAGGAGTGATCTTTTAGAGGTATACAAAGTCATGAGTAGAATAGATTGGGATAGACATAGAGTCTCTTGCCCAGAGTAGGGGAATTGAGAACCAGAGGCCATAGATTTAAGGTGACGGGGGGAAGTATTTAATAGGAATCAGAGGGGTAACTTTTTCACACAAAGGGTGGTGGGTGTATTGAACGAGCTGCTGGAGGAGGTAGTTGTGGCAGGTACTATTGAAACATTTAAGATATACTAGACTAAGTGGGACCCGTGGTCCCAGCATCACACGGGAGGGCTGGTCATCCAACGTAATATTCCACCTCTCCACCAATTCCAATATTGCTGCCCAGTGGAGGGGGGGGGGGGGGGGGGTTCTGTTGCGCTAGTATGGGTGTTGTGGGCTGGAGGGTCTGGTTTCCAGGGGGCTAGTATGGACATTGTGGGCTGAATGGATTCTTGGGCTGGAAGCTCAGTCACTGAGGCCTGGCAGTACAGTCACTCAGACCTGGCAGGCTGGCAGCTGAGAAAGTGTTAGAAATCGTGCCCAAAATAGGTGAGAGAGAAGCGAGAGAGGGTGGACTGAATGGATTATTGGGCTGGCAGTTCAGCGAGTCATGGCTGGATGGGTGGCAGTTCACTTACTCAGGGCTGGTGGGCTGACAGGCTGGCAGTGCAGTCACTCACGGCTGGTGGGCTGGCAGTTGATTTCCTCACGGCTGGTGGGTGGACAGTTCACTTAACCATGGCTGTTGGTCTGGCAGTGCAGTCATTCATGGCTGCTGGGCTGGCAGTTCATTCAGTCACCCCTCCTCCCTTAATCCCCCCATTCTGCTCCTTGCCTTCCCCACCCCCCCCCCCCCCACGCATTCAGTCCATCTCCCCACAACCTCCCCCCATGCACTCTTAGCAGCTCTCCCACAGAGCAGCCATTCCTGCCTATTAGGTTCCCATTGTGCTGAAGATCACGCAGGCATGACAAGTGGAAAAAGGATTTATTAAAGTTTAAAATATGAATTACTCTGAAAATATAAGAACAATTTCCATGTTAAAGATGAGAATTATTAAGTTCTTTCTTGTTGTGTCTCTTGTTGTGTTCTGCTGCTCACTGCCTCTTGATGGCTATTTGCTGTTGATAAAAAAATAGACCATTTTAATATAGAGAGATTGAGCGGTTGTAATTTGTTGTAATTCTCAATTCTCTGTACTCACTGAAG
This sequence comes from Raja brachyura, assembly GCA_963514005.1. The sequence goes on from OY740789.1 coordinate 61,814,591, forward strand.
AAATTGTGCAAAACATTTTTTTGAGGCGGGGGCTGTCGGGGTGGGGTGCGGGGTGGCAAACGTCCTGCAGCCGAGGGGGATGGATGGCTTCAGGCGGGGGCTCTCTTGGGCTGATGAGGGAGGGGGTGTCCTGCAGCGGGTGATGGGGGCGGCTTCAGGAGGGGGAGCATCCTATAGCCAGGCAGAGGGCAGCGTCTTGATGTGGGGATGCCAGTGGGGGGGGGGGGGGGGGGACGGTGAGCGACCCACTCATGGCCTCTGGACTCACTGCCTTGGGACTAGCTCATGGCCTCTGGACTGACAGACTGAATCACGGCTTGTGGACGGACTGACTTATGCCCAACTTCTGGAGTCACGTCCGACTTTTGTAAACTGAAAACTGTAACATCCACATTGAGGAACAGCTTCTTCCTGACAGCCATCAGGCTATTAAACATAACGAATAAGCTCTGAACTACGAAATACTATATTATTTGTACTATTTGTTATTTGTTGATCACACACACTCCACCTCACAGACACTCACACACAGACTCTCTCTCACACACAGACTCTCTCTCTCACACACACACACACTTACACACACAGACTCAGACTCACACACACAGACTCAAACACACAGACTCACACACACAGACTCTCACACACACACACTGACACTCACATATATGCACACATACACACACACACACACATATATACACATTCACACACTCACACACAGACACACTCACACACACACTCACAGACAGACTCTCTCTCACACACACACACACATTCACTCACACACATTCGCAACCAATACTAAAATGCCAAGTAACTTCAGAATGTGGTAAACATATAGTGTGTGAACCGAATGAAACGTTTAAAGCCTCCTCTAGAGGCTGCTGCTGCTGCTGAAGCAAAAATGTGCTTTAAATAACGACCAACAAACCCATTCACCGTAGACACAGTAGTAAGTTCTCTTGAATTATTCAATGACGTCTTCACTATGCCTTCTGCAGTCAGTGCCATCTTGCCATGAACCGGAAATGACACAGTCAGCGCCATCTTGACACTAACCCGAAATGACATAATCAGCACCATCTTGCAACTAAGCGGAAGTCACAGAATGAGCGCCAATTTTGCAATCAAACAGTCCTGATCTAATAAAATGTTTATCCATGCTTTATCCATCCGAAAACTGTTGCAACGATTTTCAAAAAACCAAGCCAAGGCAACTTGGCAGCCGCCATTTTACAACCAATCCATTTCCTGAAAACAAACTTTTTAAAAAGGCAAGCCAAGGCAATTTGGCAGCCGCCACTTTACAACCAATCCATTTCCTGAAAACAAACCTAATTAAAAAGGCAAGCCAAGGCAATTTGGCAGTCGCCACTTTACAACCAATCCATTCCCTGAAAACAAACTTTTTAAAAAGGCAAGGCAAACAATTTAGCAGCAGCCACTTTACACCCAACCCACTTGCTGAACACAAACGTTTTTAAAAGGCAAGGCAAACAATTTGGCAGCAGCCACTTTACAACCACATCGAGGGGACTCACCATCGAGTAGACGTGCGTTCTGTGTTTTTCGCAGCTCAGAGAGCCATGACCCTCTCGCTTCCTCGTCTGGCAGAGACTGAGTGAGGCAAGACACTTCCAGGTTTTATAGTCCCTCCCCCCTGCTACCAGCGGGGGCAGCAGAGAGAATGGCAATCTTTTTTAAAACATTAATATCTTTCTGTTTTTTCATAGATGGGAAAAACCCTCTGGTCCAATCTGGCGGAGGGGGGCTCTGAGCGAGGTGGCCAAATATGACAGCCGTAGGTGGCAGCGTTCTCTCGGAAATCACAGCACAGTGAGTCAAAAGCGGTTAGGATCTTGCTTTTAGTAATATAGATTTTGACAGGTACATGGATAGGACAGGTTTAATGGGATATGTGCCAAATGCAGGCGAGTGGGACTTGTTTAGATGGGACATCTTGGTCAAGTTGGGCCGAAGGGCCTGTTTCCACGCTCTATGATCACAGATTTAGTTTTACCCTTGAAGCTGCCACTGCAACATTCTGCAGTCCATCTGGCCAGGCTTCCTTGGAGTCTAAAACCACTCGTGCATATACCCAGATACCTTCTCTTTGCACTCTCCATAAATGGTGGAGTGAGCAAAGTGGACAGATCAGTCTTCGAGCACAATGTTTTGGTAAACTTTGCAGAGAGAAAAGCTTGGAGATGTGGGGAGAGATATGGGGGCATTAGTGCTGGGCGGTAAGGTGAAATCAGGGGGAGAAGAGTTGAATCAGGACAGTGTTGGGAGGAGATGACTGCTGAGAAGGGATGCCAGGCTTATGGCCAAGTTGTAGAACGGAGAATTAGTTTCACAATTTGATAGAGAGTTGAGTGTCGCAACTGAACTGGGTGAGCACGATGTCTGAGAGAGCGTGATCGCAAGGTATAAGCTTTTAATAATGTGGACCACAAATGGGATTGTAACACTATATCCACCAGCCTGGAACTTACCCGACTAAGACTCATTTAACCAAATCGGGCGGCACAATGGCGCAGCGGTAGAGTTGCTGCCTTACATACTGACCTGGGTGCTGACCTGGATTGGATCCTGACTATGGGTACTGTCAGTATGGAATTTTACGTTCTACCCGTGACCACGTGGGTTTTCTCCAGGTGCTCCTCCCACACTCCAAGGACATACAGGTTTGCCTGCATCTTCTCAAGATATGCAAACTTGAAAATCACAGGAGGGGGTGATCAAGCCTGCAGTGCATGCAGTTGCATGCCTTCATACATATGTGGGCTTCCCCATGTATTGGTGTATAAAACCATCCAAAAGGAGGGTTTTGTGAAGCACATGGTAATTGCCAGATCATGCGAAAGAATCTCCCGAATAATTTAATTTGTGCGATGCACATAAACATTGCGCCATAATTTATACATTCATCATCAGTTTATCCACAAGATGGGAATCAACATATGTTGCTCAAGGTGTTGGAGGAGCCTGGTGTAATTAATCATGTCAATGACTGCAGAGAGGTTGAGGGAAATCAGAACACATAATGTCCACTGCCATAGAGGTTGCTGTTTGTGCTTTGGCTGGGATTGATTTAGTTCACTGGGAGATATTCAAAAATGGATCATTCAAAGATAGAACTGAATAAGAGTTTGTGGTGCTTCGCCATAGAGCCTTGACTGAATTTACAGCAAGATTCTGGGTACCTTCTGTGGGAAATTAGTCTAAATGTCCTATTGCGACATTCGTGTATCAATATGCTCCACTGGTGAAATTAGAGCATGTCCCGGATATTCATTTATTTTTCTTTTATGTAATCTAGAAAACATTAGAGAACTAAACTGCAGAATCTGCAATTATTTATACAATTTTGTTTTATCCATCTTTATCATTGAAAATCAATATTAGTTGTTGCTACTAATCGCCAGCTACTGAGAAAACATTTATCTACACTTTAATCCGATCAATGGCTTTAATGAGATATTTCTGTTTCTCCACCAGTGTTCAGTGACCTTTCTTAGATTACTTGCATTGTACTAAAGCACATATAAGGGTTCTGATAAAAAGACTCAAATCTTATTACATTGATCATATTGGACCTAGAAAACCAATAGTAATATCACTGAAAGTTAAAGTGCATGTGATTTTCCAAACAGCCAATCTATCTTTGTTTTTCTACAATCTAATTTATTTTTCTTTTAAATTGTAGCTATAATGCTAACTCAGTAATTTTATGTAGCACGTAAAGTTTCAGTATATAGATTACCCAGTGAAAGTTAGCTTTTAAATCGAACATGTAAATAGTATTAGAAAAATGCCTAAAATGATTACTATTTACTGTCCGATTTCCTTCGTTTTTCTCATAGATGAGTTCAGCTTGCTAACATTGTGATATAAATCGAAAAATATCTAAAATGTCATGCATTAATAATTAATGAAAGATAGTACACTAATTTATCAAACTATATTGCACAGATGCTTTTGTGTTCTGTTATATTTGTGAAAAATACACAATTACATCCTAATCATTGAGATAACTTAATGACTTTATATTTCAATGGCTCCATTAACACAGATTCACTCTTCTACAGGTCTGTGTAACTGAGGTTATGAAATTTTAGCGTGATCTTGGATGGAGTCATCAAAATACATCTCAGTAAATAAAATCATTATTAAAAAAATATTTTAAAGTTATTTATTTGTTGAAATAAAAACATACAAAATGTTATGGCAGCTCTCATCATTGATTATATATGTAGATCCACAAGTTCTGATAGTCTGTTACTCTTTACTCATTATGAACTTTATTTCCAACTTTGGCCTGATCTTGACAACTCTGCCACCGACATAGCAACAGAAAATAGTTGGAACAGTGGGTCATTCGACCCTTCATATAGGGTCGGCCAAAACATGATTAGCTAGAGTGAATGTGGAGAGGAATGTTTCCACTAGTGGGAGAGTCTAGACCCAGAGGCCATAGCCTCAGAATAAAAGGATGAATATTTAGAATGGAGACGAGGGGGAATTGCTTTGGCCAGAGGGTGGTGAATCTGTGGAACTCATTGTGAATCCGTGGAATTCATTGCCACAGATGGCTGTGAAGGCCATCTTCGTCTATTTTTAAAGCAGGGATTGATGGGATCTTCATTGATAAGAGTGTCAAAGATTACAAGAAGGTGGCAGGAGAATGGGATTGAGAGGGGTTGAAAACTAGATCAGCCATGTTTTAATGTTGATGCAGACTCGATGGGCAAAATGGCCTAATTCTGCTCATATGTCTTATGACTGTGGCTGATCTATAACATATTTCTTCCCATGCCACATGATGTCTTGTGTCTGGAGATCTGTCTACCTCCTTAAATATATTCAACAGTGCGGTCTCCACAACTTTCTGTGCAAAGAATTTCAGAAATTCATCAGGAATGCAGAAATCTTCCATCTTCTCAGTTCTAAATGTCTTAAATGCCCAAAATCTTGTGACTCTTGATTATAGAATTGTGCTGTATGACTCTATGACTCTTGCAATGTGACTCTGACACTACAAAATGCAAACAGGGGAAGGAAGCATAGATGGGGAATTTTGTCTGCATGAACAAGTAGGGCTGAAGAGCCTGTATCCATTCTGTGTGGCTCTATAACTCTGTGACTATAATCTTGAGAGAGGATACTCTCTTCTTGCATTCTTCTATCTTTCTTAGGCCCCCTTCAGTCATGGATGAATGTGGGTGCCTCCAGTGTGCGGGACTTTGTTTATCCTGGGGAGACTGGTGCACAGACAGCCACCCCATGGTCCTTGACAGATCTGGGTCGGGATCCAGTGGCATGGAGTCAAGATGACCGGAGACCCTTTTCTGCTGCAGCCTTCATCCCCTTCCCAGCCGTTGTGACGTTCCTCTAAAGTCAGCCATCACCCTCCACCTGTTCCACGGTTGAGGTCTTGGTTGGATTCAATCAAGCCGTTTTAAAATATTTTACATTCCAATGAGATTCCCTCTCATTTTTCTAAACTCTAGTGAATCCAAACTTGGTCAACCCAATCTCTTCTCTTCTAACATTTCTGGAATCATTTTAGTGAATCTTTGCATACTCTCTATGCAAAATCAGGATCAAAGCCCGAGTCTCTGGCACTGTGAGCCAGCAGCTCTACCAACTGTGCCATTGTGTCACCTTGTGCCGTCCTCAAGAAAATTTACATCAATGTCCTGGAGCTGAAATGATTGACTTCCACCAACCACAACTATCATCCTTTGTGAGAGTTGTAACTCCAACTATTGAAGTGATTTCTCCTTCAAATTAGGGTTGCTTGTTGTGACATTTGGTTAAGGGTGGACATTCTCACCTCAACCCTGGAATTCAGCTCTTTGGTTCACAAGAATATGATGACGTCTGAGCTGAGTGGTCTTGGTGGAACACTGAGTATTGGTGAGCATCTTGGTGACTTGATGCTGTTCGATAGCATTGCCAACAACATACTCCTTCAAATATTTTCTACTTGGATGGGACACCCCCATTGTTTTTTGTATACTTGGACTTGAAAGAACAAAATTGGTTATAGTTCACGTAACTGATTTCTGATCATTCTCCAGTCCTATGTGCAGGGAAGCATGTTTGCCAATATCAAGGCCTGGATTGATTATTGTTCTGCTCAATAAGCAGTTTCAAAGCCGTAAGAACAAGTACAGATGAGCAATATCAGAATACTACTCTTACCCTGGCTCTCCCTACTACTGCCCTATTACTGCTGGCAATCTTAGAGTTAGAAGCAAACAATGCCCTCTAATATACTGATCATACTGGAAATAATATTGCATATTCTCAGGCGAGTGATTCTTGAGTTTGTACCTGAAACATGTATCTGCCATTTAAAAGGAGACATCAAATAAATATTTAGCATTAAGGCATGGTATCCATGAACATTCACCCCTGCTCTAATTTAAACAATGTGACCATCATCAAAATGACGTACCTTGCAATTATGGAAACAATAGCACAGAAAGAGATAATTCTCTGCCATGTTTCTATGCTGGTGCTGGCTATTCACTCCAATTGTCTACGCTAATCTTCCTTCCTTTAACGATTATTCTTTTCAAACACTTAGCTAATTCCATATTAAATAAGATTGCAGTCTCCACTTCAGTACCCTCTTGTGGTGAAGCACTGCAAAAATATTCTTTGTTCCTGTTTATCTGGCTTTGTTCTTTACGTAGACAACATGGATATTTTCCGATTCTAAGCACTCGAGGCTGCTGACTCCATAAATAATAAATAGTGGTGGGTTGTTACTATACAACCTGTAGTGTGCATTATGCAGCTTCACAAATAAGTTACATCACAAATGTAAGATCTACTAAAGTATGCAGAGACACTAGTATTATACAAGGCTTTACAATTCATATTATATTGACAGCTAACATCATGGATCACATGGATTACGGATTATGGTGATCTTAATTAAGGATTATCAGCTCCATTTAATACTCAAGCAAAGAAAGCATGATGCACGGCACTAATAAATTGTAATATGGGACATATAGGCTGGTAGTGGGGGTCAAAGAGCTGAAACAAACATATAGACTATGGACAAGAATTTAAATATAATTCCATAAGAACTATACTTCTCTGAACCATTGAATGGCACTGCATTCTTAGCATCTAAGGATTTATCAGACAGAAGCTCTGGTATATAATCAGTGATTATTTCAAAGTTCAATGGGATATGCAGGTCAAGAGAAATGTCGCATTATTGTAACCTTTAACATGAAAACATGCTACCAGAAGATGTGAAATTCACAGAAAGGCACATTAGTATATAGCCATCTTGTTCTCCTGACCTTTCGTTAGACTGAGAGTCAGGGGAGAGGGTCAGGCCTCTCGACCTGAAACATCACACGTTCCTTCTATCCAGAGATGTTGCCAGTCCCGCTGAGTTACTCCAGCATGTTGTGTCTATCTTTGGTGTAAACCAACATCTGCAGTTCATTCCAACACTTTGAGGTAGATCTTTACTGCATCCCATTCATCCCTGTTTACCTCATTGGAACATTATTAAACACCTGCAAATTAGATTTCAGAAACTAAGCATCATCACGCATTTTTCTGAGACCGAAAGATAATGCATTGGACCATAAAGTACACGATGCAGTGTTAGCTAAGCTGTACTTAACACCTTCATATGAAACAGCCTGATCTGATATTTTAACAGATTGCTAACCTGTTTATTTTGAATTTGACTCCAAACTAAAAGATCTAACAGCTGTTAAAATGACAAATATATTAATTTTGTCTGAATGTACCAAGAAATTCTGTGCAAGAAAGTAAAATTTCAAGCCTATTGCCTGGTGCCATTCAACAAACATACATAAAATATCAATATAATTGATATTTACGTACTGGAGCCTACCAGGGAGAAGGCAATTCTGGATTTAATGTTGAACCCGATTTGATAAGGTAACTCGAGGTAAAGGAGTCATTAGGAGGTAGTACATCTGGGATATTAATTAATATGATAACTTTCAGTCTACAATTTGAGACGGAGAAGGGAAAATTGGAAGGGTCAGTATTATAGTTGAGCAAAGGGACTATGGACCCATGAGGGAGGAGCTGGCTAAAGTTGACTGAAAAGATACCCGAACAGGGATGACAGTGGAACAACAATAGTCGGAATAAGAGGCGACTGTGGCTGACAAGTGAAGTCAAGGACAGTATAAAAATAAAAGAGAAGTATAACATAGCAAAGATGAGCGTGAAGCCAGAGGATTGGGGAACTTTTAAAAAGCAACAGAAGATAACTAAAAAGACAATACGGGGAGAAAAGATGAGGTACAAAGGTAAGCTAGTCAAGAATATATAGGAGGGTAGTAAAAGCTTATTTAGGTATGTGAAGAGGAAAAAATTAGGTAATAACAAAGTTGGACCCTTTGAAACAGAAACAGGTGAATTTATTATGGGGAACAAGAAAATGGCAGACGAGATGAACAGGTACTTTGGATCTGTCTTCACTAAGGAAGACACAAACAATCCCCCAGATGTACTAGTGGCCAGAGCACCTTAGGTGAAGGAGGAACTGAATGAAATTCAAATTTGGCAGGAAATGGTGTTGGGTAGACAGACGGGACTGAAGGCTGATAAATCCCCAGGGCCCGGTGCTCTGCATCCCAGGGTACTTAAGAAAGTGGCTCTAGAAATCGTGCACACATTGGTGATCATTTTCCAATGTTCTATAGATTCAGGATCAGTTCCTGTGGATTGGAGGGTAGCTAATGTTATCCCACTTTTTAAGAAAGGCAGGAGAAAGAAAACAAAGCCAGTTAGCCGCCTGACATCGGTGGTGGGGAAGATGCTGGAGTGAATTATAAAAGATGAAATAGCAGCACATTTGGATAGCAGAAACAGGATCGGTCCGAGTCAGCATGGATTTACGAAGGGGAAATCATGCTTGACTATTCTTCTGGAATTTTTTGAGGATATAACTAGGAAAATGGACAATGGAGAGCCAGTGGATGTAGTGTATCTGGACTTTCAGAAAGCATTTGATACGGTCCTACATAGGAGATTAGTGGGCAAAATTAGAGCACATGGTATTGGGGGTAGGGTACTGACATGGATAGAAAATTGGTTGGCAGACAGGAAACAAAGAGTAGAGATTAACGGATCCCTTTCAGAATGGCAGGCAGTGACTAGTGGGGTACCCTAAGGCTCGGTGCTGAGACCGCAGCTAATTACAATATACATTCATGATTTAGATGAAGGGATTAAAAGTAACATTAGCAAATTTGCAGATGACACAAAGGTAGGTGGTGGCAGTGTGAACTGTGAGGAGGATGCTATGAGGATACAGGGTGACTTGGACAGTTGGGTGAGTGGGCAGATGCATGGCAGATGCAGTTGAATGTGAATAAATATGAGGTCATCCACTTTGGTGGCAAGAACAGGAAGGCAGATTATTATCTGAATTGTGTCAAGTTAGGAAAAGGGGAAGTACAACGAGATCTGGGGGTCCCAAATTTGATGAAAGATATTCTTGCTATTGAGGGAGTGCAACGTAGGTTCACGAGGTTAATTCCCGGGATGACGGGAATGTCATATGTTGATCGAATGGAGCGACTGGGCATGTATACACTGGAATTTAGAAGGATGAGAGGGGATCTTCTTGAAACATATAACATTATTAAGGGATTGGACACGCTAGAGGCAGGAAACATATTCACGATATTGGGGAAGCCCAGAACCAGGGGCCATAGTTTAAGAATAAGGGGTAGGCCATTTAGAACGGAGATGAGGAAACACTTTTTCACCCAAGGCAGTGGAGGCCAATTCTCTGGATGCTTTCAAGAGAGAGTTAGATAGAGCTCTTAAAGATAAAGGGATAAAGGGAGAAGGCAGGAACGGGGTATTGATTGTGGATGGTCAGCCATGATCACAGTGAATGGCGGTGCTGGCTTGAAGGGATGAATAGCCTACTCCTGCATCTATTGTCTATAAAGATTATTTCAGATTATTAGTCTAATTACAAATTACTTAACAGATATATAAATATCTTATAAGGGATGAATGATGAGTCAACGAGGAGGAAGTAAACTGGGGTTGGGGAATGCTCTAAATATTCTCAAACTTGCCAGAAACTCCAAATAATCTCCTTCAACGTCATGAGAAATATATGGGAGGGAGGTGTTGATAATGCTTTTCGTAAGCCAGCTACATGGCTACATAAAACACCATGGTCCAAAGGTTGTGTTTGCCAGAGGACAGAAGAAGATTAATTTGATCATGTTGCATCTGTGGATGGAGAAACAATGTCAACCGTTCAGGCTGAAGATTCTTCATCGGAACGGTTCCAGTGATTCACGTTCAACCTGGACAACCGATGCTGTCTGTGTGGAGATTGCACGTTCTCCCTGTGACCACCTGGGTTTCCTGCGGGTGCTTCAAATTCCTCCTGCATGAGAAAGATGTGCAACTTGCTAGGTGGCGTGTGGGTGAGTGCAAAAATCTGGCATGTGGTGCAAAATTAATTAGAATGGTATTGGCTCATGGACTCATGGACTCATTGGGCTGAGGTGCCTATTTATGTGCTATGACTCCATAACTCATTTTGTTTCCAATTTCTAGCATGTACATTGTTTAACTTTCGACGATCTAAATACGAGATTAATACCTCCCTAAAACTAGCAAAAAGCCTTTGCACCTGTGAATCATGCAGACCAGTGAAACCTTTTGATTTATCATTGGCTGGTGCTGCTGATGCTCCAGGAAAGAGGGTGCTTGAGTAATTGGGTTTGCCTTCTCCAAGAAAAAAGAACTGGACTGGGGAAATTAAGATGGGTATTGTGTGTAGGAAGGAACTGCAGATGTTGTTACTTGTGGGCAGAGCACCAAGGCAAATTCCTTGTATGTGAATACTTGGCCAATAAACTTACTTTGGTTTAAACTGAAGATCCACACAAAATGCTAGAGTAACTCAGTGGGTCAGACAACATCGCTGGAGAAAAGGAATAGAATAGAATAGAATAGAATAGAATAGGTCGGAAGACGGGGTCTCAACCTAACAGGGCACCTACTCTTTTTCTCCAGAGATGCTGTCTGAACCGCTGAGTTACTCCAGTTTTTTGTGCCTATTTACGATGAGTGCTCCCTGCACTCATTATCTAAGTACCATCAATACCAGGAAGGAGATGGGAAGCGAACGGGTGATGGTGGATTGTTAAGTCTTTGCCTAACCACATCACTTCTTTTGAGACAGAACACCATCCTATCACCCTGGTCCAATCCCTCCCTACCTATGTCCAAGTTACCTCACATGCTCTTCGTCTCTTCGACGACTTTCCAGGCCCCCACTCCCTCATCTTTACCATGGATGTCCAGTCACTCTACACCTCTACCCACCACCAGGAAGGTCTTAAAACCCTCTGTTTCTTCCTCGACTGCAACACCAACCAATTTCCGTCTACCAATATTCTCCTCCGCAAGCTGGTCGTTATCTTCAACAACTTCTTCTTTGACTCCTGCTACTTCCTCCAAATCCAAGGCGTAGCTATGGGCACTCGCATGGACCCTAGCTATGCCTCCCTCTTTGTTGGGTATATAGAACAGTGTTCCAGGCGTACACTGGCCCTATCCCCGAACCCTACCCCCGCCACATTGACGACTGCATCGGTGCTGCCTCCTGCACCCATGCAGAACTCACTGACTTCATCAACTTCACGACTAATTTCTGTCCTGCACTCAAATTCACTTGGACCATCTCCGTCATCTCCCTACCCTTTCTAGATCTCACCCTCTCCACGTCTAAAAACATGACTCCACTTCCCTGGGGCAAAACCTCTGAACATTCACTTTATCTATACCCCTCATAACATGTATACCTGAAGAAGGTCACCCCTTCCGCCTCCATCATGCCTGGGAAAACAGCCCCAGCCTATCCAGCAGACACAAAATGATGAAGTAACTCAGCGGGTCAGGCAGCATCTCTGAAGAAAAGGAATAGGTGACGTTTCGGGTGGGAAGAAGGGTTTCTCCAGAGATGCTGCCCGGCCCGCTGAGTTGTTCCAGTATTTTCGGTATAAACCAATTCCGTCCTACACATTTTTGCCAGCCTAGCAAGAGGTAGGCTGAGGATTTTAATACGGGTGTTGCGTTTCCGAAATAATCATTTTTTTAAAAACCGTTGATTTTTCAATGCAGATTGTGTGAGATGCAGTTACTGTTTCTCATTTCGCCCTTTCAATTCCGCATTGGTTAGTTAGGGTGCGTGCAAACTGTGTGAACGGGAGACCCTCTGCTGCGGTGATGAGATTAGATGTCCCGGTCTTGGGTCGTTGACTGCATCTACAACCCGCTGGCCCTCGCCCTTCTGTCCATCCGTGATTCATATTGAGGTACATCATTTCAACTCAACACCGCTTCAGGTTGGATTACGTGTGGATTGCTCCAGCTCTTCCGGGTCAGGAATAAAGACCTAGGCATCTGCCCCCACCCTTCTTCCAAAAACACACACACACAGAGCACAGCAGCGGAGCTCAGCAGATCTGCCGGACGAGTCCAGCCGGCGGAGCCAGGCAAACGCCAATACACACCCATCAGGCGGCTTGTTTGTTTGCAGCGAGCTAGCACCATGAAACAGTTCGGCGGCGGCGAAAGCAGCAGCAGCAGCAGCAGCAGCAGCAGCAGTTAAGAGATGGAAGATAAAAAGCCAGCTGGCATCAGGCACATCTCCGACCCTGGGCGTCCGGGAGATGCGGGCAGAGCCGGGAGAGGAGGGGGTGGCACTGCCCATGCTGTGTCCAAGAGCGAGCTGAGTGGCGTCAAGGGAGAGCAGCCGCAGGATACCATCCGGCGAGCGTTGGACTTCAAGAGCCAGGGCACCCAGTGCTACAAGGAAAAGAAATTCCGGGAAGCCATCGGCAAGTACCACCGGGCTCTGCTGGAGATGAAGGGCTTCCTGGCGGCGGGCGAGTGCGAGTCCTCGTCCTCTGCCGTCCTGGTGCAGCCTGCCCCGGGGAGGACGCCGGTGAAACTGAGCGAGGAAGAGAGGAAGGTGGTGGAGAGCAGTGAGATCGAGTGTTACAACAGCTTGGCAGGTGAGTCGCCAGCCCCGACGCGGGATCCCGATGTGTCGCCGAGTGTTTCGATAAGGTGGTGAGGGAGGGAGGGAGGGAGGGAGGGAGGGAGAGAGTTCACCTTTCTACTTTCGGAAGAGAAGAAGAGGTTAACACTATTCACTGCCCCGTAGGAGGATTGTTTTGGTGTGAAATCACAATCGGGGGCAGTTTGGCGAACGCAAACAGTCTGATAGAATCTGATCCGAAATGCACATTTTCGCGTTTGTACCTTTACCGTGTCTGTACATTCGCTTAAGATAGGCACAGAATGCTGCAGTAACTCAGCGGGTCAGACAGCATCTCTGGAGAAAAGATTCCTTTCTGGAGAAAGATTCCTGACCCGCTGAGAAAAGATTCATTTTCGCCAGAGATGCTGCCTGACCCGCTAAGTTACTCCAGCATTTTGTGTGTCTATCTTCGGTGGAAACCAGCATCTGCAGTTCCTTCCGAAACTGTTATTTTGCCTTGTCGACCATCCATACGGTTTTGTATGTTGACATTTGTCAATGCGATTTGCAGAGACCTCATATTATGGAAGTATTGAATCACTCCGTGTAGATTAATGTGATGGTGTAGAGATATCGACCATTAGAAATGATTCACATGGATGTTATTCAACGAGTGATTCCTCATCACACGAACATCCTTGTCAAATACTGACGAATACGTAATTGTCCATGAGAATAGCAATTCCTCCGTCGAGCTAATAAATGATTACAAATGTATGAATCGAAGGCAAGTTTGAGTTTGGATAGCTTGGCTCAGTATTCAAGTTCTGTCATTCTATGTTTTTGAAGGGTGCCTGTAAACCATGTGGTCTTAGTATCAACTGGTGATGTGGCACATGCTGGCAGTTTACAGCACCTGGAGGTTATGCCAGACCGACTACCCAAGCATGAAGCATAAAACAAAGGGTGTCAAGATCCTTTTAATTTTGCGGCAGAAAGCTTAAAGGCTGTGCCCACCCATACAGTCCTCGCGTGTCCTGTGGGTACATGCAAGATCCACTGCAGTCTTGATGTAGGGATGGTACCAGGCTCTCATTCTGAGCCATTGCTACTCATTGAATAAAATCTGTACATTCTATGTTATGAATATTTCAAAAGAATATGTTAATGACAGACCCGAATGCCTTTGAAGAAAGAAGAAAACGTCAATAGATATATTAGATCAAAGCACTGGCAGCTTTTAGAGGTAAATGTTTTGGGCACAGTGCTTATGACTCAACATTAACATAAAAAATAGGTAGTTAGTGCTTGCCTGCAAATTCAAATAATGTCAAGCAGAGATCATGCATTAATTGGTGTCATGCCAAATAAATACATTGGAATGGTGAAGTGGCTTCAGCCTAATCACGGGAAACTCTGAAATATCATTGAAAAATATGGCCTCAATTTTCTACAGCAATAATAACAGCTTAACATTAGACTGCTGAGGATGTTAAAGGTAGCTTGTAAGTGGCCAGCCAGAGTCAGATCCGCTCATCCATCTAATCAAAAAATGGTTGACTTATAAAGTAGGCAGTGCAAGAAGGTTTAGAGCCAGCCTCTGTACTCCAGGGGGTTTAATCTTCAGTTTTGTACTAATAGCTTGTTTCTAGTTCATATTTCATGTAGGGCTTGGGGCATTCTCAACGATTGTGCAATTTGTATGCCCACTCCATCTTGTCGTACTGTCGAGGGATGAAGCCAGGCAAACAGAGAAGTGGATGATGGGCTGCTTGGTGAAATGATAATGTCATCAGCTAACACCTACCTGTTATGACATGCTGAAAACAAAATAACACAGTTGGAAAGAATGTATTGGAGCCACAGTCTGTTCCAAAATACATCACGAGATGTTAATGTGCATGGGAGTTCCAAAATCAGTCTGCATTTTGGTTGGCAATAGAATAACCATAAAATAAAATCTAACAATATTAATTGGACATAAGTGAAATTATTTTTACATTGTTATGTGATATCTTATTGTGCCCTAAATACTGATCCACTACACCAAAGAGCTCGTTGCAGTATTTAGCTGACTCATGTACAGTCTGTGGAGAAGTGCTTAGAATGAAGAAGTGCAGATGCTTGTAATTTATCGAGGTAACTTAAAATGGCACTGGTGGATTGTAGCACATTTTCAAATGACTTCTTAATTTTAGGACAGGCCAGCCTGGATATTTGAAATGCATAGATGGATAGATTCTTGATTGGTATGGGTGTCAAGGGTTATGGGGAGAAGGCAGAAGAATAGGGTTAAGAGGGGAAGATAGATCAGCCATGATTGAATGGCAGAGTAGACTTGATGGGCTGAATGGCCTACAATCACGTATGAACTTACGGACATGAAGTCAAGGAAATACAAGTTGGCAGAGATGTTTCATGGGTGACAAAACTAACAGTGTAGTGCTAATCAAAATTTGAATGGCAAGAAAGTGAGGACAACTTTGCTGATAGGTTTGGATCTGCTCTGGGCCAGTAGAGTCACCTCCCATTCCCATGCTGACCTTTCGGCCCTGGGCCTCCTCCTGTGTCAGTGAGGCCACATGCAAATTGGAGGCACACCACCTCATATTTCGCTTGGGCAGCTTACAACCCAACAATATCAATATTGATTTCTCTAACTTCAAGTAATTCCTGCATTCCCCCTCTCTCCACCCCTCCCCATCCTAGTTGTCCTGCCAGTTCCACTGTTTGCATCCATATTTTCCTTTGTTATCACCTCTTCCACAGCCAACAATGGACCATTGGGGGCTCCACTTTTCCTTGATCATTGGTGTGGGGTCTGATTTATTCTGAACCTTTTCATAGCTCTAATTTCCCTCTCCCACGACTCTCAGTCTGAAGAAGGGTTTTGACCCAAAACGTCACCTATTCATTTTCTACAGATATGCTGCCTGACCCGCTGAGTTACTCCAGCATTCTGCTTCTTTTATGTCTATCTATTATTTACAGTATACCTGAATTGGATATTTGCTCGCAATTATAACTTTGTTTGACTCCAGAGGATGCACCTGATGTTGTGGAGATCATTTGGGGCATCTGTTCTGACCTCTGCTGGAAAGTCCAGTGAGTGTGTGATGATCAATTACATATATAATATACAATCTATATCATTGAAAGATGAACTATGCTCTACGATTAACAATTGATCAGGTAAATTAAAATTTGATCACACAACCTGAGCTGAAATTAGAAACACGGTGAACTGAATTACATTGTGTCATATCAGCATTTCTGTAGTTATTGATTTACCCTTGACAAGAACTATCACCTTTTTTAAATACCTTGCTTCCATTTTATTTATTCATAAGTACCATTTTTATTGAATGTGACCTGATTTCTATTTTCCCTGATTCTTAAATCATTTCTCACTTGCACTATGTAAACATGCCTCACATCCTTAATTCATAAATGTTAAATTCAGTTGCAATTCCCCCTGAATATTAATTGCAACATCAACCTTGCATTGTGGCAAAGCACTCGGTGATAGTGCAATTTGTTAAGCATGTGTGCTTTATTAGAAATAAAACCAGTTCCAGAAAGTGCTGCTTATGTGCCAGAAAGTCTACCAGAAATATTGTTGTTTTACATCTCCACTGCAGTCGCATAGGTCGCATAAGCATATGGTGTTGTGTCAGGGTAGAAAACGGGATTTGTTGAGGAGATGGAAGGACAAAATGCAATCGAGGATTTTCAAATACAATAACAAAGTTACTATTTGATATTGAAGATAAATACAAAAAGTTGGAGTAACTCAGCGGTTCAGACAGCATCTCTGGAGAAAAGGAATAGGTGACATTTCGGGTCGAGACCCTTTTCCAGTCAGAAGAAAGTTCTCGACCTGAAACGCCATCTATTCCTTTTCTCCAGAGACATTGCCTGAGCCGCTGAGTTACTCCAACTTTTTGTGTCTACAGTATCTTGGGTTTAAACAGAAGATAGCACACCATCTGCAGTTCCTTCCTCCAAATTAGGTTTGAACAACATCTGCAGTTTCTTCCTGCACATTTCTACTTGATATGATCTGCAAGATTTCGCTAGATGGAGCTCTTGTGTCAGAGAGAGCCTCTCCATACAAAGTTAACAATCACCAAGTGGTCTGCTGTCTCCACAGATATCAGCAGAGCGAAAGCAGTTGCGGGTGTTTGTGCCCAGAGGGTTGGTTTATCAGTGCACCCGTGCCATTGGGAATTCTTGCCATTACAGTGAGTTTTCTCACTGCAATGCAGACATAGTGGTAACCTTGTGGCCGTACAGCTTAAAGCACAAATTGGTGTGGATAACAAAACATCAACAGCGGGCTTTTTCATACCATCTTTGCCACAGAAAGATCTCCCAAACCACTTTGTAGGAGAATTATCAAATAAAATTTGACTGAGCTACAGGGAGAAATATTATGTACAGGAAGGAACTGTAGATGCTGGCTTATACTGGAGATCGACACAAAATGATGGGTCAGGCAGCATCTCTGGAGAAAAAGAATAGGTGACATTTCGGGTTGAGATCTTAATTCAGACCAGTCTGATGAATACAACAGTTTCATTCTTACACTTAACGAGTATACTATCACAGAGTGCTTTGCCACAATGCAAAGTTGGTATCACAATTAATATTTAGGGGGAATTGCCACCGAATTTAAGATTCATTAATTAAGGACACAAGGTGAGTTTATGTGGTGCAAGTGAGGAAATTAGTTAAGAATCAGGGAAAATAGAAATCAGGTCACATCCAATCAAAATGTCACTCTATGACTCAGTAACATTTATTTTCACAATGGAAAGAATTACTGCTGCTTCACATCAACAATTAAATCCATAGCCCTCGGTGTAGGAAGAACCTCAGCCAGCTCTTCAGTGGAGAGGTATATATGGCTCTAGTTGTCACTTTCTCTTCGCTGGTCTTACATGGCAGCCGTTGTGGCTTTTTCTTGGGTCATGGACAGCTCCTTGTAATCTTAGTCTTGCTACTGAATTGCCTGTCATTTCTTGGATTCCAGCCTGTTCCATTTAAGAGGGCACCTGTTCCTTGTGTGTCTCATAAATAATGGCGGAGCGCTAATCTTGTTAAGTGGGTAATGTTCCTGTTTTCTGTGTAAACCTTTTGCAGCGTATTGAACCAATGTGACAATTTTGAGAGCCTCTGCTGTTTCCTTTTGAAAATTCATCCTTTCATCCTTTCTCTAAAGATGTCAGTTTCACCACTGTAAATTATTGTCATTTTAATAGGCCTGTTTAGAGTGCTGGTGGAGATCCAAGTTGTCGACACACTGGAGGATTGTAGGAAAGAAAAGCTATTTAGAGGCTGTCATTCTCTATGGGTGGAAAACAGCATCTATCGTGGATGAAAAAGACACACAAAATGCTGGAGTAACACAGCGAGTCAGGCAGCATGTGTGAGAACAGAATCGGCGATGTTTCAGTTCAGGACCCTTCTTCAGTGATGTGGAGGGTGGCGGGGTGGCGGGGTGGCGGGGAGAGGGGAAAGAAACTGGAAGAGAGGAGAGGTAGGTAATATGTGAACATATCCTGGTTGCCCTGGGTTGATGCATCTCTTCATGTCACCTACCCTTCACCATCAACCCCGCATCCCTCAATAGATCAGCAATGACCTTTTCTTTTGATCAAGTTGTTGTGTATTTCCCTATAAAGGGGGGTGATCCATACAGCTCCAGTAGTCCACAATATGAAATGAAACTTCATTTGGAAACACAAAATAACAAATTGCTGGAGGAACTTAAAGGGTCAAGTACCATCGAGGAGGCAACAAGTTAGTCATTCTACAGGATCTGAACCCGAAACATCGACCATCCCTTTTGCTCCGCGGATGCAGCTTGACCTATTGAGTTCTTCCAGCGGTTTATTTTTTGCTTCATATTCCAGTCACGTAAGTCTCCCTTCATCCAGAAACAGTACTGAAAGGTGAGGCAGGTGAAAGGTAGCCCAGTCCTGCACCTGGATTCTTGTGTGTTTATAGAATGCATTAAAGACGGTCTTTCCATTGTTCTCTTCTTCACGTATCGTTAACTTCATTGATATAAGGAATCAGCTGTTCAAAAGCTTTACCTGTGTTCTCCCTCCTTTTGCAGCTATTATTTGACAAGTTTTCTTTCAGGAAAAACATTATGCAGGTGAGCTGCATAGACCAAGATGGTTCCTTAATTTTGATTTGAAGATAGATCCTGACCCGAAACGTCACCTATCCATTCCCTCCACAGATGCTGCACGACCTGCTGAGCTGGCCCAGCACGTTGTGTTTTGCACAAGGTTCCATCATCTGCAGTCTCTTGTGTCTCCCAAATTTTGATCCTTAGCCAACAAGCTGAATGAGATAATCCCATGAAACGGACACTTACAGTTGGCCGCAGTTGGGGAAGTGGAATTTTTTGGGATGCCTGTTCTTGATCCTTATAAAGCATTGAACGATACAGCACAGGGACAGGCCATTTGGCCCATAATGTTTGTGCTGAATATGATGCCAAGTTAAACTGATCTCATCTGCCTGTATGTGATCCATGTCCCTCTATTCCTTGCACTTCCATGTGTCTATCTAAAAGCCTCTTAAAGGCCACTATCACATCTGCCTCCACCACCACCACTGGCAAATCATTCCAGGCCCCCACCACTCTGCGTAAAACAAAAACTCATATGTCAGGCTGTTATTCATTGATTACAGCTCGGCATTTAATACAATCATCCCCTCCAAGCTGGTTACCAAACTCGCAGAACTGGGTCTCTGCGCATCTTTGCAATTGGATCCTCGACTTCCTCATTCACAGACCACAGACTGTTCGAATTGGTGGAAAGGTGTCAGCCTCAATAACAATCAGCACAGAAGCACCTCAATGCTGCATGCTCAGCCCCCTGCTGTACTCACTCTATACTCATGACTGTGTAGCTGGTCATAGTGCGAACTCCATCATCAAGTTCGCTGACGACACCACTGTTGTGGAACGTATCACTGATGGGGGCAAGTCAGAGTATAGAAGAGAGAACGGCCGACTGACCATATGGTGCCAGCACAATAACCTGGCCCTCAACACAAGCAAAACCAAGGAACTGATTGTGGATTTTGGAAGAGGTAGGATGGGGATCCACAGTTCCGTTTATATCAATGGAAAGGGTCAAGAGCTTCAAATTCCTGGGTGTGCATATCTCTGAAGATCTCTCCTGGTCCGAGAACACTGATGCAATCATAAAGAAAGCATATTAGCGCCTCTACTTCCTGAGAAGATTACGGAGAGTCGGTATGTCAAGGAGGACTCTCTCTGACTTCTACAGGTGCACAGTAGAGAGCATGCTGATTGGTTGCATCGTGGCTTGGTTCGACAACTTGAGTGCCCTGGAGAGGAAAAGACTACAAAAGGTAGTAAACACTACCCAGTCCATCATGGGCTCTGACCTCCCCACCATCGAGGGGATTTATCACAGTCGCTGCCTCAAAAAGGCTGGCAGCATCATCAAGGACCCACACCATCCTGGCCACACATTCATCTCCCCGCTACCTTCAGGTAGAATGTACAGGAGCCTGAAGACTGCAACGTCCAGGTTCAGAAACAGCCATCAGGCTATTGAACTCAATTCAAACAAAACTCTGAACATCAATCGCCCATTATCTGTTTATTTGCACTATTTTTTTTATTTATTCATGTGTGTATATATTTATACAATGGTATATGGACACGCTGATCTGTTCTGTATTCATGCCTTCTATATTCTGTTGTGCTGAAGCAAAGCAAGAATTTCATTGTTCTATCTGGGACACATGACATTAAACTCTCTTGATCTTGAAAAAAAAAACTGGCTCTGCACATCTCCATTAAAGTGCGCCCCACTCATCTTATAGCTATGCTCTTTGATGTTGGATGTTTCCACTCTGGGGGAAACGTTTCTGACTGTCTACAAATGGACTGACCCTGACTGGAAGGGTACAAATGGCTGACATCACTTACCCAGGTTCATGGAGGCATGGCACTAGTCTGGTTTACAGGAAGATTGGTGCTTTCTATATGGCAATGGTGATTGGAATTAGTGTAGATGGGTCGTATTGGTCAGTTTTGGGAAGTTGCACCAAAGGACCTGTTTCCATGCTGTGTGACTCATTGAGTAGGGTGTTGAGCCAATGGATATTTCTGGATTCCCACACTCAATTTATTTTGGATTACCATCCAGTGAGAAAAATATAATTTATTGCACCATTTATTTGGATGAAAAGAAAGTTCAAAAGCTAATGGGAAGTGGCAGGAGAAAGAGAGTAACAAGAAGCGGAACTAAGCGAGCTCATTTTCGAAAGTGCAACAGGGAATGACTACTGGAGCCTAGATTGATGGAATTATATGTAAGATGTATATTCAGAGTCGGATAGTGCCAGCCAAAGATCTAGTATCGTTGGTGCCAGCCTAGTTCAAACTTTTCTCCAGGCAGGATGGTTTGACTGGTATTATTCCATGCGTCGTGAAAACACGGTCTGAAGAAGGGGATTGACCCGAAACGTCATCTATTCCTTATTTCCAGAGATGCTGCCTCTCCCGCTGAGTCACTCCAGTTTTTTGTGTCTATCTATATTTCATACATCCTCTGTTCTTGATCAGAGACTGTGTGTGGATAGGCCACAAAAAGGCCTTTCCCTCCACTTAGCTGCAACTGCCTCCAGGTCGAGCATAGAGAAAGTAATCTGGTTTAGACTAGGTTTTAACTTTTGACCCAAGCATATACTACAGTGAAGTTATTAAATCTATTTTTTGTTTGTTTATTATATTGTCTATTGTGTACTGTGTTTACAAACATGTTGTGCTGCTGCTGCAAGTGAGAATTTTATTGTTCGGTTTCGGTACATATGACATATGAACACTCTAGAACTCTGATGACAGCCTTGCCAGTATACAAAGGGAAATGTAATTCATTGGCAGAGCAAATGTTTTGGTTAAGAAGTGACATGCAATGCAGAAACAGATTCTTTGTAGCTCAGTAAGAGCTATCTTTTTTTGCTTTGTTCATTTCAGCTAATTGATCCATGACACTGCACTCACTCCACCTCTTTCACTCACTACCTGCCTTTTACACATCAGTCTGCCTGGAAATTTTTAAGCAAAAACTCAAAGCTGTAAATGGCACTGTGGGAATTAAGTGGAGATATTCGTGATCAGCTGTCAGCCGTGACAAATCACTCACCCTGTTCATTGGTGTCTTGTCAAGAAATGTTGGCAGGGAAAAGCATGGAGGGAATAAACTCATTAAAGCGTTGATAAGAAGTGTTTGACAGACAAAAGGATTCAGAGAAGTATATGGGTTAGTCTGAACAGGAATTTTCTCGCCTGTCAAGCTGATGTGATCTTTGGCACAGAATTTAAAGACTCCCAATTTTTGCTCCCACATTGACAGCTACATTTTTTCCCTATTTTTAAAGGGGAGCTGCTGCCATTTGTAGATTTTTTTTTAAAAGCAGCAGCGTCACAACGTAAATCTTGACAGCTTCCAGTTGCGTCTGTTTTGGTCGTTTTAAATAAATGCAGATAGCAGCGGTAGAGTTGCTGCCTTACAGCGCTTGTAGCACCAGAGACGCAGGTTTGATCCTGACCACGGGTGCTGTCTGTACACAGTTTGTATGTTCTTCCCGTGACCGCTTGGGTTATCTCTGAGATTTTCGGTTTCCTCCCATACTCCAAAGACGTACAGGTTTGTAGGTTAATTGGCTTGGGTTTGTATACTTGGTATAAGTGTAAATTGGCCCTAGTATGTGAAGGGTAGTATCAATGTGCGGGGATTGCTATTCAATGCAGACTTCGTGGGCCAAAGGGCCTGATTCTGCGCTGTATCTTTAAACTAAACTAAACTAAACCCTTGTGGACATCCCTTGTTGGAGATCATTGATTTAATTGCAATTTGCCGTTCTATCACGACTATTGCAAATCCATAGCACTTCCCAGCCAATGCAATATTCTGAAGGTTTGACATTGGTCTATAGCACCAGGTTAATACATGGCAAGATCCCAGAAGCAAAACAGTACACTATAGGAAGGCTACGATTGCACTGGAGAAGGTGCAGAGGCAGTTTGTCAGGCTGTCGTGTTAAAGAAGGAACTGCAGATGCTGGAGAGTCGAGGGTACACAAAAGGCTGGAGAAACTCAGCGGGTGCAGCAGCATCTAAGGAGCGAAGGAGATAGGCGACATTTTGGGTCGAGACCCTTCTTCAGACTGGTTAGGGATCGGGGAAACGAGAGATATAGACGGTGATGTGGAGAGATAAAGAACAATGAATGAAAGATATGCAAAAAAGTATCGATGATAAAGGACACAGGCCATTGTAAGCTATTTGTAGTGTGAAAATGAGAAGCTAGTGTGACTTGCATGGGGGAGAGATAGAGAGAGACGGAATGCCAGGGCCCGAGGACTGAGGGAGAGGTGGGAAGGGGAGGAGACAGCAAGGGTTAACAGAATTGAGAAAATTAAATGTTTAAGCCCAGAGGATGCAGACTCCTCAAGCGGAATATGAAGTGCTGTAGTTCTTCAGGCTGGTGGCTGGGGTAGACCGGTTGACACTGAATAAGATGGGTTTGTTTCCCATGCAGCAGCGGGGGACAGCTGAACATCTGAGATTGGAGGAACATCCAATTATGAGCAAACATAGATTGGGTAGATAATAACAACATTTTCCTGATGGTAGAAAATTGAGGGGATATCTCTGAGATTAAATTGAGAGTTATGCCCCTGTCCCACTTAGGAAACCTCTGTGACCTCATGGAAACCTTGGGTCGTGGACAAGGTCACCAGAGGATTCCGTTCAGGTTTCCTAAGTGGGACAGGGTCATTAAATATAGGAGGAATGGAGGGGATCAGAGGAATGGAGGGGATCAGTCACCAAGAGACTGAATTTCATCTCGGGCACACTCCATGAAGTGAAGGCAGTCCCCCACAAGACTTAAGAAGGATCCAGATGACCACTTGCTTTTCCAAAACATAGAATGCTATGGGCCAAGTGCTTGAAAAGAGTGTATATAGATAATTTTACTTCGGAGTCACGTGAAGACCCCGCCAGCACGCATGCGCGACATATTGTCGTACGAATTGCACAGCGACAGGCTGGGTGGAGCGTTGCTCCTCTACCGGCAAGGTTAATAGAGGAACCCTCGGGTAAGTACCGCTAACCTAGAGTAGTTAGGGCACTCTGCTTTCCTATTTGTATTCCAGAGTACCCACTACCTTGAGCAATGGAAAAAACCCAAGGAAAGAAACGGGCCGCTTCCCGACAGACTGCGGAGGACCGCGGGCAGTAAACAGCGGCCGACAATGCCTGAGCTGGCCGTTGAGCATACGGCAGCCCCCGACTTCCTGCCGCTACAGTCCAGAGGAACACCGCGGACTGGCGGCAAAGCCACCCGGAAATCGGGCAGCCCCGTTTACTCGGCCGAGTCTGGGCCTGACGACCTGCCGTTCGCGGGTAGCGACGGCGATCGATTATCCCGCATGGAGCGGATGGTGGAGCAGTTGCTCCAACGTGACCTACTCCAGCAGGAGTCTGGTCACCGTGGGTCTCTTCGCAGACCCACGGCAGTACCCTTTTCAGGGCTGCCCAATGTCTCACCCTCCTCGCAGGGGAGCATTAGGAGTCAGGTCTGGGCTGACTCTGAAGAGGGGTTGGCTGAAGAACCCAACTTGCTAGGGGTGCAGGAAGACGAACTTCTGGGAATGGTATCGAAATTCACAATACCATCCCAGAAGGGACAGCCGTTACCACCACAGCTAGCGGCGAGCATTAATTACCTAACTACGCACCAGCTGCAGGAGCAAGTTATCAATGATACCACGGCCAAATACTTTGCCCCAGGGAATTGTGTGTCTCTCAATGTACCGGCAGTCAACAACCCCATCTGGGGGAACATTAGTCCCAATATCAGGGCTCAAGAAATCAAGATACAGAAGATATTGAAACTGCTAGCTGCAGGAATCGCTGCATTTGCCAGATCTGTGGATGGCACCGATATGACGGATGAGCAACAGGATGCTTTGGCACTACTTTGCAACGTCCAGTCTGAAATTAACAGCTTCAGAAAAAGCGCGATCCATCCTACGCTGAACCCTAAATTCGCAGGGTTGTGTAAAACTAGCAGCACACCACCGCCTACTCTGCTGTTTGGGGACAACCTGCCAAAGCAGGTTAAAGACATTGATGAAGAAGCAAAAGCGGTGAGCATGATCAAGGCACCGACTACCATCAGGTCAACAGTCAGCCGGCGGCAGCACCCCTATGCAACCACCAACAGGCCGGTACCATATCGACAGGACAGCAGGTGAAACACCGAAGGCCGCACAACCCTCATAAAGGTCTTTTTTTGGGCCATGTCTCAGAGCGGCCTTCCTGGAATATGCGCCAACCCCACACCACAGTGCCTCCACCTCCCAAGAACCAAGGATGGAAGAAGCCGACCCAGCATCTCCGGTAACCATGGAGGTAGGTGGGTCTGGTTGCCTTGGGAACATCGCATGTGTAAGTTCACAAATAGGGGGTAGATTACACTTGTTTCGGGATGCATGGAGTTCTATAACTTCTGATCTCTTTATATTGCACAGTATTCAGGGATACAAAATTTAATTCATTGACAAACTCCTCCTATCAGTTCAACATGTACCTAGCCGGAAATTTGTGCTTTCACAAAAAGAGAAAATGGAAGGTCATGCGGAACTACTTAGATTGCATTCTAAGGGAGTAATAGAGAAAACTAAACATGAACCTCTTGAGTTTATATCAAACATCTTCACCAAAACCAAAAAAGATGGTGGATGCCTCATTATCATGGACTTGACACAACTAAATACTTTCTAGCAATATACCCACTTCAAAATTTGTAACTGCTAAACAATTAGTTTCCAAAGGGTACTTCATGGCTTGCATCGACCTCAAAGATGCATACTATTCAGTACCCATACATGAAGTTCACTGCAGATCTTTGAAATTTATCTGGATGGGGCAGCTATGGCAGTATAAAGCACTGCCTAATGGACTAACAACAGCCCCCAGACTATTTACCAAAATACTGAAACCAGCATTGGTTTCTCTTCGGAAACAAAAGCATATTGTCATGGCGTATCTTGATGATATCCTAATTGTGGGGAAAACCTTGGAACTGGCTAAATTGGCTGTGACAGCCACCAAGCTTCTATTTCAAAAACTGGGATTTATCATCCATCCAGCCAAATCCAAGTTAATGCCTTTTGTAATAATGGATTATCTGGGGTTCACAATCGACTCTGTTCATATGACTGTCACCTTGCCAAAAAGCAAAGCGACAGACTTAATAGAGGCATGCAATAGCCTTGTTTGCGCCAGTAAACCAACCATTTGGCACGTTGCCAGGGTAGTCGGGAAACTTGTGGCTACATTTCCAGCCACACAATATGGACCATGACATTACCAAAATTTACAAAGAGCCAAAATGTCAGCACTCAAATCTCACGCTGGTCATTTTGACAGGCCTATGCAGCTACTGGCCAAGGCAAAAATTGCATTGCGATGGTGGATTAGCAATATTCGACATTGCTTTAATCCCATCACAATCACAAACCCTTCGGTTGTGTTACAAACTGAAGCCAGCACTCACGGCTTGGGAGCTACCGATACCACCTCCAGTTGTGGTGGTAGATGGAATACACGCAAATCTACCTTACTTCGGACACAAGGTATTACTTATTTGGAAATGTTGGGAGCGTTTCATGGACCGCGGGCCTATTGTACAGATATGCGCCATCTGCATGTTCGCCTACAAATAGATAACACCACAGTGGTGGCATATATTAATCATATGGGTGGTATCAAGTCGATATCTTGTGATGAATTGGCAAATTCAATCTGGCACTGGTGCATAGAAAGAAACATTTGGATATCAGCTACCTACCTTCCGGGTAAGCTCAACACAGTGGCGGACACCAGGTCATGCATATTCAATGACAACATCGAATGGATGTTGAACCACCAGGTATTTACTGACATTATAGCTCAGCATGGAACGCCAGATATCGACCTTTTTGCATCTAGACTTAACCATCAGATACCAACATAGGTCGCATGGGAACCAGACCCTGGGGCTGTAGCGATGGACGCTTTCTCGCTACATTGGGGGGATTTGTTTTTCTATGCATTTCCCTCTTTCTGCCTCATCAGTTGGGTATTGCGGAAAATTCAATTAGACTCCGCATCAGGGATTCTGATAGTACCCGACTGGCCTACACAGCCATGGTTCTCTGTGGTCCTCGACATGGTGAATGAACCATGTCCCCCGATTCCCAAACGCCCGAATCTCCTGGTACATCCCGTAACAGGGGAAAATCATCCGTGCCATGATTACATGAACCTGTTGGCTTGCAGGTTCTGAATAGACCTCTCCTGGAGTTCGGGCTGACGGATAGGACCATGAACATCATCACGGCGTCGTGCAGGGAGTCCACCAGGACACAATACCTCACCTATGTTAAAAAATGGCATATTTTGTTCCAGGACTGGTACCACATACAACTCTGCCACCGTTACGGATGTACTGGAATTCCTGGCTTATGAGGGGTATTTTTAATTCTAATCCTCCCAGGCCTCGATATTTTCAAACCTGGGATATCGGACTGGTCTTGTCCCTGCTCAGGGGTTGGGTACCAGTCACGTTATTCTCATTGACTAAGCTCACCTACAAGGTAGTGATGCTGATGGCACTTGTTACTGCACAGCGGATCCAGACCTTCCATAAATTAAAATTGGATACCATGGGATCGACTACAAATAAGGTCACCTTTTATATAAACGAGTTACTTAAACATAACAGACCTGGGTCATCTGGCCTAAAATTGGAGTTCCTGGCCTATCCATTAGATAGACGCCTTTGTATAACTACCCACCTTCGGCATTACCTAGAGGTCACTAAAAATCTCAGGGGTGCTGAAATGGGCCTTTTAATCAGTTTTAAACGCCCTCACCACAGGGTAACTGTACAGACCATTTCAAGATGGCTCAGGGTGGTGTTAGGTGCAGCAGGGGTAGACACTGACGTTTTCAAATCTCATTCTACCAGGGCTGCGTCTACATCAGCGGCGAGGATGATGGAAGATCCCATGGACCACATCCTCGCAACGGTGGGTTAGTCCAATGAGTCAACTTTTCAACGGTTTTATAACAAATCTGTGACCACACCTGCAACTTTAGCAGATACTATTTTAAGTTCTGTTTTTTAATTTCCCCTAAGTTAGGGGTTTATTATTTGTTGTTAATAAATACATTATAGTTTTTCAGCTCTGTTTCAAGTCTGAAATACGTTAACATACTTCCTCCATTAGTCATTATGGCAGTGTGTGAGCATGGACTTGTTTCCAGGGCATGAAATCACAGAGCTTTGAAATCTTCACAAAGTCACTCATGTGGCTCCGAAGTAAAATTGTAAGATTAAATGAGAACTTACCAGTTCAAAGTTTGATCCTTATTTTATGAGGAGTTATGATGGGCGATTTCGTACCATCCGCTCCCAACCCTCTATTATAAGGTCAACTGGTATGTTAGTTCTCTTATCTTACTATCTTCAGTCAACTCTACTATCTGTGATTTCACACCGCTGCTTTGAAGAATGTCGCGCATGCGTGCTGGCGGGGTCTTCACAAAATCCTTCATCGTAACTCCTCATAAAATGAGGAGCAAACTTCGAACTGGTAAGTTCTCGTTTAATCTTACTATTGAAGATCAGTACGACTTGGTGGACCATAAGGTGATGCTCCAAGACTCTGCATGAAGAGCACTCGGTCTTACATAGATACATGGATACATAGACAATAGGTCCAGGAGTAGGCCATTTGGACCTTCGAGCCAGCACTGCCATTCAATGTGATCATGGCTGATCATCCACAATCAGTACCCCGTTCCTGCCTTTTCCCCATATCCTTTGATTCCGCTATCTTCAAGAGGCCTATCTGGCTCGCTCTTGAAAGTATCCAGAGAACTGGCCACCGGACCAAGAGCTCTATCTAACTCTCTTTTGAACGCATCCAGTGAATCGGTCTCCACTGTTTTCTGAGGCAGAGAATTCCACAGATTCACAATTCTCTGTATGAAAGAGTTTTTCCTCATCTCAGTTCTAAATGGCCTTCCCCTCATTCTTAAACTGTGGCCCCTGGTTCTGGACTCCTCCAACATCGGGAACATGTTTCCTGCATCTAGTTTGGTTAATTGAAAATAAATGTTACTTAGGATACCAGGGACAATTCCTTGAACTCTGCCCCAAAATAATAGAGTGGGATTTCAACATCCAACCAAAGTGAGCAGACCAGGCCTAGCTTGTATTATGTCTAGGAAGGAACTGCAGATGTTGGTTTATACCAAAGATAGAGGCAAAGTGCAGGTGTAACTCAGCGGGTCAGGCAGCATCTCCAGAGAAAAAGGATGGGTGATGTTCCGGACCGGGACCCTTCTTCATCCGTATTCCTATTGCTATTTCTACTGCTCTCCGGTGTAGAAGATCCTGACCCAAAACGGCACCCATCCTTTTTCCCCAAAGATGCTGCTTGACCCACTTAATTTCTCTAACACTTTGTGTCTACTAGCTTTTATCAACTCATGCAAGAAGCTGCACCCTTGGACAGCATGATACTTGCTCAAATGTTGTACTTGATGCTCTGAAGGGATACTTGATTCGCAACATTTTAACTCGTGAGTGATACCGTTAAATTGGGGCTGCAATTGTAATCATTTCAGGCCTCCATGAGAAGTTTGTCAATATGCAACTCCTCTAATTCTGGATACATGATTGCATCTGATGTATTGCCATGCACTTCTACTTCAGCCTCATACTTGATGTAAGGGGACATTAATCTGAGGTAAAATAGATACAAACTCAGCACAGGGAAAGGCCGATACTGGAATCTTATGTAGAGCACAAAAGTGCATGAGTAAAGGGGAATGTTGCCGACTGGCCCGCTGCAGACTGCAGGAGTACGTGCTGAGGGGCGCACTGAAGCTCGGTGCAATCAATGGCAAGGCTCGGTGGGGGAGGGCCACAGTCTAGGGTCCTTCCACTGCTGAACATGGGGGGCTGGGTGTGGTGGAGACATCGCTCAAAATAAGGGAGGGATTCCATGCCAGTGGGCCACATGAGTGGCAAGGGTGGGGGATCAATTTGTGAAATTTGAGCAATGTATGTAGATTGTATTGAATATTTTGTATAGCCTCCGAAAATGTCGGATGAATTTTTTTGCACGGTTCACGTATTGTGTATGTTTATTACCTGAATAAAGTCTATTTTGAAATTTTAAAAAACTCAGTGGTTCAGGCAGCATCTCCGGAGAATATGGATAGATGACACTGCGGGTCGGGACCCTTATCAGACGAGAGTTGCTCCAGCACTTTGTGTCTTTCTTCGTAAACCAGCATCTGCAGCTCCTTGTTTCTACATTTTGACTGCTTCTCTGCAAAATCTCCTACTTGGAAGAAGTTTTCCTCTTCTCCCCATCGGGAGTACTGGGAGATTCTCTTGAGGGGCTGCTGAGAAAGATTGGGGTGCCCAGCAGGGGCGGAGGGGTGCTGAGAAAGAAGGAGGACCCAGTGGCAGGGTCCGCCTGCTGCCATGTGTGGCGACAGGCAGAAGATAGGACTGTTTGCTTAATTTTTGTAGCTTTGTCGGCACAAGAAACGGAAGGACACATGTGTACTGCCTAGGTGAGGTCTGCTGTATGATTTAACTGGGTTGTATGCAAAGCAAAGCATTTCACTGCACCTAGGTACATGTGACAAAGTATTGTACAATCACTGCTCTCCCTCTGTGATTCCTGCTGCTTTCTTGCTCTATGACCAAGTTTTTGAACCGGACTCAAAGTTTGAAGATGGGCCCAGAACCGAAACATCACCTTTCCATATTCTCCAGAGATGATGCCTGACCCGTGAGTTACTCCAGCAATTTGTGTCATTTTTTTGTAAACCATTTTCTGGAGTTCCTTGTTTCTACATCCTTTAATCTGAGGGAGTCCAGCAGATAACTTAAAGTAAAACGGACTTTGATCCGATGGTTCCTCACTGTAGCTTCTCAGGTATAATCTCTCTGTGGACAAGGGTCATGGAATCCAATTTGCCTGTGTTTATAATGCAGAGTGAGAGCAGTTGATCTAATCGCTCACTCACATAAAATGGAATAATTCATTAAACTCCTTTGTTTTGAATTGATTGAATAGATAGACGTAAAATGTTGGAGTAACTCGCATCATCAGGCAGCATCTCTGAAAAAAAGGAGTAGGTGACATTTTGGATCGGAATCCTTCTTCAGACTGAAAAGTGGTGGTGATTGAAGGTGAGAAAAGGCTTGAACAAATCAGGGCCGGCAGCAGATAACCTCAGGAAGGGAGGAGTTCATAATGGCTCTCTGTTGGCTGGGGAAGATATGCTAATGAGAGGGATACTAGGATGCGAACTAGTGCAACTAGTGGAACTAGCAAGACAACTACAGTGGACGAGGTGTTTGTGTGTGTGTGTGCGGGGGTGGGGAGGGGAGGGGGAGGGAAGAGCGATGAAGTGGAAAGGAATGCAGGAGTTACTTGAAACTAGAGGGCACAATACCACCGAGTTGTAAACTACCCAGTGGAATACATGTTTGGTGGAATAAGTGCACCGACCTCCAGTTTGTATAATCATGGGGAAATGCAGCGTGGAAACGGGGCGTTCAACCAACCAGCACAGGACTAGTATAAAGAAGGAACTGCAGTTGCTGGAGAATCGAGGGTTGCACAAAAAGCTGGAGATACTCAGCGGATGAAGAAGGGTCTCGACCCGAAACGTCGCCTATCTCCTTCGCTCCTTAGATGTTGCTGCACCCGCAGAGTTTCTCCAGCTTTTTGTGTAACACAGGATTAGTATAAATGGGTGCCTGCTGACCATCTGGCAAACATTTATACTAATCCTACACTAATTCCTTTTTGTAACCCAAATGACTGGGATATACCCTGTCCACTTATGAAAAAGGAAGAAATGTATGCATGTTGATCCCATCTGTTACTCACTAATGCTTGCATTTTTTACAGTAATGAGGAGTGGGATCTAAACTGACTTTGTACTCCCTACATTGTCAGTAGACCCCACCCATCTGCAGGGTATAATTAAGGACCACATTAGTTCGGAACAGGAATTAAGTAGGAGGCATTTCATTTAGTACGATTGCCTCAGGCAATCTTTATAAAATCCGATGCAAATGCTTGTGGACCATCTGGCAGTGTTCAAATGTTTTGTTATTGAGACAATTCCCTAGATACTGCTGTTGAGCAAATGAACCATTTAGTTCAGGTGTCTGAAGTGCTGGTCATGGAACATCTAAAGGATTGGTTTCACTCTCTTCTGCCAATATTCATGATATTGAAGGGTTCCCACCTGAAATGCCACCTATGCGTTTCCTCCAGAGATGTTGCCTGACCGACCGAGTTACGCCAGCATTTTGTGCCTATCTTCCGTAAACAGAGCAATCTGTCCATATGAAGTCTCCCAGCGTTTGCCTAAAGTAGTCTTATTGCAGAGAGACAGCTGCAACAAATTGAAGAGTGATGCTTTTTTTAGTAAGGAGTGCAGTGAGAGAAGCTTGGTACTTAGAGGATATTTCCACTAGTGAGAGAGTCTAGGACTAGAGGTCATAGCCTCAGAATTAAAGGACTTTCTTTTAGAAAGGAGATGAGGAGACATTTCTTTAGTCAGAGGATGGTAAATGAATGAATGAATGTTTATTGGCCAAGTATTCACATACAAGGAATTTGCCTTGGTTCTCCGCTCGCAAGTGCAACATGACATACATTGACAGTTAGGAATGACACATAAAACATAAAACATTAATAATGAAACATTATTGATTAAACATGTGAATTAAATAAAATACCAGAGTAAAACGAGGCTACAGATTTTTGGTTATTGAGTAGAGCTACTACTCGTGGAAACAAGCTGTTTTTATGTCTGCATTCTTGCATTCTTCCTAAAATCTACTAGCTAGAAATTTCTACTTGTTCATCACCAATCATTAGACATAATGGAGTGAGAGCGAGAAATTGTGGAGATATTGAGGGGAGTGGCGATGAGTTGGAGCGGAGCTAAACTGAAATGTAAAACACAACCCGTTTTCCAATGCAATATTCCACCTCTCACCCATAACCCCCAACTGCGCAGGCGAGGCTCATATCCCCTCATCCCCAGGCACTCCCTCCCACTCCTATTCATCCTCCCTCTTCTTTCCCCTCCCCTCCCCCAATCCCTCACTCACTTCTCCCTCCCTCTCCTTTCCCCTACCCTCAGTCACTCCCCCCACAACTCCTCTCTCCTCACTACCCCCCTGCTATACCTCTATCCCCCCAACCTAGCCGTTCCTCACCTCCCACTATCACCCCCCCCCCCACTCTCCCTCCTCACCTCTCAAAGAGGTCGAGGTTGCCGCTCCTTTCCCTCCTTGCGTGCCGAAGCATTGGTTGTGGAGCCGTGGGCCCTCTTCCCACTTCCGGCCAACTGGCTATGGCCGTGCAACACTGGGCAAGGCGGGCACCACCGGTGAAGGACAGTGGAAGCAGCCAATCAGCCTAGCCGCATCCACTGACTCGGCGACGCCCCTTCCTGAGTGGCAGGAGAGGAGACCAATCTGCATGGCGGCGACTGGCAGCAATCTGCGCATGCACGGTTTTTACAATTTTTAAGCCTTAATAACTTTTACAATATACCATCGTTCAGAACGAAACTTGTTGCACTTGCAGCACATGGGGAGGGAGGAGAGAGAGAGGGGGGAAAGAGGGTGGGAGAGGAGAGCGGCCGGGGAGAGGAGGCGAGGGGAGGGGGGGAGAGAGGAGAGGGGGGAGAGGAGGGGGGGTTGAGGATGTGGAGGAGGAGGAGAGGATGAGGGGGAGAGCAGGGCAGAGAGGAAGGGGGGAGGAGGAGGAGTGGGGACAGGGACCTGACCTGAGACGGAGATCACCCGACCCAAGGTGAACCCGACCCGAGATGGACCCGACCCGAGAGCTCGTTCTTCACTCGCAGCACGTGGAACACAGGGCGTGCAACACAGACCCATTGTGACGTTATCAGCGAAAGACACCATTGTCTTTCCAATGTTTTTTCAGATTGGTGAACATTTTCATTAATAACTCGAGAAATAAAGCATGAATTTTTCAGATAAAGCGATTTCAGACTCCATAGGAAACATTTTTTCCGGAATATGTAAACATTTTACCGTGGACGCGTCGTTTTTTTTTAGAAGATGTGATCACACACACACACACACACACACACACACACACACACACACACACACACACACACACACACACACACACACACACACACACACACACACACACACACACACACACACACACACACACACACACACACACCAAGATCAGAGTTTTATAATTATAGAGGTCAGACAGACGGACGGACAGGCTAGATGCAGGAAGATTGGTCCCGATGTTGGGGAAGTCCAGGACAAGGGGTCACAGTTTAAGGATAAGGGGGAAATCTTTTAGGACCGAGATGAGAAAAACATTTTTCACACAGAGAGTGGTGAATCTCTGGAATTCTCTTCCACAGAAGGTAGTTGAGGCCAGTTCATTGGCTATATTTAAGAGGGAGTTAGATGTGGCCCTTGTGGCTAAAGGAATCAGGGGGTATGGAGAGAAGGCAGGTAAGGGATACTGAGTTGGATGATCAGCCATGATCATATTGAATGCTGGCTCGAAGGGCCGAATGGCCTACTCCTGCATTTATTTTTTGTATTTCTATGTAATCCCTCCTGCCTGGCATCACACCACAAACCTTCCCCATGCTCCAGCTAACCTTCTCCACTTATTCTTGCTTTTAAAACCTCCTTATCTCTATTCATCACAGATTCCATTGGAAGGTCTTTGACCTGAAACATAAACTGTGTTTTCCCCCTCTGCAGATTCTGCCGAGTTAGTGTATTATTTTCAGCAATTTCTCTTCATTCAGATTTCTAGCAGCAAACCATGAATAAAGTGACCATTCTCAAATTATGCATTTTGATATTAAGTAGTGGTTGTTTAAAAAAAACAACTCAATGAGACATTGCAGATGCACTCAATTCTACTTTCTCTGCATCTGCGCTGATTATAGTGATCAACAGGGAGAGAACTATGGCAGATTGTCTTCCTCTTCTGTGGTTTAAAGAGCTGCATCTATATTTAGTCTCTATTCTGTGTCAGCTAAGACCAGCTCAGTCCATGCAGATAGGAGAGCCTGCCTTGCAGAGATATGAAGGCTTAAATAGGTACACCTGGAGGATCTCAGTGCTCACGAATGCACCTCATCAACAATTTCTGTGGGGCAATTAGGTAGGGGCAGTAAACATTGGCCAGTGACACCCATGAATGATGATTAAAACAATGTGAAGATAAAGGCACAAAATTCTGCAGGAACTCGGCGGGACAGGCAGCATCTCTGGTGAGAAGCAATGGGAGACGTTTCGGGTCGAGACCCTTCTTCAGACTCGACCGAAACGTCACCCATTCCTTCTCTCCAGAGATGCTGTCTGTCCCGTCGAGTTACTCCAGCATTTTGAGTCTATCTTCGGTTTAGACCAGCATTTGCAGTTCCTTTGAAAACATTTTAAAAATGTGCATCAGTTATCGTCTGATGGATCCCATTTCAATCTCATTGCTGATACATCTGGGCTCTAGCGAGGTGTAACTCTGCTTTCACCACACACTTGTGATTCCATATATTCGGCATTACATATATACAAGCAAGCATGTTAAGAGCAAGCAATGTTTTGATTTTTAATAAGACCACTGACTGTGTATTTCATTATAATGTTATCACCATAACATAACTCTAACTTTCAGCAAATTATCATTTACATATCTCTTATCGAATACAAAGACAGTTTCCCATATACTTGAAGTCATGTGGTGCAACTAATTAATCTGCTGCAACTGCTTGTAAAATGGGGTTGGTGGTGGAGTGTACAGAATTGCTGAGGGGCGGGGAAATGGGAAGCTTTAGTGAAGTGTGTGAATTGCAAAGATGAGGCTCCTATAGCTGCAAAGCCCTCCCTGGTGATTTCTGGTGTTATATGAGCTTATCGTGTGACACGGTTGGCATCAGCCAACACAAGATGGTCTGATTCAACTGTCTGCCTGATTTAGAATGGAGATGAGAAAGACAGTGAATGAAAATACTGGCGAGTGAGAGGGTGATCCCTGCCCAAACCACTCCCTCCATCTGCAAACCCTACAAGCCATCTTGGAACTTTGGTTGACCTTTCAAATCCAGTCCGGGCGCCTTGAACAGAACAATTTCAAATGAAATAATTGTTATACATTAATACAGTCCTGGGGGAAAAAAAACATTGTCCCACCATGCCCATGCTGATCATCATCAAGTGCCTATCTGTACCAATCCCAAATACCAGCACTTGGTCCATGGCTTTCAGTTTGTTAGCCATTCGAGTGCTCATTGGGATGCTGTTTAAATGTTGTTGGAGCAGCTGCCCCCACCAACCACTCCAGCCATGCATTCCAAACTGTAATCACCCTCTGGGTGGAAAGGTTATTTCTCAGATTCCCTCTAAGCTCTTGCCTCTTACTCTAAACTTATGCCTCTGTTATGCAGAAATATCGCGTACTTCCTACCCTATCTTTGCATTTATGCAAGTGTGCATTGCCCTGTTAGATGTTACCAACATGCCACCGACCAGTGGAACTCTACCATCCCAGCAAAACCAGTCAAGGTGCTCTGGAATTTCCATGACTTGCCTTTGCTGTCTTTTCCAGCAAAGCTGCCTTCAGAACTGAGGGAGATTTAAGGCTCAAAATAAGTCTGATGTAAATAATTTTAAATGACAGGATTAAAGAGGGAGAACCATTATAGCACATTACTAGATCATAAATAGCCTTTTATATAGGTAGTTATGTTTCTGGCAATCTCTTGTTCCATTCCTGGTGTTTTTCTTAATAAAACTCTTAACTTAGACCTTCTGTACCTGTCAGAACAGAGGCATGCGATAATTAAAACCTCACCTTTGTGTTATTTCACTTGGCAAACTGCATGGTGGCAGAAGAGTAAAATGTGGAGCGGAAATCTAACCACCTCCATGAAGTGATACATTAGATTCCTGCCTTGCCTTCTCTGTCTTGCATCCTTGACTGCGTGCATCCTTTCTACGTAAGAAAAGAACATAGACCAAACACATCACAGCAATGAGCTCGACAGCCATCCTGTCTGCACCAGCCATGATGTGAACTAATCCCATCTGCCTCCACATGGTTTGTTCCCTGTCTCTGTTCCCAGTCTGATCACGTCTCTGTCTAAATATTTCCTCGCAGTTGCTATTGTGCTTGTATCCTTCAAGTTTAGTCTCATTGTGTGAGCTCGATTTCACTATGCATCCCTCTCTGTGTTACGATCCCACCTTGTCTGACTTCCAATTCTCATTCATTTGACATTGTTGACCTATTTTGTTTTTAAAATACACCCTGCCACAACATACCGAAGATAGACACAAAATGCTGGAGTAAATCAACGGTTCAGGCAACTCCTTCGGGAGAGAGGGAATGTTTTCAGCAAAAAAAAAAGACTGAGCCATGTGAAATAATTAAGTGGGTGGATCTTAAGGAGCTTCTTTAATGGAGGAGAGAGAAACTGAGATTTGTTGATGGAATAATGGAGCTTTGATCATTAGCAGCTTAAGGCATGATCAACAATTTGGATGGGCTGCAGAGCGGGGTGATTGGTGACTGGCTTTGGACAGGAGGACAGAATTATCTGTTTTTAGATTCTTGGAAGATTTAGAGTGGAGGAGGCTGCAGAAGTAGGGAAGGTTGAGGCCAAAGCAGATTTCATCGGAAAGGTAAACATTTTGAAGGATATTTAAGACCTTGAGCGAAAATATGGTTCTATGACCTGGATCATGTTTGGTGTAAATGATTACAAAATGTACGGAGTGACTGGCGGGGAGTGCTCATTACCTCTGTAAATTCTCTACACTGTCATCTTCACAGTGAAGTCATTTTCTTCGCAAATTGCTGAATTGTAGATAACCAACGCTGCAAGGAAATGTTTTTAGTAACCGGTTTATTAGCTGCTCTTATTACAGAGAAGTGCTGATGGCAGCTGTTTACAAAGAAACAGTCAGTGCTTTACTCAAGGTATAATCAATTTGAATAGGGTAATGTACCTCTTCCAACAGTTACTCATGCCTCAAGTAACTTCCTTGCATTTACAGTGGCTTGCAAAAGTTTTCATACCCCTTGATCTTTTCCACATTTTGTCACATTATAACCACAAACGTAAATGTATTTTATTGGAATTTTATGTGATAGATCAACACAAAGTGGTGCATAATTGTGAAGTGGAAGGAAAATGATACATGGTTTCCAAATTTTATTACAAATAAAAAACTGAAAAGTGTGGCGTGCAAAAGTATTCTGCCCCCCTGAGTCAATACTTTGTAGAACCACCTTTCGCTGCAATTACAGCTGCAAGTCTTTTGGGGTATGTCTCTACCAGCTTTGCACATCTAGAGACTGAAATTTTTGCCCATTCTTCTTTGCAAAATAGCTCAAGCTCAGTCAGATTGGATGGAGAGCGTCTGTGAACAGCAATTTTCAAGTCATGCCAGAGATTCTCAATTGGATTTAGGTCTGGACTTTGACTGGGCCATTCTAACACATGAATATGCTTTGATGTAAACCATTCCATTGTAGCTCTGGCTTATGTTTAGGGTCGTTGTCCTGCTGGAAGGTGAACCTCCGCCCCAGTCTCAAGTCTTTTGCAGACTCTAACAGATTTTCTTTCAAGATTGCCCTGTATTTGGCTCCATCCATCTTCCCATCAACTCCCACCAGCTTCCCTGTCCCTGCTGAAGAAAAGCATCCCCACAGCATGATGCTGCCACCACCATGTTACACAGTGTGTTCAGGGTGATGTGCAGTGTTAGTTTTACGCCACACATAGTGTTTTGCATTTAGGCCAAAAACTTCAATTTTGGTCTCATCAATCCAGAGCACCTTCCTCCACGTGTTTGCTGTGTCCCCCACATGGCTTGTGGCAAACTGCAAACGGGACTTCTTATGGCTTTGTTTCAACAATGGCTTTCTTCTTGCCACTCTTCCATAAAGGCCCGATTTGTGGAGTGCACGATTAATAGTTGTCCTGTGGACAGTTTATCCCACCTGAGCTGTGGATCTCTGCAGCTCCTGCAGAGTTACCATGGGCCTCTTGGCTGCTTCTTTGATCAATGCTCTCCTTGCCCGGCCTGTCAGTTTTGGTGGACGGCCATGTCTTGGTAGGTTTGAAGTTGTGCCATACTCTTTCCATTTTCGGATGATGGATTGAACAGTGCTCCGTGCGATGTTGAAAGCTTGGGATATTTTTTTATAACCTAACCCTGCTTTAAACTTCTCCACAACTTTATCCCTGACCTGTCTGGTGTGTTCCTTGGGCTTCATGATGCTGTTTGTTCACTAATGTTCTCTAACAAACTGCTGAGGCCGTCACAGAATAGCTGTATTTATACTGAGATTAGATTACACACAAGTGGACTCTATTTACTAATTAGGTGACTTCTGAAGGCAATTGGTTCCACTGGATTTTATTTAGGGGTATCAGAGTAAAGGGGGCTGAATACTTTTGCACACCACATTTTTCAGTTTTTTATTTGTAAAAAAATGTGAAAACCATGTATCATTTTCCTTCCACTTCACAATTATGCGCCACTTTGTGTTGGTCTATCACATAAAATCCCAATAAAATACATTTACGTTTGTGGTTGTAACGTGACAAAATGTGGAAACGTTCAAGGGGTTTGAAAACTTTTGCAAGCCACTGTATATGCTGTCTTTAACCAAGTGACATATCCCAAGATGCATAATCAGCAAGCACTTATTTTTAGAGATACAGCGTGGAATCGAGCCTTCAGCCCACCGAGTCCATGCCGACCAGCGATCACCCTAGCACTATTCTACACACTGGGGACAATTTATAATTTTACTGAAGCCAATTAACCTGGACATCTTTGGAATGCGGGAGGAAACCGGAGCACCCGGAGAAACCCCACAGGGTCACAGGGAGAACATGAAACTCTGTACAGACAGCACCTATATTCAGGATCGAACCCTGGTCTCTGACACAGTAAGACAACAACTCTACTGCTGCACGGCTGTTCTGCCCAAAACACAAATGTCAGAGGAAGAGGTATGAGCACAGGTGACTATAAACTTGGTCACAAAGGTTAGCTTTGATGAGCGCCATGCAGAGGAGAAATGGAGAAGTTCAGGCAGAGAATTCCAGAGCTTGGGATTTTCGCCACCTCCAACGGGATCCCACCACTTGCCACATCTCATCTCCATCCCTTCCTGCTTTCTGCAGAGACCATTCCCTCTGCAACTCTGTTAACTCAGAGGTACTTTCCCCTGCAACCGCAGGAGATGCAACACCTGTCCCTGTACCTCCTCCCTCGACTCTGTCCAGGGACCTTGACAGTCCTTTCAGGTGCGGCAGAGGTTCACTTGCACCTCCTCCAACCTCATCTACTGTATCTGCTGTTCCAGGTGTGATGTATCTGCTGTCACAGGTGTGGATTCCTCTATATTAGCGAGACCAATCACAGGCTCAGCGATCGTTTCGCTGAACAGTTTCGCGTAGTCCGCCTAGGCCAGTGGTTGTTAACCTTTTTGGCCCCACGACTCCAGCAGACATTCTTGGTCAGTACCGTGACCCCCAAAACAAACAAAACAGCCCAATTTATTCAAACATGTCTGCCAATATGCAGTCAATGGGATGGCTGAAATTGCAGTCATCAGGCGATCAAAACCAGGATGAATGCTCGACAGGCAGCACCTCATGTCAGCGCTGATCACAAGCCTATTGCGTGCCTTCGTTTAGAGAGTTACCATGGTTGAGAATCTAGCCTCACAGTGATAGGTTGAGGGGGACTGGACCAATTGGGTCATGGCCCTCTTTAAAAGGACAGGACAGTCCTTCACTTTCAGCCAAAACGTGGCGAGCTCTTGTTCTATGAAGTCACTCTTGAGCTGCGCATCTTCACGAATTGGGTAAAATTCAACCTTCACAGCCACGTCAGTATTGCAGATGGCGCCGTCTTCAACGGAAAAGGATCGGACGATCCACTCATCACGAAAGCGGTCGTCCACTCCGGGGAAGTAACGTTCGATGTCTTCACTAATTGCCAGAAGGTGGGTTGAGATCTCTTTGTGGAAGTGGCATTCAGCATCTGGCGTAGCATCCAGGGAATCTCAGGGAAGATAGTCGTGTCACCGTCCTGGACTCTTCTCTGGTAAATGTGAATCTTCCTCCTGAATGCTGCCACTTTGTTATGAGGTATATGTAGCATTGGGAGGTTTCCTTGAAGTGACAGGGTCAAGGAAATCACCTCGGCAAAGAAGTCAGTCAAGTAAGCAACCTTCATCACGAACAGTTCATCCGGCACCTTTTCACGAAGCTGATTCTCCTTCTCGGTACACCCTCGCTCCAAGAACAGCGCTATTTCCTCATGAAGTTGAATCACACGATTGAGAACTTTACCACGCAAAAGCCAGCGCACCTCTGTGTTGAATATCAGAACAGTAAAATCGGTGCCCATTTCTATACACATCGCTTTGAAGATTCTTGAGTTTGTTGCGCTCCCTCAGATCTGGTTTACAATCTTCACCACATCTGAAAAGACTTCTCGAAGACCAGGAGGGAGAGTCTTCATCGCTAAAGCATGGCGATGTATCGTGCAGTGGGTGAAGGAGACATGGGGAGCGACATCCTTCATGAAGGCTTGGAAGCTGGATCTGCATCCGACCATGGAAGATGCCCCATCTGTACACACCCTGACAATGCGTTCCCAGCCAAGTTCATGTTGATGAGGAAGGCTTCCAGCATTCTGAACACATCTTCTCCCCGAGTTGTAGTGGCCAATGGCTCTGAGAAAAGGTACTCCTCCTTCAAGGCTTCTCCGTCGAGGTAACGAACGTAGACTAGCAGTTGGGAACATGAGGCAACATCTGTTGACTCGTCTAGTTGCAGTGAATACACTGGACTGCTCTTCACAGCGCTCACTACTTGCAGCAGAATATCATTACTCATATCCGAGATTCGACTATTGACTGTGTCATCCGAAAGGGCAATCTGCCTGAACTTGTTTTACTGCTGTTTCCCCAAGCCTCCAACGCTGCTTCATTTTGATGACACAGCGACCCGTCGAATTGATGCAGGAACCCTTGAGTGCGGCTTCTTTTTGTTTTAAATAGTCCACGCCCTTCCCACTAGGTCGCTGTGACATGACTCCAAATGGATCTTTAGTTTGCTGGGCTTCATGCTCTCGTGGCTCAAAACCTTGGCACACATAGCACATTGCAGCTTGACCATGGATTTTTGAACAATGCTTGTGAAGACGAACTTGAGAAATGCTTCACTAGACGTGCGCTTCTTGGCAGACATGGTTCACAACACACACATTTCGTGTGCGTATATGTACGCGCATATGCAAACAAAATACTGTGTGTGGTATGTACTTTTGATAGGTTCTTAAAAATGGGCTCAACAAGTTGATATGTTATTTATGACCCCTTCATGACCCCTTCATGACCCCCAGAAAAACCCCAAACAACCCTCATGGGGGTCACAACTCCCAGGTTAAGAACCACTGGCCATGCCTACGTGATCTTCCGGTTGCTAAATACTTTAACTCCCCCTCCCATTCCCATACTAACCTTTCTGTCCTGGGCCTCCTCCACTGGCAGAGTAAGGCCCAACTCAAATTGGAGGAACAGTCCCCCATATTTTGCTTGGGCAGCTTACAACCCAGCGGTATGATTTCTCTAACCTCAAGTAACCCTTGCTTTCCCTCTCTCTCTCTCTGTCTCTCCCCCATCCTAGTTTTCTAACTAGTTTCATTGTCCTCCTGATTAAATTTTAGAGACTGTCTGCCTCGTCACCTTCCCATCAGCTAACAATGAACTAATCTCCATTTTCCTTGATCATTTATCCCCAGTGATTTGTATTTTCACACATCACCCTTCCATATCTCTGTGTCTCCCTCTCCCCAGACTCAAGTCAAGTCAAGTTTATTCGTCACATACACATACGGGATGTGCAGTGAAATGAAAAGTGGCAATGCCGGCGGACTTTGTGCAAAAAACAAACAAACAAACAAACAACCAACAAACTACAAACAGAATCACATGTTCTTTTCCATATTAAATATTGTGGGCGGTATTGTGGTACAGTAGTTAGTAGAGTTAGTCCCTGGTGAGATAGGAGTTTGCAGTCTGAATGGCCTCTGGGAAGAAACTCCTTCTCATCCTCCCCGTTCTCACAGCACGGCAACGGAGACGTTTGCCTGACCGTAAGAGCTGGAACAGTCCGTTGCAGGGGTGAAAGGGGTCTCCCATTATCTTATTGGCTCTGGAGTTGCACCTCCTGATGTATAGTTCCTGCAGAGGGGCGAGAGAAGTTTCTATAGTGCGTTCGGCCGAACGCACTACTCTCTGCAGAGCCTTCTTGTCCTGGGCAGAGCAATTCCCAAACCAGATTGTAATGTTCCCGGACAAGATGCTTTCCACAGCCGCAAAGTAGAAGCACTGGAGGATCCTCAGAGACACTCTGAATTTCCTCAATTGCCTGAGGTGGTAAAGGCGCTGCCTTGCCTTACTCACGAGTGCTGCAGCGTGCGATGTCCATGTCATATCCTCAGAGATGTGGACTCCCAGGTATTTAAAACAGCTCACCCTATCCACAGTATCCCCATTTATCCTCAATGGTGTGTACGTCCTCGGATGATGTGCCCTCCTAAAGTCCACGATCAGCTCCTTTGTTTTTTTGATGTTCAAGAGGAGGCTGTTGTCCTGACACCAGAGTGCCAGATCAGCTACCTCCTCCCGGTAGGCCTT
The DNA here is from genome assembly GCA_963514005.1 of Raja brachyura. Next base: position 61,858,560 of record OY740789.1, read on the forward strand.
CTCATCATTGTCTGAGATCAGGCCCACCACCACGGTGTCATCAGCAAACTTGATTATCGAGTTGGAGCTGAACCTAGCCACACAGTCATGTGTGTACAGGGAGTACAATAGGGGGCTGAGGACGCAACCCTGGGGGAATCCTGTGCTCAGGGTGAGGGACTTCGATGTATTCGCTCCCATCTTGACTACCAGGGTCCTGGCGGTGTGAAAGTCCAGGACCCAGGCACACAGGAGGGTGTTGAGCCCTAAATCCAGTAGCCTCGCAGACAGTCTGGTGGGGACTATCGTGTTGAAGGCTGAACTGAAGTCTATGAACAGCATCCTCACGTAGCCCCCCTTCTGGCTGTCAAGATGGGAGAGAGCGGTGTGCAAAACCTGGGAGACAGCATCGTCCGTGGATCTGTTCAGACGGTATGCAAATTGTAACGGGTCCATGTTGCGAGGGAGGAAGGCGCAGATGTGTTTCTTCACCAGCCTCTCAAAGCATTTCATGACTACCGAGGTGAGGGCCACCGGACGGTAGTCATTCAGACAGGCTGGGGAGGCATTCTTTGGTACAGGTACAATGGTGGATTTCTTGAAGCAGGCAGGGACAACGGACTTCTCCAGAGAGAGGTTGAATATTGTAGTGAGCACCGGAGCTAGCTGCATAGCACAGGACTTAAGTACTCGCCCCGAGATGCCATTGGGGGCCTGCAGCTTTCCTCGTGTTCACCTGTGTCAGAGCCCTCCTCACATCGTGCTCGGACAGCGAGAATGTGTGCTCATTCCTCCCATCAGATTCGTTACCCAGCCCACTGGTGTTATTGTCGATAGTCGGCAGACCTGGGGTGTTGTTGCCCATCTCGAACCGAGCGTAAAAAGAGTTCAGGTCATCAGCTAGGGAGGTGCCGACACTTGCAGACGAGGGTGGGGTGCTCCGGTAGTTGGTTATAGTCCGTAGCCCCTGCCACAGGTGTCTGGTGTCCTGCTGCTCCATATATGACTCCATCTTGTCCCTGTACCTCCTTTTTGCGTCCTATTTGCGTCCTTCACTGCCCTTCGCAGTTGGTAGGACTCTACCTTGTAGACGTCCATGTTTCCTGATGCCAGGACAGAATTGTAGGCAGTGGTGCGAGCATTCAAGGCAACACAAATGGACCTGCCTACCCAGCGTTTTTGATTAGAAAAGATGCTAACCCTTACCGTGGGGACGATGTTGTCGGTTATTGTTGCAATGAAGTCCGTGACTGCTTCCGCAAACTCACTGACGTCGCTGGAACTTGCGTGGAACATATTCCAGTCGACATCGCTCAGTGCATCTTGCCCTTCCAATCTGAAGGATCGAGATCCTTCTTAGACTGAAGAAGAATCTCGACCCGAAATGTCACCCATTCCTTCTCTTTAGAGATGCTGCCAGTCCCGCTGAGTCACTGCAGCATTTTGTGTCTACCTTTGGTGTAAACCAGTATCAGCAGTTCCATCCTATCAAGTTTTGTTACTTCCTTTGTTCACCCTTTCACCTTCTCCCCCCCATCCGGACCCATCTTCCCCTCCCAATCTGGTTGTACCCATCAACTGGCAGCCTCTGCTCCTTCAACCCCCACCCCCCTCCCCTACCCCTCCCAGGTACTTATTTCCTCTTCTCTCTCCGGTCTGATCAGGACCTTAATGTTTGTCCCCACAGATGCTGTTTGACCATTTAACCATTCTATCAATAACTAGAGAGAGGTCCTGAGGTGCTAACTACTTCATTGGAGACCCTCGGACTATCTTTAATCGGACTTTACTAGACATTCTCTTGCACTAAACATTATTCCATTTACCATATATCAGTACACAGTGGATGGCTCGATTGTAATCATGTATTGGCTTTCCACTAACTGGTTAGCACACAACAAAAGCTTTTCACTGTACCTCGGTACACGTGACAATAAACTAAGCTAAACTAAACTAATCTAACACCTTCTGGGTTTTCCAGCATTGCGTTTCTTGTTCGTGATTTTGGCAACTGCATTCTCTTTTGCCTTCATACCTGCATCAGCACATAAATGTAGGGTAACAAGGGTAGCAACCGTCAAATTAATTAAAGTAGCAAACTCACTCTGACATAATCACTGTTGTCTTGGAAATTGTATGCAGTTAATCTGGCTAAATGAAGTTTCACCTTAATAGGAAAGCAGCCAATCTGATTGTAATGGGATGTTGTAAAACGTGTGATTTGAACAACAACATCAGTTCATTGCAAGCAACGTAAAAACATTAGATAAAGGAGTAGAGTCACAGTCATACAGTGTGGAAACAGGCCCATTGGCCCAACTTGTCCACACTGAGCAACATGTCTCAGCTACACTAGTCCCACCTGCCTGCGTTATCCCTCTAAACCTGTCCTATCCATGTACCTGTCTGAATGTTTCTTAAACGTTGCTATAGTCCCTGCCTCAACTACCTCCTCTGGCAGCTCATTCCATACACCCACCACCCTTTGTAAAAAAGTTACCCCTCAGGTTCCCCCTCTCACCTTAAACCTATGTCTGATAAATGTGAGGTGCTACACCTTGGCAGGACAAATCAAAATAGGATGTACATGGTAAACGGTAGGGAATTGAAGAATACAGTTGAACAGAGGGATCTGGGAATAACCGTGCATAGTTCCTTGAAGGTGGAATCTCATATAGATAGGGTGGTAAAGAAAGCTTTTGGTATGCTAGCCTTTATAAATCAGAGCATTGAGTATAGAAGCTGGGATGTAATGTTAAAATTGTACAAGGCGTTGGTGAGACCAAATCTGGAGTATGGTGTACAATTTTGGTCGCCCAATTATAGGAAGGATGTCAACAAAATAGAGAGGGTACAGAGGAGATTTACTAGAATGTTGCCTGGGTTTCAACAGCTAAGTTACAGAGATAGGTTAAATAAGTTAGGTCTTTATTCTCTGGAGCGCAGAAGGTTAAGGGGGGACTTGATAGAGGTCTTTAAAATGATGAGAGGGATAGACAGAGTTAATGTGGACAAGCTTTTCCCTTTGAGAATAGGGAGGATTCAAACACGAGGACATGACTTTAGAATTAAGGGACAGAGGTTTAGGGGTAACATGAGGGGGAACTTCTTTACTCAGAGAGTGGTAGCGGTGTGGAATGAGCTTCCAGTGGAAGTGGTGGCGGCAGGTTCGTTGGTATCATTTAAAAATAAATTGGATAGGCATATGGATGAGAAGGGTATGGAGGGTTATGGTATGAGTGCAGGCAGGTGGGACTAACGGAAAAAAGTTGTTCGGCACGGACTTGAAGGGCCGAGATGGCCTGTTTCCGTGCTGTAATTGTTATATGGTTATATGGTTATGTCCTCTGATTCTCGATTCCCTTACTCTGGGCAAGAGACTGTATGGGTCCAACTGTTCTATTGCTCTCATGATTTTGTACACCTCTGTAAGATCACCCCTCATCCTCCTGCATTCCAAGGAATAGAGTCTCAGCCTACTCAATCTCTCCCTATAGCTCAGGCCCTCAAGTCCTGGCAACATCCTTGTGAATCTTCTCTGTACCCTTCCCAGCTTGACAACATCATTCCTATAACATGGTGCCCAGAGCCGAACACAATACTCCAATTGCAGCCGCACCAACGTCTTATGCAACACGACCTCCCAACATCCATTCTCAATATTCCAACTGATGAAGGCCAATGTACTGAAAGCCTTTTTGACTGCCCTATCTATCGGTGACAAGTAAGAGGTGGGCCGATTGCCCTCTTATGCCATTTATACCATTTAATGTTTATTTGTGTTTATGCCCAGATGTGAGTATCTGACTGGCTACTCCATATCAGAATCAGAGTTTAGTGGAGAATCAGAGGGACTTCCAGTAGGGTGAAGAATCGCAGGTACCAGAGATTGCATATGATGGCATGTTGAAGGGTGATGAATTGATTCAGAAATGTCCCTAAATGTGCCTTAATTTTAATACGATTATTGAGTATGCCCACTTAGTAAATAATGCAGAATTCCTGTGTGATAATAGCTCAATGCCGCTGGAGTCCATAATGTTATTTGTTTGTGTTCTTTGTCGACTATTAGCCTTGTTGATGTTAGACGGCCAGGCAAGAGGCGGTAGCGGTTAATCTAATTCTACTAATCACTACTTTCAACAGCTACGTTTAATAACAAGGCTTCAAGATCCCTTGCATGGCAAGCAAGGCAGGGAATCAATAGGTTTCTCTGATTCATTTTCATAGAACACCTGTTGAGCACATAGGCTAGAATTACTCAAGCCCTGTGAGATGGTGACAACTTCTTGCTTAAGAGGACCTGCAGATGCTGGAAAATCGAAGGTAGACAAAAATGCTGCAGAAACTCAGCGGGTGAGGCAGCATCTACGGAGCGAAGGGGATTGGCAAGTGGCAACTTCTTGTTGTCACTTGGCTGCGTGAGGAAGACAGTATTCCTGTTTGATAACAAAATTGCAGAGTGCTGGAATTTTCTGCCTAATTCATGTTGAAATGCTGTGGCTTTGAAACAGCATGGTTGCTCAGAAGACAATTTAATTAGAACTCTGTTAATTATAGAGAAAACAGGCTTTTCATTAACAATTAACTTTGCAGCTTTGATCTTTCTGCCTGGCAACAGAAGCCTCTATCAGTATGATTATGAGCCAAGCAAAATAAAATTAAGAAGAGGGTGTTGCCTTGCATGGGATTTTTATAAAATGGTACATGGTTTTTAAAAGTTTTATTTTAACTCCATCAAGCACCAATTTTACACAAATCTGATACTGAAACATTTTATTCTCCCAATATTTCCATGAACTATCGCAAGATTTTTTTCACTCACCTACACACTATGTACAATTTACAGCACATTAGAGGAACCAGGACAACCCAGAGGGGACTCCCATGGTCACAGGGAGAAGGGCATCAAAGGTTACGGGGAGAAGGCAGACAAAATGGGCTAGAGAGGGAAATATAGGTCAGCCTTGATGGAATGGCAGAGTAGACTCCATGGGCTGAATGCCGTAATTCTACTTCGATGTCTTATGATCTAATGGTTAAAGCTCCACACAAAATGAGAAGTCAGAATTGTTAAATCCCATTTTATTCTCCCCATGTTCCCATCAACGTCCCCCTGGTTCTACCACAAACTTGCCCACCAGTTGCAATTTACGGCAGTCAACACACCTACCAATACACACATTTTTTGGATGAGAGTGGAAACAGAAACACCTGTGAACCATGCAAGACGAGCATGCAAACGCAGTCTGCATGGAGTTTGCATGTTCTCCCTGCATGGTTCCCCAGGTGTTTCTGTTTCCACTCTCATCTCAAAAACGTGTGTGTTAGTAGGTGAGTTGGCTACAAGAAAATTAAGATTCAACCTAGGTCACTGGAACTGCAATTCTGCTTGCTGTAGAGGAGAACTACAGGGGATTTGGGCGAGGGGTTTGACGGCTTTGTGGCAAAGTTTGCGGATGATACGAAAATAGGTGGAAGGGCAGGTAGTGTAGTCAGCAGGGACTCTGCAGATTGACTTGGACAGGTTGGGAGAGTGGGCAGAGAAGTGGCACATGGAATATAGTGTAGCAAAGTGTGGAGTTGTGCATTTTGGTTGTAGGAATAAAGGCCTGGACTATTTTCCAAATGGGGTGAGAATCGACGGGCCTGCTGGTGCAGGATTCCCAAAAAGTTAATTTGCAAGTCGAATCGCTAGTAAAGAAAGCAAACTCAATGCTAGCATTTATTTCAAGAGGGCTTGTATTCAAAAACAGGGATGTAATGTTGAGGCTCTACAAGGCGCTGGTGAGGCTGCATTTGGAATATTGCGAGCAATTTTGGGCACCAGATCTGAGGAAGGATGTGATGGCTCTGGAGAGGGTCCAGAGAAAGTTTACAAGAATGAACCCAGGAATGAGTAGGTTAACATATGATGAGCATTTGTCGGCAGTGGGCCTGTACTCGCTGGAGTTTAGAAGAATGAGGGGGGACCTCATTGAAACATACAGGATAATGAAAGGCTTGAATAGAGTGGATGTGGAGAGGATCTTTCCACTAATGGGACAGTCTAGGAATGGAGGTCCTAGCCTCAGAATTAAAGGACTTTTAGAAAGGAGATGAGGAGCAATTTCTTTAGTCAGAAGGTGGTGAATGAATCCATGGAATTATTTGCCACAGAAGGCTGTGGAGGCCAAGTCTGGAGATTTTTAAGGCAGAAATAGATAGATTCTTGATTAGTACATTATGTCAGAGGTTATGGTGAGAAGGCAGGAGAATGGGGTTTGGAGGGAGAGATAGATCAGCCATGATTGAATGGCGGAGCAGACTTGGTGGGCTGAATGGCCTAATTCTATACCTATTCCTTATGACCTTATGGGAAAGATTTGAAAGGGACCTAACGGGTAAGTTCTTCATACAGAAGGTGGCAGTTAAACAGAATGAGCTGCCATGTTAAGTGGTACAAGTGTATAGAATTTAAAAGACATTTGGATAGATGCAAGGATAAAAATATTTAGACAGATGTGAGCCAAATGCAGGAGAATGGATATTGCTCAGGTTGGTCAGTACGGACGAGTTGGGTCAAAGGGCCTATTTCTGAGCTGTGCAACTATATATTATTGGCGTGTTTGTGGTGTATGTAAATTTGATAACATTTTGGTCTGATAATAAGATGGATTTGGGCATCATGGTATCGAAGTCTGGATCTAACTAGGGTAGCTAAGTCTTAAAACTATGTCTAAGTCTAAGTATGTTACTTCTACAGCTTATAATAAATCTGGCTTCTGCGCATTGTTAAAAAAAATATATAGATAAATCATTTTTAAATATAAATCTGATTAACTATTAATGGTGGGGATTTAATTCCAGTTTAAATACAAGATCCATATATATTTTAATTCTCAATATTTTGCCACTAATACCAGATATAGTAGGTATCAGTAGTTCTGTGTGGTTAATATCAGGAATTTCCTATGTTGTGCAGTAGTTCAGGTGATTAGCAGGGTCGGCACAGTGGCATAGCGGTAGGGTTGTCTCCTTACAGCACCAGAGACCCAAGTTCGATCCTGACTACGGGTGCAATTTGTATGGAGTTTATACATTCTCACTGTGACTAAGTGGGTTTCCTCCAGGCTCTCGGGTTTCCTCCCATATTCCAAAGACGTGCAGGTTTGTAGGTTAATTAGCTTCTGTAAAATTGTCCTCAGTGTGTCGGATGGAACTAGTGTACAGGTGATCGTCAGTCAGCGTAGACTCAGTGTGCTGAAGGGCCTATTTCCATACTGTATCTCTAAACTAAAAGTCTCAGAATAAACTAAACTAAACACAGATAATTGTACATCAAAACTTGGGTTCATGAAGGAAAATGGTATGCGTAAAAGATGACAAGAAATAGTATGGGGGAAAAATGGTATGGAGCACAGACTGGTTGTCAAAAATATCCTGTGATTATTGTGCGATATGTTTTTGCATATTGTTTTTTTTTAATGGTGTAAAATAGTTGTTCTAAGTGCAATGCTCCTCACGGCCTCCTTGGGCTGACTTTGGTCACAGTCAGTTTCAATTCAAATAGAACCCAGGCAATAAACAAGTGCACCGCAATTGAAATGACTGAACATTCAACTCACGAAAGGAAGGAATATCGTAACTTTCAGTCAATGCTTAAAATATTTTACAGGGCACAAAATAATGATTACAGCATTCACATAAGGATAGAATCTGAAATATCAGCTTCATTTAAAATACTTATCTGAGTCATTTCAATCCACACACAAAATTATTGCATTTAGGGTTTTAGTCTAGTTTAGTTTAGTTTAGTTTAGTACACTAAACAGCGAGGAAACAGGCTCTGCAGCCCACCGAGTCAGTGCCTACCAACGATCCCCGCACACTTACACTGCACACACTAGGGACAATTTACAATTAGACCAAGCCAATTAGCTTGGGAGTCATTAATTATGGTTTCATTAATTATGGCTTGGGTAATCTGAAAGTGAATCTGATCTGTAAGTACTTGGAGTTTGTGTCCAATTCCTTGGATTCAGGGGGAAATAGCTGCAAAACAGTACAGATCTTAGAGAAGCTCAGAACCACAAATAACACTTGTGGGATCTCGGTTTGACATAACATGTTTGATGAACATGTCCTTAAGGACCACATTGTGGTGTAGCCGGAAGAGCGGCAGCATTACAGCTCCAGAGATCCGGGTTCTTTCCTGACCTCTGTGTGCAGTTTGGACGGCTCCCTGTGACCACATGGGTTTCCTCCAGGTGCTCCAGTTTCTTCGCACATCCCAAAGATGTGTGGATTTGTAGATTAATTGTCCCTCTGTAAAATTATCCCTAGTGTGTAGGGTGGATGTGAAAGTGGGATAACATGGATCCGGTGTGAATGGATGATCGATGGTTGGCTTGGACTGAAGGGCCTGTTTCCAAGCTGTATCTCTAAACTAAATACTGAAGCTACTGCCAGTTTCAGTGTAACAGCAGTGAGAACTGTCGTGGCGTTTAAGAAACATTTACACAGGTGCATGGATAGGAAAGATTTAAAGGGATATGGGCCAAACGTGGGTAGGTGGCCCTAGTGTAGAGCTAGCTTAATGGACATGTTGGCCGGTGTGGACCCTCGACACGAAACGTGGTCTGAAGAAGGGTCTCGATCCGAAATGTCACCCATTCCTTCTCTCCAGAGATGCTGCCTGTCCCACTGAGTTTCTCCAGCTTTTTGTATCTATCTTCGTTTTAAACCAGCATCTGCAGTTCCTTCTTACACACTATATAGTTCCAGTTCTTTGTTCGCCTCAGATAATTTTGGACAGTTTTTTAGTTTTACGTTCCAATGTACAGACACAACAGTAGTATAATTTGTGCCCTCAAGTTTGGTGGCATTAACATTATTTGAAACACATTCCTATAAAAATGTCCTGCCACTCTCTGCCTTTGTCTCCGTCCCCTCGTTTTCTCACATAATGCTTCTCTCTGACTCAAATTACTTTGTATCTTCTCCGCCCTTCTGATTGTGTAGTGCTCTCAGGTATCTGTAATACATTTTTCCCCTTTAAAGCCAAGCCTGAAGCAGCTGGAGAGAAACTTTGAAAGCACCTTACAAACCTTTTAACAAGCAAATAAAAATGCAGCAAAGCTGGCTCTTTGCATTAATAACTGTGGTACTTTTCCACTCTCAGATATAACATTAGAGGAATGAACGAGTCACCTCTATGAATACCATCACTCCTCAACGCAGAAGCTTATATCACAGAAAGTGGAACTGAAAAATAAATTTACAGCGTTAACTCTTTATACCGGTTCACCTACATTGAAATTGAAGTGTTGGGTCAAACTGAAAATCTGTATCTTCAAAAGGATTTATTCATACTTTGAGACTCCGGCAGCGTGTAAATTCAATCGCACCCCCACACAATGTCCTCAAGATGGCTGTGGTGCAGGCCAACGTGTTCATTATACATGGTCTATGCTGGGAGCATAATTGGTGACTGAAAAACCTTGTTTTGGTTATTTCTCCTCTTTCTGAACAGAAAAAACAAATGCATGCAATGAAAATATGTACAATATATTTTGTGCGGCACAGTGGCCAGGTGGTAGAGTTGCTACCTTACAGCACCAGAGACCCGGGTTTGATCTTGACTACGGGTGCTCTCTGTATGGAGTCTATACATGGATTTTCTCTGCGTGCTCTGGTTTCGGCCCACATTTCAAAAATGTTCAAGTTTTAAGTTAATTGGCTTCTGTAAATTGTAAATTGTCCTTAGTGTGTAGGATAGTGCGAGTGTATGGTGTGATCGCTGGTCGGCATAGACTCAGTGGGCCGAAGGGCCTGTTTCCATGCTGTACCTCTAAAGGCTAAGGTCAATCAAATAATACAGGTTAAAAAGAAAACAAAATATCTTTAAAAATATATATATTCAGCATGGACTAATTCCAGCATCCACGGGTATTTTAACATAACGGTGGGTGAGAAATTCAACTGCATGGTGGTCATTGTTTGGGCGTGAAGGGTGTTGACTAGATATCAAGATCGTAGCTAATGCAAGTCATGTTTAACTGTGAGACTGAAATAGGCTGAATCAGAACCCAGCGATGTAACCCCAACACTGCGGCGGGGCCCGGTCCCCTCGCCACCAGGGCCCAAGCCATCTTCCTCCCACGTCACCTCCGCTGGACCCACGCTGGGCCCACGCCAACCCCGCTGACCCACGCTGGGCCCACGCCACCCCCACTGGCCCATGCCACCCCCACTGGCCCATGCCACCCCCACTGGCCCATGCCACACCCGCTGGGCTTACGCCACCCCCACTGGCACATGCCACACCCGCTGGGCTTACGCCACCCCCGCAAGGCCCACACCACCTTCATCATCCCCCCGCCCGCTGAGCCCATGCCACCTTCATCTTCGACCCCCCCCCACCAGAAAGAGGGGGGGGGGGATGTGAGATGGTGGAGGGGGAGGGGGAGGGGGAGAAAGGGAGGGGAAGGGAGGGGAGTGATTTAATAGGGAGGGGAGAGGGAAAGGGGGATTATCTTTAGTGAGATTGCAAAATTAAGGTAGGTTTTAGAGCTTTAATATATTTTATATATATAAAATATTATATAAAAGGGGGGGGAGATAGATCAAACGTGGGCAGGTGGGACTAGTGCAGGTGGGACATGCTGGGCCGAAGGGCCTGTTTCCACACTGTATCATTCTATGACTCCATCTATCTTTCCCTCTCAAACCCATTCTCCTGCCTTCTCCTCATTACCTCTGACACCCGTGTCAATCAAGAATCTATCAATCTCCTGAAAAATGTCCATTGACTTGACCTCCACAGTTGTCTGTGGCAATGAATTCCACAGTTCACCACACTCTGACTTAAGAAATTTCTGCTCATCACCTTCCTAAAGGAATGTCTTTTAATTCTGAGGCTGTGGCCACTGATCCTAGACTCTCCCACTAGTGGAAACATCCTCTCCACATCCACTCCATCCAGGTTTTTACCAGGCTGGGACAGACGGCAACAGCTTCACCTTGTCCCAAAGCTTGCGTCCTGTCCTGCATCACCCAAGGCAGCAGAGGTGTTATAGGAGAGGGCAAGCACTGTAACAAAGTAGCTTACAGTGGTTTGGGTAACATTCAGGAATGTCTATGCATGTCACATCATGAATATTACTGAAGAACGGTCTTGACCTGAAATATAATCTATACCTTTTCTCCAGTGATGCTGCCTGACCCAACTCTTTCAAATCTGCTCTACTTATCTACATGCATTTTTCTTCTTAACTTTTTAGTCATAGAATGATGCAGTGTGGAAACAGGCCCTTCAGCCTAACTTGCCCACACCGACCAACATGTCCCATCTAAACTAGTCCCACTCAAACGCGTTTGGCCCATATCCATCTAAATCTGTCCTATCCATGCATGTGTCCAAATGTCTCTTAAACATTCGGATAGTCTCAGCCTTAACTACCTCCTCTGGCAGCCCGTTCCATACACCCAGCACACTTTGTGTGAAAAAGCTACCTCTCAGATTCCTGTTAATTTCTGAAATATTGGTAATAAATATGGCGCAAAAATTCTCCAAGATAAGGCTCATAATGCACCAGAGAGCATCTAAAACCCCTGGATCCTGGCATCGAGGGACTTCACACTTCGCGCTCGTGATGTGCACAGCGCGCACATTATTTCACATTCAAGTTTTTGTAATCCAATCATGCCACGCCATTTTTGAAAAGCTTCGTACAGGCCTGTACTGTGCATGTTCGAGCCGCAGCTACAGCCAGAGGACCTGTTTACCGATGATTACTAAAGTACCAGTTTACTATTAATTTCAATCTTTCAGGTTCCTTCCATGTCAGAGAAGGGAGGTCACAAATGTTTGCCATTTCAAGAGAGCTACACAGGCTGCATAGGATCTAAAGAAGGGTCTTGACCAGAAATGTCACCTATTGAGTCTGAAGAAGGGTCTTGGCCTGAAACATCACCTATTACTTTGCTCCATGGATGTTGCCTCACCGCTGAGTTTCTCCAGCATTTTTGTCTACCTCCAGCACTTTGCACTTACACAGGCTACACTCCCCCTTGTAAAAGAGCAGTGGATTAAGTGACCACTCGCTCTCACCATGATTATAGGCGTCCCATAGTTGCAAGCCGCCATTAAACATACTCGCGGCACCTCAGCTCAACAAAGTAATGCAGACAGAAGATATATTCACTAAATGCCCAGTGTATAATTATACACAGCATATCCAGTAGCTTGGTGCCTGGTGCCAAGACAACAACTGAATTCATTAACCTTGCAGCATTCTGCACTGCCATCAACAATTGAGCCCCTCTGTAAGGCACTAAGCATTAAGAATTGAAAGGGAATCATGGTTTATGGAGTCAGCCAGGAAAGCCTTAACATTTGTGATTTTATCATTTCGGGCAGTCTGCCATCCACAGCCTTCAACCTTATTGTTCCCTAGCCACGCACGGCCCGGTGTTACCTTCTCCCCAAAATCCATAAACACAACTGCCCTGGCAGAGCCATCATTTCTGCCTGCTCCTGTCCCACTGAAATCATTTCCACGTACTTCAACTCCATCCTGGACCACTCTCTCCCGACCTACATCCAAGATACCTCACATTCCTTTGTCTCTTTAATGACTTCTGTTATCAGGCCCCAGTTCCCTCATCTTTACAATGGACGCTCAGTCACTCTATACCTCCATCCCCCATCAGGAAGGTCTTAAACTTTCTCGACTGCAGAACCAGCCATCTTCCCTCTACTAACACTCTCCTCCACCCAGCAGAGCTGGTCCTCACTCTCAACAACTTCTCCCTCGACTCCACGCACCTCCTTCAAATTATAGGCATAGCCATGAGCACTCGCATGGGCCCCAGCTACGCCGGCCTCTTTGTAGGGTGCGTCGAACAATCCTTGTTCCATGCATTCACTGACCCTATCGCCAAACTCTCTCAGCTACATTGACGACTGCATTGGGGCTACCTCCTGCACCTATGCAGTTCTCATGGACTTCATTAGCTTGGGCAGTTTACAACCCAGCGGTATAAATATTGATTTATCGAAATTCAAGTAACCCCTGCATCCACCCTTTCTCCATCCCTCCCCCACCCTAGTCATCGTACTAGTTTCACAATCATCTTGTTGAGTTTCACAGTCTGTATAAATCATTATCACCTACCTCACAGCCAACAATGGGCCATTGTGGGTTCCACCTTTCCTTGATCATCATGGCTTTTTGCATATCCTTCATTCATTTGTCCTATGCACCTTCTTGTCCTATGCATCTCTTGTTTCTCTTTCCCCTGACTCTCAGTCTGAAGAAAGGGCTCAACCCGAAACGCCACCTATTCCTTTTCTCCAGAGATGCTGCCTGACCCACTGAGTTACTCCAGCTTTTGTGCCTTTCTTTAGGTATATCACCAGTCTGATTAACTGCAAGTGGCAGAGTAGGCTTGAGAGACTATTTGTGCGGTTTCACTCTTATGTTTTATACATGCAAGTCTGCTTTTTAGAAATTGTAGCTGTGCCCATGCCAAAAGGTGAGAGAGTCACCAATTTAGCAGCATGTCTCCCGCACCACAATCTTGTTAATGAGCAGGCAGCTTGCAGTTAGAGTCCTGCCTTCACTGGGTTAGTCGGCTGCAGGTTAATCATGCATTCTGATCTCCACACCCACCACTACTCTCAGCAGCTTATCTAACAGAGTAATATTTTTTCTTCCCTTGCATTATATAGTCTGCGACTGAATGAAAGTGCATTTTCGTTAAGTGGCTTAACCATCGGCTTGGAGTGATGCAAGATTTCATTTAATTTTGGTTGGGTGAGGGAGTTTTAATTTAAAAACCGACTTCAACAAAGCACCCGTTTGCTTTAGGTGCCTAACCCATTTTAATAGGTACAAAGCCAATTTCAGTTCAGGCTCACTTAATAGAGCAGTGTAAAAAAACGCAGCCAATTATTTTCGTTCAAATGCACTTGAGTTGGTTTTGTCACAGTTTAAGCAATTCAGCAATTTTCAGTTTGATCTGATGGTTCATAGTCAGCCATTCTGACGGGGAATTATTCATGAGGTATCTGGTAGAGGGTGTTAGGGATTATTCAGGAATTATAAAATTACGTGGATACAGCAGGCATTGATTCACACAGGAATATGGCTTCACAAAAATCTGATGTAATGCACATTCACAAGCAGTAATCAGTTTGAGATTAAAAGGAGAGCTTTGTGAACAAACCCTGCTGTCTGTCGATGTGACCAAGACATGTTCCCGTAAGAAAGAGCTGAATGTAATTGTTAATTGTCCTACATTAAACAGAGCATCTTCATTGTAATGGAGACGCAAGAACTGCAGATGCTGTAAACCTGAACCAAACACAGAGTGTTGGAGGAATTCAGCGGGTCAGGCAGCATCTGTGGATGGAATGGACAGACGTCCTTTTGAGTTAGGCCTCCCCTTCAGACTGATTAGAGTAGGGGGGGAGAAAGTTGGAAAAGTGAGGTGGGACCGGGACAAACCCTGTGAGTGATAGGTGGATCTACCATCCTCTTCACACCAGTATCCACCTATCACTCGCCAGGATTTGTCCCAGCCCCACTTCTTTTTTCTCTTACTTTCAATTCCAAGACCCCTAACGCCTCATCTTTACCATGGATGTCCAGTCCCTTCCACTTCCATTCCCCACTACGAAAACCTCTGTGATAGTCCGTTTTTTCCTTAAACAGAGACCCAATCAGTTCCCCTCAACTAGCGCCCTCCTCTGCCTGGCAGAACTTGCCCTCGCCCTTAACAACTTATCTTTGACTCCTTTCACTTTCTTGAAGTCAAAGGTGTAGCCTTGGGCACTCGCATGGACCACAGATATGCCTATCTTTCTCCCCCACTACAATCGGTGTGAAGAAGAGGCCTAACCCGAAACGTCGTCTGTCCATTCCTTCCACAGCTGCTCCCTGACCCACTGAGCTCTTGAGGCAACTCTTTGCCTTTTGCTCAGGTTTCAAATATCTGCAGTTTCTTGTGACCCCTTTAAACTGAAGGTGTCTGGTTTGATGTAGACCCATTACATCCCATCATCTTACACTCCTCTGATGCATATGTTTGCTACGTTGAACACTCCTCGTTCCTAACATACCCCGGCACCATCTCCCAGCTCTTTCTATACATCGATGATTGTATGCAGAACTCATCAACTTTGTGACTAACCCTGGCATCAAATTCACTTAGACTAACACCAATGCCACTCTTCCCTTTCTTAATTTCTCCATCACAGGGACAGTGGCCCAGTGATAGAGTTGCAGCCTAAGAGAGCCAGAGACCCAGGTTTAATCCTGATTACGGTTACTGTCTGTATGGGGTTTATATGTTCTCCCTGTAACTGTGTGGGATTTCTCCGGGTGGTCTGGTTTCCTCCCACACTCCCAAATACGTGCATGCTTTGTAGGTTAATTGGCTTCAGTAAATTGTCCCTAGTGTGTAGGAACGCGTATGTCAGGCTGCGGTTCATAGATTACAGCTCGTCATTCAACACAATAATTCCGTCTAAACACATCATTAAACTCGGGGAACTGGGTCTCTTATCCCCATGCAAACGGTCATAAAGTCATTAGGTCATAAGTGATAGTAGTAGAATTAGGCCATTCGGCCCATCAAGTCTACTCCGCCATTCAATCATGGCTAATCTATCTCTCCCTCCGAGCCCCAATCCCCTGCCTTCCCCCCATAACCTCTGACACCTGTACTAATCAAGAATCTATCTCTGCCTTAAAAATAACCACTGACTTGGCCTGCACAGTCTTCGGTGGCCACAGATTCACCGTCCTCTAAAGATCGATAACCTGATTGAATCAGATCCTTGACTATCTTATCGGTATGAATTAGCAATGACGTTTCCTCCTCGATGGCCAACACAGGAGACCCTCAAGGATGTGTGTGCAGTCCCCTGCTCTACTTTATCTATACCCATGACTGCAAAGCCAGGATAGACCCAAAATGCTGGAGTAACTCAGCGGGACAGGCAGCATTTCTGGAAAGAAGGTGACGTTTCTTGCCGAGACCCTTCTTCAGTCTGAATGTCACCCATTCCTTCTTTTCACAGATGCTGCCTGTCCCTCTGAGTTACTCCAGCATTTTGTGTCTATCTTTGGTGTAAACCAGCATCTGCAGTTCCTTCCTAACACTGTGGAGCCAGGTACAGATCTAGCGTATCTGTAAATTCATCAACGATACCTTCTTTGTTTGACGAATAACAGGTAATGATGAGTCAGATTACAGCAAGGAGATTGATAACCTGATTGAATGGTGCCGGAACAATAACCTTACTCTTAATCTTTGCAAGACTAAGGAGATGTTTGATGATTTAAGGAAGAGAATGCCGAGGATCCATGAATCTGTCTTCATCGACAGGACAGAGGTGGACAGAGTTCCTGGGCGTGCATATCTCTGAACATCGGGAAGAAGTTACACAAGCTTGAAAACTGTTACCTCCAGGTTCAAGAAATCTTTCAGACTCTTGAACGCTGCAGCAACGCTAACTACAACGTTACCTCAGCAACTATGATCTTCTGTTGAAAAATACGATCTACTGTGGACTTTGTTTTGGTTGGATCCCATACTTGGGTTTTGACAAGTCTGGTTATTGAATATTTCTGATTATTAATTTAATTATATTATTGATTATTGTAAATTTTTTTGTGTGCTATTGATTTAATGAGCCTGTAAAGATGCAACAAATAAGAATTTCATTGTTCCATTGCCAGTACATGTGATAATGAAACACTTTAGACTTTAGAGAAACAGCACAAAAACAGGCCTTTTGGCCCACCGAGTCCACGCCAACCAGCGATCACCCTGTACAATAACAGTATCTGCACACTAGGGCTAATTTTACAAATTACCAAAACCAACTAACCTACAAACCTGTACATTTTTGGAGTATGGGAGGAAACCAGAACAACCAGAGAAAACCCACATGGCTACAGGGAGAACATACCAACACAGTACTCTTGACTCTATCTTGACTCTTGAAATCTCTTGACTTGAAATTGATTTCTCAAGGTGTCACAGAGAAAGTATACCTCTATATTCAATTGTGTAGGGAGTTCAGACAGTTTAAAAAGATTGAGAAGAGTAACAATGCAGAGCAGTTCTTAGATGGAGGAGGGCTGGGCACAATAAATGCTTTTCCCCCATGAATGGGTTTAATTGAATATTGAACATAATTTCATTACTACTAATTTTAACAAAGTGTGCAGAATCCTGAAGAGTCCTAAATCATTATTGAGAGGAGGGTGGCTTTCAGTTTTGACTTTATCTAATGTGTGAAGCAGTCTATGTTGGCCAAGGTCTCCTTCTCACTCTGGTTGCTGCGTAAGGCTGTGTGTCAACATTTTTACCTCAAAGAAAATTGGCAGATCCTCAACACAAGAGTGGAAGCCCAAACAGATCCATAGTGAAGGTGAGTCCATGGATGCTAAAGGCAAGTGTTTTAAACCGTGATGGGCACGTGAAATGCAAAATGTAAAAAATCGGGAAGGAAGGAAAAGGGTTGTAGAATGAGAAAAATCTGCCAGTAGATCTGAAGACAGTTATGTTATGGAAATAATTTCTTCAGCAATTTGGTGGACATCATAAGCCACCAGAGTAAACCTTGTGTGATTTGTGAGTCGCATTTGAACTCTGAGGTTACACCATGTCTCATTACGCACTAACCACTGTCTCCGAAAATGCCACAGTCTCCATAAGATGATAAAAGATGATAATGGTGGAAGTAAATTAATTTGAAGCTGTTAGATCATAATTACATGAATTAGAAGATGGTTATAATAGAGATCCCATTATACATTAGGTAGCAATTTAAAGTTGGTGTGCACAATGATTGATTAGGCAGCAGCCACAGTACTGTGTAGGAAAGAACTGCAGATGCTGGTTTAAACCAAAGACAGACACAAAAAGCTGGAGTAACTCAGCAGGTCAAACAGCAGCTCTGGAGAAAAGGAATAGGTGACATTTCTGGTGGAGACCCTTCTTCAGACTGAGAGTCAGGTGAAAGGGAAACGAGAGGTATAGATGGTGATGTAGTTAGATATTGCTCAAATGAATGAAAAATATCTAAATGTCATTATAGTAGAACATTTTCCTGGAGTTTGGATTGGAGGGTGACAAATGTTTAGTTTAGTCTAATTTGTTGTTATTACTCACTTGTTCTGAGTAACAGTGAAAAGCTTTTTTTGGTGCGTGCTATCCAGTTAACAATAAACTATATATGATTACAATCAAGCCGTCCACAGTGTACAGATACAGGGTAAAGGGTATATTATTTAGTGCAAGTTTAAGTCAGATTAAAGATAGTTCAAATGTCTTCCATGAGTTCAGGGCTACACTCTAGTTTAGTGACTGGATGGTTCCATTGCTTAGTAACAGCTGGGAAGAAACTCTCCCTACATCTGGAGGTATGTGTTCTCAAACGTCTGACTGACCCCCATACTTAAAAAAGGAAGAAACGAGAAAACAGGGACCACGAGGAGGGATAATGCAGGAATCTGTCATCATGGATAACAGGGCAATTTCTGTCAATGGAGTAAGAGTGGGGGCATCGGTGTTGCCTCCGGAGCCGCGGGGATGAATCTCAGGCTAAGGCTCCGCTCCGATGCCCGACTCCCGGGTCACTGACCCTCACCTCACCTGGACCACTGGGTCACTGACCCTCACCTCCCCCTGACCCCAGCTAGACGCAGAGCACCTGGGCCGACCCGCATTCCCGGGGGGGGGGGGGGGTATGGGAAAGTGGGGGGGGGGGAGAGAGGGAAATGCTCCCCGGTCATCGCCAAGTGCCCGAATGTCTGCTCACTCCGGGTGTTGTCGCCGCTTCACTCACACACACTCACACACAACCTAGCACACACTGACACACACACACACACTGACACACACAAGGTTTAAAGTGATATGGGCCAATGTGGATAAATGGGACTGGTTTAGATCTTGATTTGCATGGGCAAGTTGGGATGAAGGGCCTGTTTCCATGCTGTATGACTATGACACATTGTAGAAAGGGTGCAATTGCAGATGCTGGTTTAAACTGAAGTAAGACACAAAAAGCTGGAATAACTCAGCGGGACAGCCAGCATCTCGGGAGAGAAAGAATGGGTGTTTCGGGTCAAGACCTTCAGACTGAAGAGGTTGAAAAACAGCCATATAGATGAAAAAACAATGACTGGAGATGTGTGTTTATTGACGTGACACCGTAATATATATATTACAGAAAAAAAAATGCAATGGGATGGCACGGTGGCGCAGCGGTAGCGTTGCAGCCTTACAGCACCACAGACCCAGATTTGATCCTGATTGCGGGTGCTGTCTGTACAGATTTTTGTACATTCTCCCTATGACCACATGGGTTTTCTTCGGATATTATGGTTTCTCCCACATCCAAAAGAAGTGCAGGTTTGTAGATTAATTGGCTTCTGTAAATTGTCCCTGGCATGCAAGATAGAATTGGTATGGTAGATTGATGGTCGGTGTGGACTTGGTGGGCCAAAGGGCCTGTTTCCATTTATATGCTTTACATATATATCTTAATTTAATTGAAACATATACTTGGTTGAATGTGTGGCATTATTTTTGTCGTCTCTCTATAGTCAAAGGGTAAGATTGATTAATTTATTTGTGCAGAATAGTGATGGAAGTCCGACTCCTCTTGCCTTGTTTCTATGTTTTATATATATATCTATATTACTAAAAGTCTGATCTTATTCAGTACATAGATTTTAGAAAAAACGCTGCCACTTACGGCTGTTATTTTTGGCCATCTTAATCAGAGTCCCCCTCCGCTGTGCAGGGCAAGAGGATTTTTCCCATCGATGAAAAATTGAAGAGTTATTAGTGTTTAAAAAATGTTGAGATTCTCTCTCCTGAAGGCCACGCCCCTTCCGGAGGGACTATAAAACCTGGAAGTGTTGAGTGCCTCAGTCGGTCTCTGCAAGATGGGGGAACGAGAGGGTCATGTCTCTCAGTCTGAGCTGTGAATAACACTGAACACATGTCTACTAAACTGTGATTGTGGTTTTACTGACCTTGAGTGCCTTTATGGTTTGAAAATGAAAATGTGGTTGGTTTTAAATAAAGCACAGCAAATGGTTGGTGGTGGTTGGTTTGAAATAAAGCACAGCAAATGGTTGGTGGTGGTTGGTTTGAAATAAAGCACAGCAAATGGTGGTGGTTGGTTTGAAATAAAGCACAGCAAATGGTTGGTGGTGGTTGGTTTGAAATGGCAAATGATTAAAAGTCTAAACTTGACAACTTCCTGTTTGCTCTGTATATTGATTTTAGATAAAATGCTACCACTTACGGCTGTGATTTTTGGCCATCTTACTCAGTCTCCCTCTGCTAATCAGGTGCAGAGGATTCTTCCCATCAATTAAAAATAAAAGTGTTATTAGGGTTTAAAAAATGTTGAGAATCTCTCTCCTGTCAATCATGCCACGAAGGCCACACTCCTTCTGGTGGGAGGGGGAGGGATTATAAAACCTGGAAGTGTGGGTGTGGCTCAGTCTCTGCAAGATGGGGGAGGGAGAGGCCATGACTCTGAGCTGTAAATCAACTGAACACACTGAACGTCTACTGCACTGTGAGTGTGGTGTTAATGTGGTGTTTTGTGTGGTTTTATGGTGGTTTCACCCTGCTTGAAATGGTATGAAACTGCATTTGAATGTGGTGGCCTTGCACCCTGCTTGAAGTGGTATGAAACTGCAGTTGAATTTGCTGGCCTTGCACCCTGCTTGAAGTGGTTGGAAACTGCACTTGAATTAGGTGGCCTTGCAATCTGCTTGAAATGGTATGAAACTTCACATGAATTTGGTGGCTTCCCCCCCTGCTTGAAGTGGTACGAAACTGCACTTGAATTTGGTGACC
This sequence comes from Raja brachyura, assembly GCA_963514005.1. The sequence continues at coordinate 61,879,425 of OY740789.1, forward strand.
TTGCACCCTGCTTGAAAGTGGTACGAAACTGCACTTGAATTTGCTGGTCTTGCACCCTGCTTGAAGTGGTTGGAAACTGCAATTGAATTAGGTGGCCTTGCACTCTACTTGAAATAGTATGAAACTGCACTTGGTTATCTTGCACCTTACTTGAAGTCGTATGAAATTGCACTTGAATTTGGTGGCCTTGCACCCTGATTGAAGTGGCATGAAACTGCACTTCAATTTGGAGGCCTTGTACCCTGCTTGAAGTGGTTGGAAACTGCACTTGAATTAGGTGGCCTTGCACCCTGCATGAAATGGCATGAAACTGCACTTCAATTTGGTGGCCTTGTACCCTGCTTGAAGTGGCATGAAAATGTACTTGAATTTGGTGGCCTTGCACCCTGCTTGAAGTGGCATGAATGCACTTGAGTTTGGTGGCTTTGCACCCTGCTTGAGGTGGTATGAAACTGCACTTGAATTTGGTGGTCTTGCGCCCTGCTTGTAGTGGTAAGAAACTGCACTTGAATTTGTTGGCCTTGAACCCTGTTTGAAATAGTAGGAAACTGCATTTTAATTTGGTGGCCTTGCACCCTGCTTGAAATTGAATTTTAATGAATAGCCGTGCGTCAACTGCCAGCCCACCAGCCGTGACTGACCTGCCACCACAAGAATCCATTTAGCCCACAATGTCCATACTAGCTCTCTGGAAACCAGTCCCTTCAGCCCACAACACCCATACTAGCGCTCCAGAAAGCGCCCCCCCCCCCCCCCCCCCCCACACCCACTGGCCACCAATATTTGACTTGGTGGAGAGGTGGAATATTGTGTTAGGGCACCAGCCCTCCCGTATGATGCTGGGACCCATCAGGTGTACTCTGCCATTCAATCATGGCTGATCTATCATCCCCTCTGAACCCCATTCTCCTACCCTCTCCCCATAACCCCTGACACCCGTATGAATCAAGAATCCATCGATCTTTGCCTTCAAAATATCCATTGACTTGGCCTCCACAGCCATCTGTGAAGCATGCTTCCCCTCTGAACAGTGCTCTGGTCTACATTTCCTTCCCTTCTGTGCATGAGTTAAATGCCTTTGCTGAGGCAGGATTGTTGAAGCATGCACTAAGCCACAGGAAACTTCTGCTCTGACCATCGCTGGTTCTGTGGGAGGTTATATTCATAATGCAAATATTATTTTTAAGCCCTCCCTTCAAGCAATAAGATACTTTTGGTGGAAAGATTGTAAGTTATCCACGCTAGAAGCAGACACTGTAGTGCCAGTCCTCTTGCTGTGTCACATTAGAAACATACAAAACATGGAAAATAGGTGCAGGAGGAGGCCATTCAACCCTTCGAGCCAACACCGCCATTCATTGTGATCATGGCTGATCGTCCCCAATCAATAACCCATGCCTGCCTTCTCCCCTTATCTCTTGATTCCACTAGCCCCTAGAGCTCTATCTAACTATCTCTTAAATCCATCCAGTGATTTGGCCTCCACTGCCCTCTGTGGCAGGGAATTCCACAAATTCACAACTTTCTGTGTGAAAAAGTTTTTTCTCACCTCAGTCTTAAATGGCTTCCCCTTTATTCTAAGACTGTGGCCCCTGGTTCTGGACTTGCCCAACATTGGGAACATTTTTCCTGCATCTAGCTTGTCCAGTCCTTTTACAATTTTATATGTTTCTATAAGATATCCCCTCATCCTTCTAAACTCCAGTGAATACAAGCGTAGTCTTTTCAATTTTTCATCATACGACAGTCCCGCCATCCCAGGGATCAATCTTGTGAACCTACGCTGCACTGCCTCAATCACAAGGATGTCCTTCCTCAAATTAGGAGACCAAAACTGGACACAATACTCCAGATGAGGTCTCACCAGAGCCCTATACAGCTGCAGAAGAACCTCTTTACTCCTATATTGAAATCCTCTCATTATGAAGGCCAACATTCCTTAGCTTTCTTCACTGCCTCCGGTACCTGCACGCCAACTTTCAGTGACCGATGTACAAGGACACCCAGGTCTCGCTGTACCTCCCCCTTACCTAACCTAACCCCATTGAGATGATAATCTGCCCCCTTTTTTTTGCCACCAAAGTGGATAACCTCACATTTATCTATGTGGACTGCTGGCAGTAGGAAAGGATGGCATTGACCCAAGGACCAACCATCATTTGGGAACCGCTGACCAATCAAGTCTCCATTACACTGTTTGCTTTGTGGTAGCAGCATTGAAAGGGACAATTCCTCCTGAAAGGCTAATCACAGATGGCCTACACCCGTTTCTTATGCTGTAAAATCTGACATAATCGACGGAGTGTGTTGTATATACAGAGTAAGTATGTTGTCATCAAAGATCAGGAACACATTTTTTTGTGTACTAAAAATTGAGGGAGATGTGGAAAACTTATATTGGCCAGAATGTAATTATGAGTTGGAAAGTACTGCCTGAAGGGGCAGAGGAAACAGAATTAGTCCATACTTTCTGTTTTTCATCTCTGACCTTTGTCTGCCTATTAAACCCCCCCCCCCCCCCCCCCCTCGCCTGTATCAACCTATTACCTGACGGGCTTTGTCCTGTCTCTCCTCTCTTCCTGCTTTCTTTTTCCATTCCCTGCAATCAGTCTGCAGAAAGGTCCCGATCGGAAACATCACCTGTCTATGCTCTCCAGAGATCAGACCCACTGAGTTACTCCAGCACTTTGTGTTATTTTTTGCTTGTAGTTGTGTCTAGACCAGACACAATAGGAAAACAGATTCTCTTCCCTGAAAAAAGCAAATTAATTATGTATGTTTTGTAAAGGTATGGTGGTTTTGTGGCTACCATCTCTGCTAATAGCTCTGGATTTATTTATTTCATTGGTTTAAATGACTAATCTGTCATGATGGGTTATGACCTCCATTCACTAGGTCCAAGCTTCTGAATTGTCAATTCAATAACGTAATCACTGTGTTGCTGTTCCTGTCTACAGCAGCAGTTCATAAATTCATAAGTGGTAGGAGCAGAATTAGGTCATTTGGCCCATCAGATGTACTCTGTCATTCATTCATGGCTGATCTATCATCCCCTCTGAACCCCATTCTCCTGCCTTCTCCCCATAACCCCTGACACCCGTATTAATCAAGAATCCATCGATCTTTGCCTTAAAAATATCCATTGACTTGGCCTCCACAGCCATCTGTGAAGCATGCTTCCCCTCTGAACAGTGCTCTGGTCTACATTTCCTTCCCTTCTGTGCATGAGTTAAATGTCTTTGCCGAGGCAGGGTTGTTGAAGAATGCACTAAGCCACAGGAAATTTCTGCTCTGATCATCGCTGGTTCTGTGGGAGGTAAAATACAGTCTCTCCGTGTGCTGACAGGCAGCTAGAATGTTAACTACAATTTCTTTCTCATTAGCAGTTTTGATTTATTAATGTTATATGTACTAAGAAACACTGAAAAACTTAATGTGCACTTTTTATCCAGTCAATTCATACCAGGTATGAAGATAGACATAAAATACTGGAGTTATTCAGTGGGACAGGCAGCATCTCTGGATAGAAGGAATGGGTGATGTTTCAGGCCGAGACCATTCTTCTGAAGTCTGAAGAAGGGCGTCGACCCGAAACATTACCCATTCCTTCTATTCAGAGATTCTGCCTGTCCCGCTGAATTACTCCAACATTTTGTGACTATCTTCGGTGTAAACCTGCATCTGCAGTTCCTTCCTGTATATACCGGATATGAATATAGTCAAGTTGTACACAAGTACAGCAGGTAGTGCAAAGAGTAAAAAATAACTAGAGTGGAGTAGAGTTACATTATTATAGTTTTACAACTGCAGAGAAAGTGCAGATAACAAAAAAGTGCGAGGGCGGTGATGAGGTAGGTAGGGAGATTGTGAAATTGTCAAAACCCTTAGGTTTTGAGAAATACATTCAGTGGTCTGATAAAGTGGGGAAGTAACTGTTCCTGAAACTGGTGGTGGGTGCTATGAAGGTACTCCTGACTGCTTAGAGAGGGGAGAAGAGGAATGACCGGGGAGTAAGTCATCCTTTTTTATGTTGGCTACTTACCCAAGGCAACGTGAAGTGTAGATGGAGTCGGTAGGGGAGCGGGAGACCGTTTGGCTACTTTGTTTGATTGGCCTGACTGCATTAACCACTCTCTGAAATCTCTTGCTGTCTTCGACTGAACAGTTTCCAAACCAAGCTGTGATGCACCCCAATAGGACACTTTCTATGGTGCATCTGTAGAAATTGAGAAGTCATGGAGACAAACCACATTTCCATAGTCTTTCTTCTTAGTAGAGGAATTATTATTGGAGGCATGTTTCAAAACAAATACCAACTTTCCCAAGGCTCTTGAGAAAAGTGGTGATTTGGAAAATTAAACTTATCAATGAATGTGATTAGTGCTGTGTAATTTTCTAGGTGAAGAGAATGGTTAGACAGATGGTCCCATTGGTTACACTCTGTACAATAAGGTCCTTTGGCTGCAAGTCAAGATATCTCCTGGTTTAGGATTATTTACCCCTCATTGACTTCAGAAGTAAAATACAATGGTGCAGCAAGAGTTGTTTTGTCCATGCATTCTTGCCACATGTGTGGTCAAATCATAGGAAATATGATTTGACCACGGAGCAAGACCATTTGTGCTATTATGTCTGTGCTCGACAAAAAAGAGACACCCAGTTTATACATTTTGTCAATAACCCAACAGGTCACAGCTCTATATTATTACCCGACTGATTTTTTTAATGTGTGATAAGATTTTCTGCCTAAACCACACCTAGGTCTGAAGAAGGGTTTTGATCCGTGATGACACCCATTCCTTCTCTCCAGAGTTGCGACTATCCCACTGAGTTATTCCAGCATTTTGTGTCTTAGAAGTTGCAAGTTGCCTTTGACTGTCCCATCTAATATTTACAATGACGCAGAAGGAGTCCATTTGTCCCATCAGATACTGCTTACTCCCAATAGACCAATTTCATTTTCTCTTTCCTTAATTCCCTGTACTCTTTGTTCTCTCCCATGTGCAAATATAGTTGATCACATTTTTAGAGGCTAACCTGCTTCACTCTTCCTTCCCCAAGTGCCTTTAAAATAAATATCTCCCTCCATGTTAATTAATATTACAGATTCTGCTTCCAAATTGTATTTATTCTGGTGTTTCATATTATTTCATTTAATATATAATATAATATATTTCAAATATTCATAATGCAAATATTATTTTTAAGCCCTCCCTTTCTTCAAGCAATAAGATAGTAAGATTGTAAGATCCATTGCACAGGAATTATTTTTTCATAGAGGGATAATGTCATCCTGGTAACAATACGATACTCTATGTTACGATGTAATTTACTTTAGACTTTAGAGATACAGCGCATAAACAGGCCCTTCCGTCCACTGAGTCAATGCCGACCAGCGATCACCCCATACACGAGCACTATCCTACACACCAGAGACATATTGCTGTTTTACCAATGCCAATTATCCTACAAACCTGCACATCATTGGAGTGCGGGAGGAAACCGGGGTCCCGCAAAAAGCTCATACGGTTATAGGGAGAATGTATAAACCCTGGTCTCTGGCGTGGTAAGGCAGCAACTCTACCATTTCTTCTCCTTCCTCAACCGTGAGATTCCTGGGGATTCCCGCACTCTTGTAATCCTGGTCACCTGCACATCCTTGGCTTCAGTGCACCGGTAGCAGCTGTGCCTGGAGACATCTCGGTCTAAATTCTAGAATTCCTTCTCTGAACTTCTCTGCCTCTCCCCATCTTTAAAATTCTCTTTGAAAATTCTACCTCTTTGAAGAAAGTTTTGATCACCTGACCTAATAACCTGACCTAATATCACTCCATTGGCACATTGTTGAATGTTGTTTTGTAACCCACCCGTAAAAGTGTTGTGGGACATTTTAACTGCATTAAAGGTATGCTATAATTGCAATTTGTTGAATGTTTAATAAAATAACTGCTGCAACTATTTAGATGAGTAAAAGGACCTCTTTGGAGGTTGCACATTCTCCACATGACTGCTCGAGTTTCCTCCCACATCGCAACTACTTGCGGTCAGTCGGTTAATTGGCCATTGGAAACTTTCCCTGGTGTGTGAGCAGTAGAATGTGAGGGAAGTTGATGAGAATGTGGAATTAATAAAAATTGGTATTAAAATTGGATTCATGTAAATGGATGGTTGATAGTTGGTGTAGATTCGGTAGGTTGAAGGACCTGTTTCTGTGTTGTATCTCTCTATGACTGTGAAGAACGATCACAGCCAGTTGGGCATTCATTTTTGCCATGGTGTCTCTTTGTACCTACCACCCAATAGCCAAACAAAACCAACTGGGGAGCAAAGCCTCATGTTATCTCTTTTTGTGTCAATGTTTTAAATCTATAATTGCTAATCTCTTGTGTTCTCTCTTCTTTATTTTCCTCAAAAGCTTGCTTACTACAAGCAGAACTAGTGAATTATGAGCGAGTAAAGGAATATTGTCTCAAGGTCCTGAAGAAGGAAGGAGATAATTTCAAGGCTCTATATCGCTCTGGTGTAGCTTACTACCACCTTGGGGATTATGACAAAGCTTTACATTATCTGAAGGAAGCAAAGAACCGAGAGCCAACAGGTAAGGGATGGTTCACTTTCCTCTGTCTAACTTGAGATATACACAGGTAGGTGCAAAGTTAAATATAGTCACCATTTTGATTCACAGACATATTGAACCATCTTTTTCCAAATGTCAAAGTCAATTTTAATCATCACATTCAGTCAGTCCTCCTCCCTTGTTCACCCATGGTCGGGGCCATAAACCCACCGCAGTCGCTGCTACAGGACTCGTCAGGATGATCAAACTCCGACATAGGGATGGTCAACACACACATGCTTGGAGATACATTAAACATGACACTTAAATTTGAGAATGTGATGTTGCACAAGGATGCTTTTTATAGTAGAAGGTGGCCTTCCTGTCCCTCATGCCATCTAAATGGGTGGGTTGCAAAAGAGCTGGTAGTTCTCCTAATGCACCTTCTAGTTAACCCAGACAGTCTATTTTCCAAATGATTCAAGAAAGGGTGTAGCCATTATCTTTTGTGTTGTGGGATGCATTTAAGCTCAATTTCTTTGGGGAAAAGATTGGAGAATGGATGGATGGATTCCTATTGCCATTTTCTGCCAACGTTGAAATCCACCGCGTTCCACTAAAACCCACTCGCAAGTTGATTTAAATGGCCATTAATTTACAGGCATTAAACACTAAATTCCTTCCATTTGGCCTATAAATTCATGAAAATGAGATTTAAAAATCATGTTATATTGTGGATTATTGTGGGAATGTTATTTGGACACTTAGGCAATTTAAAAATGTTTATCATTTCTTAAGAAATGGATAGATGTTTAGATCTAGTAATTGAATTTTGTAATTAGCTACAATTAGATAACTAACTAATTATATGCTTTCATTTCAGGTTTCATAATGCTTCAATCTATAATAACTGAAAATTTCACTGAGTTCTCTTAATTTTTAAGAAAGTTATGGGCTTTTGACTGTCCTTGATCACAGCTTTTGTGTTAAGTCAATGGAATGGCAATGGGGAACAAGATGCTAATTTCTGAGTATGAAAATGGCCATAACGTTTTTAATACTGAAGATATGAAAGTGAATTAGGTGTCAAATTAAACTTATTGTTATGCTTTATCTGATGGGATAAATTGCAGACTTGATTTTTAAAATATCAAAATTTTGTAACATTGCTAAGCTTTGAGTTAGTAGGGATGTGCTTCCATGGGTCAATTGTCGTACTTACATTTGAAACCATCTTTCGAATCTTCTTTCAGTCACAAATACAGAATCACTTCAAACTCATTCAGGGTTGCTCCGAGTGTAAACCTATACTTTTAGTTTTTAGTTAAGAGATGCAGCACGGAAGCAGGCCCTTCGACCCACTGAGTCCACGTCAACCAGCAATCCCCTACACGCACGAGGGACAATTTACACTTATACCAGAATACAGAGGAGAGGAGGAGAACCTCTTCACAGTCAGCAAACCTTGAGGAGATTTTGCAGTGCAAGTCCATATAATAATGCTTGAATATACATTATATAAAGAAAAGTTTATCTTTTCTCATTCTCAATATAAATCTGTGTATCCATGTATTTTTTAATTGTGGTTTAAAATACGATTACAGAATATTTCACTCTTTCTCTTTCTCATTAACTAGACACATTGTCCTTTTGATTTATTATCATCCCAAGCAGCAACTATCTCCTGTGGACAATATACAAGAGATTCCATTTTGTTTCAACATTATTAGCTTTGACTTTTCTCTTTTATTTCACCAGTTCAAGGGACCCCTACATTCATCAACCTTCTTGTCCAATTAATTTTTCCACAAATATTTTCACTGTACTAAAAATTCTGCGATATTCAAGACGAGAGCAAATGTATATTTAGATTTTAATTGGGTATTTGGCCTACTTTATAAGTTCATGATAACCTTTGCCGTATTCTCTTTATTCGGTAAAGTATGTTGACATATTCTCAACATTTTAGTGTTTGTGTGCTATGAGCCTGATTTATTTTGGTGCTTTGTCTTCAAATAAATTATCATGAATAACTGTGGGTGGCACAGTGGAAGAGTTGCTGCCTTACAGCGTCAAGACCCAGGTTTGATCCTGACTACGGGTGCTGTCTTTAAGGAGTTTTACGTTCTCCCTGTGACAGCGTGGGTTTATTTTTTCTCCAGGTGCTCCAGTTTCCTCCCACATTCCAAAGACATGCAGGTTAATAGGTTAATTAGCTTCAGTAAAATTATACATTTTCCCCAGTGTGTAGAATATTGTTATGCATGGGGTGATCGCTGGTCGGCGATTACTTGTGGACCGAATGGCCTGTTTCCTTGCTGAAACTCTAAAGTCTAAACTAAAAGATGGACAACAGTCGGTGCTGCTGCCTCACTGCTCCAGGGACCTGAGTTAGATCCTATCTTTAGGTGGCATCTCTGCTAGTTGCACAATCTCCCCACGACCATCTGCCTAGTACTGAGTGCTACAGATTCCTCCCACATCACAAAGATATGCTGATAGGTTAGTTGCCAATTGTAAATTACCCCTTAGTTTAGATAGGTGGAACAAACCAATGGGGAGTTGATGAGCATGAGAGGGAGAATAAGCTTCAAAGTAGATGGCGAATGGGACAATTGACAGTGTAATCTGAGCAGGCATGGACCCGATGGGTTGAATGGCCTTGTGTGTTGTAATAAGTATGTGTAGAAGTCGTACATAATTAATGGGCGATAGCAATAATATCATTGATGGAGCATGGAACAGTAAAACAAAATAGGTAATTCAGCCCACAATATCTGCACCAAACTTGATGCCAGGAACATCACTTATCTGCCTGCACATAATCCACATCCCTCTATTCCCTGCATATCCATGTGCCTATCCAAAAGCCTCTAGCATGCCACTGTCGTATCTGCCTCAACCACTATCTTCTCAGCAGCGCGTTCCAGGCATTCGGCCTCTTCTATGCAAATAAAACTTGTCCAGCACATGTCCTTTAAACTGTGGAGAAGGAGTGGGTGACATTTCGGGTTGAGACCCTTCTTCAGACTGAGAATTAGGGGAGAGGGAAGCACGATATGGAAGGGATCAAAGAACATGTAAGGTGTGAAAAGAACAGATCAAAGCAGACGTTGATCAAGGAAATGTAGAATGGTTCATTGTTGGATGAGGGGAAGGTGACAAGGAGGCATGCAATCAGTATATATTAATCAGGAGGACAGTGAAACTAGTAGGAGAACTAGGATGAGGGAGGGACATAGAGAGGGGAAAGCAAGGGTTACTTGAAGTCGGATAAATCAATATTCAAATCGCAATATGAGGTGCTGTTTCTCCAATTTGCATTTAGCCTCACTCTGAGAGTGGAGGAGGCCCAGGACAGAAAGGTTAGTATAGGAATAGGGGGTGTAAAAATGTTTGGCAACTGGGATATCGCGTAGTCCCAGAGTAGTTCAGTGTAGTCAAGGAATGAGTTAGCCAGGGAGTTGCAGGAGGCAGGGCAGGAAAAAATGTAGTCTAGATAGCTGTGGGAGTGAGCAGGTTTATAATAGGCGTTAGTCGATAGTCTATCTCCTGTGATGGGGACATGGGATCAAGAAAGGGGAGGGAGATGTCGGAGATGGTCCAAGTGAATTTGTGTGCAGGATGGAAATTGGTAGTGAGGTTAGGTCCGTGAGTTCTGCATGGGTGCAGGAGGTAGTACTGATGGAACAGGCAGGCATAGCTAGGGCCCCATGAGAGTGCCCATGGCTATGCCTTGGATTTGGAGGAAGCAGTCGAAGAAGAAGTTGTTGAGAGTAAGGACGACACTGATTATTAACTGGAACTTGGTTTTATAGCATTTTACTGTGCATTATCTCTACAATGCTAAACTATTTAAAAAAAATAACTGGCTACCTCATAGCCTTTTGGCATAACCTTGATTTTGGCATAATCTTTGTTTTGCAAAGCTGTGGAGAGTAAGTGGATTTCCCCATTAAGGTACAACTGATGTTTTCCCCTCAGGTATGTTGACCTAGATGTGTGTGAGGCACTGATGACTTCCATTTGTTTCGCCCCCCAATTTCACATTAAATATAGTTTTCAAATATAGCTTCTCTAACTGGTGCCACAATCCTGATCGGATTAATGAACTCTAAAATCAGCCTGACTTATTAATCAGTGCCGCTATACAGCCACATAGGTCTTGGTTCAAGAGTTATGTGTACTATCCAATTTACATGCAGTAAATTAGGCTCCCAGGGACAGGTGAAATGCCCCTTAGTGCAAAATGCCACCAGAGGAAATCTGCATCAATTATCTGTTGCCATGTTACAATAACTTTTGTCTTCAGTGTTGAGCACAAATATAAAAAGTATTATAAATAACCATCTTTGGTGCACAACACAGTTTACAGGAATCCAAATGCATGTGGATCCTGGCAGGAAAGCTATTATTAGACAATAGGATTCACAATAAATTAACCTGACAAGTACTGGCCATTTGTGGTGAAGGAATAGACTGGGGCAATTTGAAGGGTAGGATTCCACAAGGATTTGCTTGCACTCATTTGCTTTGAGATATCCCAAATTAAAGGATGTCTCATCATCCTTAAGTGCTGCAGCAAGAAGTTCGGGAAGTTCGGGAAAGAACTCACACACAAATTGGGCTGCACTGCACCTGCACAGAGTTTACAGTATGCAATGCAGACACAAATGCATCAAACTCAAATTCTTTGGCTTTCATCCCTTGAAAACTCGACATTTCTCTTTTATTTCTTACTCTACCCTTATTCTTGGGTTTTAATGACCTGGAACGGCGGGCCGGCACAGTAGCATAGTAGTAGAGCTGGTGCCTTACAGCGCCAGAGACCTGGGTTCAATCGTGACTACAGATGCTGTCTGTACAGAATTAGTACGTTCTCCCTGTGACCATGTGGAATTTCTCTGGGTGCTCCAGATTCCTCTCACACTCCAAAGACGTACAGGTTTGTAGGTTAATTGGCTTTGGTAAAATTGTGAGTGCCCCTAGTGTGCAGGACAGTGCTAGTGTACAAGGTGATCGCTGGTTGTAGTGGACTCGATGGGTCGAAGGGCCTGTTTCCACACTGTATCTTTGGTCTAAAGTAAAATCTAAAGAATGAAGGTACAAAGAAAGCCAAGGAAAAGAAGTGTGTGGGATCCTTTTCCTCGTGAAAGGCCACGCTAGTGACGGCTTTTCACAGGGGGAGGTCTTTGCAATTTTGAGCATAATACACAGCTCTCTGTAGTAGGAGGTCTAAGGACAGGATGGTTCAAAATCTGATGCCTCCTCTTTGAACAAGGTGGATACTTTCATTGCAGCAGACTTTTGTGTTGTTCTAATTGACGCATTAGGTACCGAAACTCGGGTACATTGGCTGCTGAAGAACTTATTCCCTCACTCATGATTGGAGTTTGAATGAAGGCAAACCATGCTCAGTTTTAATGGTCAAGATGGTAAGATAGCCTATCAACATGATGCATTTATCTTTGTGCATGGCGGTTGGTTATTTAGGTTGGTTACTAAACTAAAACATTATTTGTGCATGCGCAGGGTGCTGAATGGGTCATCTTTACTCTTGCTCTTCTCTTGTTCAAATGCAGATACAAATGTGATCAGATACATCCAGCTAGCAGAGATGAAACTCAGCAGAAGCTCGCAGAGAGAGAAAGAAGCGCTTTAAGGAGATGAGTCACCCCAGGATTGTGAGCGGTCCTTTGGAATGCTGACTGGTGGGTTATGATTCGGCGTCTACCTTGTTCCCTAGATCGGATGCTTGTCTGCACATCACTGACTCTGGTTCCTCAGCTGAAGACTGCAGTACCACACAACGCACCAAGTTCAGCAACTTTGTGGAACCGGGAATGGATTGGAAGTGAGCCCAGGCTGTGATGTCATTGCAAGACCTGAGGCAAGCTTGGTTAGGACATTTTTTTTTTTACCCGTCTTGTTTATCAAGGAAGGTTAAATATTGAGGAAGTCCTATATATATCGGCATTGGCAAATGTTAACTGACATGAAATATAAAAGGCAGAATGGTTTCGTTCTTCACGAATTGGGAGAGAAGTGCTTTTGCAATGACATCACAACAATCCCATGAAATGGTCAACTCCAAATAAACTGATTGAAAACTGGGCATGCGAGTTCATCTCAAAACAATAGAAAGAATACAAAACATTTGTGCATTCCTGTACATTTGCACTGTCATTTAACCTTTACCTGTTGAAGGTTTTGGGATGGAAAGAAAGGTTGAGTGTTACTGTTTATTAAACTAGGTCTCGTTTAAAATAATACACATGAATTATATAGAAATTTTAAAAATCCTGTACAGACAATGAGAGAAAATAAGTATCTACTATTATCGGTTTTGATATTTGTGCTTTAAATTAAAAAGTATAACTTTTCCTGAAGTGGAATTAGAAGTGAAGTGACATGAACATTGAGTGTGCTAAGTGGAGTGGCTAAAACAAAATGGAGGATTAACCAAAACGGAAGAATCTTGAACCATGAATTAACACCATTGCACACTGACACAGTACCTCGGGTTCCTTCAAATATTTTAGTGGAGATATTAAACTATAAGGAAAATCGATACATTTGGAAGCTGGAGAAGTGAGAGAGAAAAAGAGAGAAAAAGTGAGGGACCAAGAGGATGTGCTTGTATTGTGGAAAAAAAAACTGCCACGTGAAGTATTTTTAAACTTAACCAATAAATGTTAGTTTCTGCACCTTTTAGACCCCATTAGTTGCTGCACACAAACTGCAGACGGGTGATCTAACACAATGGATCTTGGAAATCTAATGAAATGAGCATCACAATAGACCTACTGCCCAAGTTGGACATGAATAAGTCATTGACATTGAGTTGTTCAATGATTTATGGTGAGACTGTCTCTATATTCCACCAGGCCTGTTGCAAGTGAGTGCGAAATGACCTCATGATTTAAATGAAAGTATTTGTAATGCTGCACGACAATTTTCCAACAATTGGAAAATTGATTTATCTTTTAAAAGTCTATGTTGTCAACAGGCAATGCATGGTGAAGGTAATGCCACAATTACTGGGCATTCACACTATTTTCTCTACTACTTTAAAATGGCTGACATTTGAAAATGGTGGTTTCAGTGGTACAGTAAAAGTCTAATTAAAGGGCAATACCAGAGCAAAATAATTGCAGCGCTTCACAATTGCACCATTGAATCAACTTAATGCAATTGGTTGATCAGTCCCTTGGTAATCCCAGTATTAACTATTGTGCTTTTCCTGTGCAACATCACTTTGGTGGCTTGGGGCAGTGTGGTAAACAGTACTCTGTATTTTTTTTAAATGCACGACTGAATATATTGTCTAACATCTATATCCTTAGATGGTAATTTGATCTTCAGCAACTGTGTCAAGAATTAAGCTATGTTTATGAAATGAAAGAGAAGTTACTTTAGCTAATGTATTGGTTTGAAACAGCATCTTCATGGAAACAGCATCTTCAAAAATAATCTGGAGAATTTTGCATTGCTATTGCTTACTCATTCCCAACCTTGCAATTCATACTAAGTAAGCAACTTCCCATTTCAAGAGAAAGTTTTATGATTAGCTGAAATTAAAACAATTAATATAATGTACAAAATATAATATAATGAAATTAATATAATGTCTCAATCTTATGTCAAAGGTCTGAATGTGCTTCATCTACTGGCACAGGGTGCTGTAGTACAGAACTGGGCCTTCAGTCTACCACATTCACGCTGACCTATTTCCCTGTCTACACTCATCCCATTTGTCTGCAGTGGACCTGTATCCATCTATGCCTTACCTATCCCATGTCTGTCTAATCACCCTTCATAAGTTGTAGGAGCAGAATTCAGCCCATCAAGTCTACTCTGCCATTCAATCATGGCTAATCTATCTTTCCCACTCAATCTTATTCTTCTGCTTTCTCCCCATACATCCTGACACCCTTATTAACCAAGAATCTGTCAATTTCCACCTTAAAAATATCAATTGACTTGGCCTCCACAGCCGTCTGTGACATGGCAGCCTCTTATACATAGGAATGCTGTCTTATTCCACCATCTCCTCTGGCAGTTATCAACAATTGCCTGTAAAAAAACAAACTGAGGTCCTTAATAACTCTTTATATTAAACGTGTGCCCCCTTGTTTTGGAGGGAAAGATTTTGACCATCTACCCTACCTGTACTTTTCATAATCTTATATATTTACTTTCTGCACTTTCATAATTGACCAGATTTATTTAGGCAAAATGTATCAGATTCTTTCCACACAGGTGCTCACAAGCATCAACATGAAGACTGAATACTTAATCTGGCTATTTGATGATGCCAGTTGAGGGGGAGATGTGCAGGCACTTCATTCATCATAATCAGGGGAACAGATGGATGGTCTCTTTGTTCAAAGCCTCATCTGAAGTACAAACATCGAAAAGTACACCATTTCCTTAATGCTGCTATCATTTGGATGATTTGTTCATCAAAAAGCAGTCTTTGATGATACCCTACTTGAATGTGTAAAAGCACTGGACCATGACATAGACAATAGGTGCAGGAGTAGGCCATTCGGCCCTTCAAGCCAGCACCGCCATTCAATGTGATCATGGCTGATCATCCACAATCAGTACCCTGTTCCTGTCTTCTCCCCATATCCCATGACTCCATATCCCACTTTTTTCAAGAGCTCTATCTCGCCCTCTCTTGAAAGTATCCAGAGAATCGGCCTCCACTACCCTCTGAGGCAGAGAATTCCACAGACTCACAACTCTCTGTGTGAAAAAGTGTTTCCACATCTCCGTTCCAAATGGCTTACCCCTTATTCTTAAACTGTGGCCCCTGGTTCTGGACACCCCCAACATCGGGAACATGTTTCCTGCCTCTAGCGTGTCCAAACCCTTAATAATCTTATATGTTTCAATAAGATTGCCTCTCATCCTTCTAAATTCCAGAGTATACGAGCCCAGCCGCTCCATTCTCTCAGCAAATGACAGTCCCAACATCCTGGGAATTAACCTTGGAGTGGAGAGAATGTTCCTCTGGTGGAATCCTACCTCATGAAGACCACAATGTAACCATTTCAAAATTTAAAATATATGGTCCTATTTTGAAGGACCAGGTTAATCTGTTTTAATTTACGATTGTAAATATCAGGTGGTGGCTCTCATTTTAATAAAATATACCATTTTAGTTGGTCAGTTTGAAGAAGATACTGATTTCTCATCAGTGACCATTTCATAAATGTACTACATGCTAGGATGTTAAAAACACCCTAATCCACCACCCCAGTTTACTGTCAAACCTTTATTAGTGAGCTCTTGACAAAGCATCTGGTTACATCAATAGGTCACCCGTCCTTTTTCTTTAGAGATGCTGCCTGGTACCCTGAGTTACTCCAACACTTTGTGTCTATCTTCAAGCAGGCTCATTGATCTATTAACAAAGCAATCCGATGGATCTTCTAATTCTTCACTCAGTTCAATTTGCTTTTAAATAATTGAACTTACTTCAAATCTTTTTGGTTAACCAGCATGAATTTAAAAGTGCTAATCCACTGTGATTTAATAATGGTTCTGAGGTGCACTGGAAGTGAAGACCCTGAGTTCACTAGCCAGTCCATGTTGAGATAAATCCACCCAAGCAGCTACTGGAAATGAGATTGCAAATATGTGAGATTTCTGCTTGTCAGTAGCTAGTGAGCTCTGCAAGGAAATGCACGTATGTGGATGAGAGCAAGATCAGACTCCGCTGTATGACTCTCCACACTGAAAATAACCTAAATAGACAACCGTGAGGAAAGGACATCATGATCTATTTTCCTTTTTTAACTCTGGGCTGGTGAATCAATTGCAGCAATCAATTGCTGATATAAGGAAACTCCACACAGACCTGGTAATTGGATCTGCAAACCCACAGGCTATTCAGCTAATCGCTCGATAAACGGCAATCAACTAGAAAGTTACAACGGAAAATTAACTTGTCTATGACACTACAGGTAGCTGTTCAGCCCATCAATGTGCATACTGGCTCATGACAGAGCAGTCTTTTAAGCACCAAACCCCTTCTCTTTATTTTCCCGCAGCCCGACTGCCTACTCCCTCTTACATGCTCATCTCCTCCCCTTTGATTCTTTGACCACCAACAGATGCTAAGGGGGAAGTTACAGTAGCCATTGAATCTACCAACACTTCTTGAGGTTGTAGGAGATCGTAGATGGCCAAATCATATGATCACAAGTTCTTAAGTCGTAGGAGTAGAATTAGGCCATTCTGCCCATTGAGTCTACTCCATCATTCAATCATGACTGGTCTATCTTTTCCTCAACCCTATTCTCCTGCCTTCTCTCCATAACCTTTGAAGTACCAATCAAGAACCTATCAATCTCTGCTTTAAAAATACCCAAAGACGGCCTGCATAGCAGTCTGTGGCACAGAATTCCACAGTCACCACCCTCTGACTCTAGTCCTAGGCTCTCCCACAAGTGGAAACATCCTCTCCACATCATCTGGCAGCAACCCACACAGTCATGGGGACAACATGCAACATCACATATAAAACAGCACTCAAGGCCATGATCGAACCCGTGCCCCTGAAGTTGTAAGGCGGCAGCAAGAACTGCTGTACCACCTTCTAACTCACCTTAATAAACATAGTTGAAAACCAACCAAATTTATTATGGTTGTTGTGATTGTAGCAGTGCAGATGGCAAACTTGTACAGTTCATACTTTACTGATGCACAATTAGGCAAGCAATGGTGTTGTTCGCAGACTAGTTGCAGCCCCTTACCAATTAAGGTACAATCTATGAATGTACAAACTTTAAAAAAAAAACACAGAATGCTGAAGTAACTCAGCGGGTCAGGCAGCATCTCTGAAGAACATGGATAAGTAACATTTCGAGTTGGGACTCTTCTTCAGACTGATTGTTAAGGGGGAGGGGGCATGGGGTGAAGGAAGTTGGAAGAGACAAAGGACAAATGACAAAGGACATTTATTGTCACATACACTAATTGGTGCAGTGAAATTTGAGATATCATGCAGCACAAATAAGATAAGCACAGCCCTATAGAATTTAACACTAAACATAAAAACCATCCCCCCACAGCGGAATCACCGTTTCCCACTGTGAGGGAAGACAGCAAAGTTCAGTCATCTTCCTCTTGTTCACCCGTGGTCGGGGCCTATTGAGGCCTCCGCAGTCGCTGCAACGACGGCCCAATGTTTCAGGCCCTCTCGCCGGATTATGGTACTCCGGCGCCAGAAGAACAGCGGCTTGGAGTTTCCAGAAACGGCCACTTCCTACCGGAGACCGCGGCTCCCGAAGTCTACAGGCCGTACTGGGTGAAAGATCCCAGGGCTGCGCGATGTTAAAGTCAGCGCTGCCCACGGCTGGCAGTCGGCAGTCAAGCACTCCTGAGCTTCCAACATGGTGACCCTAGTAAGGCATCGCCCGCTCCACGATGGTACTTCAGTGCTGCGCCCCTGCTGAAGCTGAAGCTCTGGCCGGTCTCCAGCAGGAAAGGCCGTGCCAATCCAGATCGAAAGCCGTGAGGAGGGGGTGAAGATGCGGCTCGGAGGAAAAACGCATCCTCGACCCAGGTAGCGACTGTGAAAAAACAGTTTCCCCCTTCCCCCCCCCCCCCCCCCCCCACAATCCCCCACATAAAAAGACTAAAACACCTCCAAAACAAAACTACAAATGTAAAAAAGGATGAAAGGACAAACAGCTGCAGGCGAGGCTGCCACACTCGATGGCGCCACCACTCGGATGGGCAGGTAATGGGTTGATACAGGTGAGGAGAATTTTTGGTAGGCAGATGGTTGGACAAATGTCATGGATGAGAAGACACAAAGGTGTGAGACAAAAGCATTGAAGAGTTGTGAATCGTTAAGCTAGCGGAGGGAATATAGGGGGAAGGGGAGAAGGAGGGGAGAAATAGTTGCGAGTTCAGGTTGGGCAACGTTTCTTGTTTCAGTGTTTCTTGTTTCTAATGTATAATCGTGGTTTGGTCTGAATTTCTTGAAAGATCATGTTGCCAGCAAACACTTTTCTGAATGTGATCATTACCTAGGGTGACCTGATTTGAAGGGATCTTCAATTACAGCCATTCTTGACCATCTGTACAAATGCAGCTACCACATGTATTGCCAATTAAGTCTTATCATTGCACCTTAGAAGGTCAGTCTTGCCATGTGAATGACCAGTAAAGTCAAATCTCAGGCTTAACACGAGAACCTAGGCTCCACTGTAGTATTTTGTAACTTTTATGTTTAAGCCACAAGGGTGGCACTCAAGTTGGATGAATTTGGTCACGTGTAAAACCATTTGGTGAAGTGTATTGGCTATATAGGATATCATGTCTCATGAACCTAATAGACTTCATTAAATAGGCCACCAAGAAGATTGATGAGATCATGGCAATAGACATTATTTATATGGCGTTTAGCCTGGCTTTTGACAAGATCCCACGCGGTAGGCTAGTCAGGTAGGTTTTTCTTCACATGGAATTCAAGGTAATGAGGCAAATTGGATTCAAATTTGACTTTGGAAGAAGAAGTAGTTGTGGAGGGTTGTTTATCCGATATGTGACCTTGACCAGCGAGTGCCGCCACGGTCTGTGCTTTGGGTCACTATTTCACCACATTAATGATTTGGATAGCAATGTACATTATCAGCAAATTTTGCAAATGTCACCAAAATTGGCGGTAGAGTGGACAGTGAGGAAGGATACCCAAGTTGGGAAGGTGGGCGAAAGAAAGACAAATAGAATTGAATTCTGACAACTGCGAGGTGTTGAGCTTTGGTATGTCAAACCAGAGCACAACGTGCACGGCAAATGTTAGAGCCTTGGATAGTGTTGCAAAACACTGAGATATGGGAATACAGATGTGTGGCTCACCGAAAGTGGTGAGGCAGGTGGACAGGATGGTGTAGAAGCTCACATAAGGCTGGATTAATTCAGCATGTCAGGCAGCATCTCTGGAGAAAATAAATAAGTGACGTTTCGGGTCAAAACCCTTCTTCAGGTCTCAATCCGATATGTCACCTATTCATTTTCTCCAGAGAGGCTGTCTGACCTGCTGAGTTACTCCAGCCTTTTGTATCTGTCTTCAGTTTAAACCAGCATTTGCAATTTCTCCCTACACATGTTAATGGTGGTGTTTGGTTCTCTTGTCTTCATTGGGAAGGAGTACAAAAACTGGATGCAGCTGTTCAAGTCAATGGTGAAACCATACTTAGAGTACAGTGAGCAGTTCTGATCACCCACTATTGGAAGAATGTCATTATGTTGAAAATGGAGCAGGAAAGGTTCAGAAAGTCATGTGTGGGAAGAAACTGCAAATGCTGGTTTAACCAAAGATAGACACAACATGCTGAAGTAACTCAGCAGGACAGGCAGCATCTCTGGAGAGAAGGAATGGGTGACGTTTTAGATCGAGACCCTTCTTCAGAAAGTTACCTGGACTTGCAGGCTTCAGTAATAGCTGGGACATTTTTCTTTGGAGTGTAGGAGGCTAAGAGGGGACCTTATTGACACGAGAGGCATAATAATGTGAGTGTTCACAGTCTCTTTTCTCTCAGAGTAGAGTATTCAAAAACTAGAGGGCACCGTGTCCATTTATTGACTCTCCACTTTATATGCACCTGTAGTACCAGATCTCTCCGTTCTGCAACATTTTCCAGGACTCTACAATTTACTGTACAAGTCCTTCCCTTGTTTGACATACCAAAGTGCAACACATCACTCTTGTCAGAGTTAAATACCATTTGTCATTCCTAGGCCCAGAGGGGAGAGATTTAAGAGGGCCCTCAGGAGCAACCAGTGCACTCAAAGGGTAGTCAGTATTTGGAATGGTCTGCCAGAGGAGCAAGTGGATTCAATTACTGACTTTCAAAATATATTTGCACAGATATATGGACAAGAAGGCTATTGAGAGCTTTGGGCCAAAGTTGGACAAATGCGACCAGCTCAATATGCTACCTTGAGTAGCATGGATAAGGTGGGCCAAGAGGACTGTTTCCATGCTGTATAATTTTATGACACTAAAAAATAATATTTATACAATTTACTGCAGTATGGGAATTTTGTATATAGTTAAATTCATCATAGCCTTTGCTTAGGGGCCCTGTAGCAAACAGTAACCCAATGGAGCACTTTGTTTGGAGAAGCATTGCTAATAATTGCTGAACATTATTTGCCTAGTAGTAAGCAGATACAATAGAGATGAGAGGCCAGCTCCATGTTGATTTCACTTCTATGAGGCATTTGGTATGTTTTACTTTGTTGAAGGCACTATACAATTGAAGGTTATTGCTGTATTGTAGCTGTTGCTTGATGCATGAATAGGACTCAGATCCACGGCGACATAAATCTGATGTCCATTGGTATTACTATGCCACAGCTCATATCTGTAATCCTGCAAAAGCCTTGAAAGAATCTAAATAAATACATTTGGGGGCTTATTTATAGCTGTGAAGCAAGATAACTTTGTTACCATATTAATTGCCAAAAGAACATATTTTTACGAACAATTGATTGCTGGAAGAGCTTTCTAACATTTTCAGCAGCATTTTGAAGGATATCTAAATTTAGCAGCACAGGCAGGGTTATGGGAGCTGGCTGTGGGTAGACAGTCATTACCGACTGGTTTCCATTTTTTTTTGTGAATATGAATGTTTGTTTCATTAGTGCTGATTGGGATATAATGTGCAGAGGAGTTATTCCATGTTCAGTGTTGATCTAATAAACAAAATGACTGCTGGGGATGAAAACAACCTTGCAGGTTTCAAAATTGCAACTCACTGCGAGCTAATACAAGACAATTGGCGACGGAGCACAGAGAAAAGAAAAGGCTAAATAAAACTATGCAGATTACCCAAATTCTACAGAATTTCCTCAGGAACAGCAGATGATATAGAATTTAAACTGAAATAGATAATTAACAATGAACACACTGAAGACAGAAATAAATTGAAGCTGATGATTATTTCGCATTATGCCTTAGAAGCTAAGATGCTATATCGCTGGCTAGTTAGTTTGAAGTGCTTGTCTACTATTTTGAGTCAAACCCTGAAGTGAAAGCCAACAGTTAATTTAGTAGCCTGTGGCCGGAAGACAAGGAAATTATTACAGTAGCAGTAGGTGTAGCTCTTGATCTGTTAAAATTACTTTATTTTCTTGGTCATTGTTAGTTTACTGTGACAAAAACTTTCTGCTGACTGGTTAGCACGCAACAAAAGCTTTTCACTGTACCTCAGTACATGTGACAATAAATAAACATTGTAGAATGCAGGAAGGATCAGCATCAGCATCATAACCAGGAAAGTACTGCAACCACAGTCCATTCTGAATGAAAACAATGAGTAATCTTATTCTAAGGTACATGGTCTGGGTCGCATTTGAAATCACTCCCCACAAGCAGGCTACAACTCCACTGCACAGTCCCAGTTTCAGCAGAGCAGGGTTTTTAATACAAATTGTACAACGAGGAAGAACATCAATTTTACCATGACACTAAATCAGCGAAATTGCTGCACACACTAAAAGCAGATGGTAAATGAAGATGCATTTAATACGGAACTGGCACTACCAATTAGTCAGTGCAGGAGAAAAAAAAAACATTGTGAGAGCGATTTTCTTCACAGTGTAAGAGATTAATAGAATTAGAACCACTCAGCTTTCTCTCTTGTCTCTTTCTTGCATCAGCCATTTGTTACCATTTACCAGTAAACTCTTTTGATCAGGGTGAATAAGCACATTTTTAATATAATAAAGAAGAAATGGTTATCTTGAGTCAGTATATTTTTTTGCATCTTTATACAGCTGTAGTAACAGTTGGCCATTCTTTTTGTTTAGTTTCGGAAATTGTGTTTTGTTTTTGCATTCTCTCTGCAACATGACTGTTCCACATGGCAGGATTTTCTGCCATCATACAACAGTGTCAACAAAAGGGCCACATCTGCATTTCACAGTGTGTCACGCATTGTGTGCCAAGATCACGAAAACAGGAAATTCAACTGGATTTGTTTGGGATTGTGGAACAAATGGGGCACAAAGTCTTAGAAATAAAAACCTAAGGAAACAGTTGAAAGTACAATCACGAGGAAATTATTTTTAAATTAAACGACCATGGGAAGGGAATGCAGTTGACCCCAATAACATACCCTAACATAGAAGCAATCTATTTCTCTCATAGAGACGTACATCGTATAAACAGGCCCTTACAACCTGCGCACTATGATCAACATGTCCATCTACATTAGTCCCACCTACCTACGTTTCGCCCATATCCCTCTAAACCTGTCCTATCCTCTCCTTTTTATAATCCAAACAAAACCAGAAGTCATGGTCGATCCCTGGACCCTATCATGAGGCCAAAGGGTTATTTTGTAGGGATGGGCAGTAAATTGATTTTGTTTCTTTTCGAGAGTTTTTGTTTATTCCTAATTGTTCTCAGATCATCTGCAGAGCAGCCCAATGTGGAATATGGAAAATTAGATAGACAAGATATGCAAATGTTTAGAGATGATCAAAACAAAAATATGGACCATTTAAGAAAAGTCATGCTAAAGAAGTGTAAAACACCATGTGGTTTACTGCAAATGCAATATAAGCAAGGTGAGACAAAACATGGTAGCTATTAGCCGAAGGGACCATGAAGTACACTCGAGTTACAAGCATAAATTTTCCACAATCCTAAAGTATAGGTATGATGGCATAATATTCACCAAAAATATTACTAAACAACATGTTGAATGTTTATATCATTACGTAGTTGTGTATAAATAAGCATAAAGGAAAAAGCCCTGTTGATGGCCTTTGGTTTCAAAGTGATCTAAGCTCAAATTCCTTGGAAATGGAAAACCAGAAATGGAAGTATAAGATCATGGTGATCTTGTAGACGAGGGAAAAAGGGTCTTGACCCAAAACGTCATCCATTCCTTCTCTCTAGAGATGCTGTCTGTCCTGCTGAGTTACTCCAGTATTTTGTGTCTGTCTTCATAAGATTTATAGTTGACTTGAGCTTTAATATTTAAAAAAAATATCAGAGTTAACCTAAGAGCCAAGTCAAAAAACAACATGGGAATTGTAAAGACTTATTTGATACATGTTATAAAGCGTTTCCTTCGGGCTTTCTCATGGTTAAAACTTGGTTGGTTAAGTACCTGATATAATGGTTAACTAGGATTACGGATCAGAAATTCCTGACAAGGTTAATGTCTTCACATTCAATTGCATGGACTGCTCTCCAAACTCACCCATTGCTGCTTGCAGCTGCATCTACAAAAATATATTTTGACTTGGGAGCATAATACATTTTGGATTTTATATTTATATTGTATATTATGTATTGTGCAATTGTATCCATAGATGATTCAATAATGTGTCCAGTGTGTTGCTGTGAGAACAGTGATTAATGAAAGCAATGAAATAATACAAGCTGTACTTCATGCTATAAAGATTTATTCTCATAAAGGATCACCATCAAAGCCTCTCCGTTATATTCAGATTGGCTTAAGAATATTGTCAGCACTATAGACAATCTTCACTTTGGCTCAGAATGGGTAGTAACACTTTGCAACAGTACTGTAAAGTAAAGCTGTAACATATGAAATGAAAACCTATCAATGTGACCGAAATGTTGGCAGTATATAGTACTACACATATGAGGTATGGAAAATACGTTGGCACAATCAGGGTATAGACCACAGTTCACCTTTGATTAAAATATCAAGCCACCATGTCCGTCTACTTGGTCTGTAATAAGCCCATAGTGCTAGTACCGATAGCGTGGTGAATCTGTAGAATTATTTGCCACAGAAGGCTGTGGAGGCCAAGTCAGTGGATATTTTTAAGGCAGAGATAAATAGATTTTTGATTAGTGCAGGTGTCAGAGATTATGGGGAGAAGGCAGGTGAATGGGGTTAGGAGGGAGAGAAAGACCAGCCATGATTGAATGGCAGAGTAGACTTGAAGTAGACTTTATTTCAAAGTCACGTGAGTGACTACGTGAAGAAGCCCGCTAGCCCACATGCGCGTCAATACGTCTAACGCATGGTGCACGACTGGCTGTGAGGTGGGTCGCTCCTCCAGCGGTAAGTTTAAAAACCTCAGGTAAGTTTACAACTTACTCTGAGGTGGTTTTGTTTTGAGTATTTTCTATTCACAGTTATCTCCAGCGAAGGATGGAGAGATCCAAGACCAACAAATCCAGACGGGCTGCGGGGAAACCGTCTAAGGAGGACGGCGGGAGTGCGGGTAGCCGGCGGCCATGTGTTTCGCCTTCAGTCGCTGACAGTGCGTTCAGCGACTTCAGACTTAGTGCCTGCACAGAGCACTTTGACAACCTCTAAAGGGGGTAAGGCCAAACGAAAGTCTGACAGGCCTGTATTCTCGGATGAGTCAGGCCAGGAGGATTTCCCTCCCACACCAATGGGTAACGTCTTCAGGCGTTTATCCAATATGGAGCACCTCATGGAGGGGATGCTCACTCACAATATGCTCCGTGATACGGAGGCATATCAACGCAGATCTACCCCAATGCCTGCGGCAGCACCTTGTCCAGGGCTGCTTAGTGCCTCCCGCTCAGATTAGGGGAGTGCAGGAGGTCAGTACATGGCTGATTAAGAATACGGAAGTGTGTCAGAAGGACATACTGGTATGCACGATATGCGCGAGGCTCATATACAAGAGTTGCCTGCTCTTGCATCCAGATTTGCGATACCTTCGCAAACAGGTGAGCCACTTCAGGAAGAACTGGCCTCCAGCATCAATTATCTTTCCTCGCACCAATTGCAAGAACAAACCATGATTGAAACTGCTGTGAAGTACCACACTCCAGCGAATTGTGCATCTCTAAAAGTGCCCGCGGTCAACAATTCCATTTGGGGTTACATTGGAGGTGGCATCAAGGCCCAATAAATGAAGCTCCAGCGGATTCTAAAATTACTGTTTTCAGGCATCATGGCTTTTGCTAGATCGGTAGATGGTGGACCACTATCGGATATCCAACAAGATGCCATGGCATTAATGTGCAATGCACATTTCGGGATGAACTGTTTTCGCAAGAACATCATCAGGCCTGCATTGAACCCGAAGTTTGCGGGTCTCTTTAGGGCCAGTAATGTCCAGCCACCTAATCTCCTGTTCAGGGAAGATCTGACTAAATAGGTGAAAGATTTACATGATGAAGCCAAAGCTGTAGGATTAATCAAAGCATCTACTATGGGCAAGTCTTCACTCTTTCAGCGTCAGCACCCCTACGCCTCCACTAGCAATAAGCAGTTTGCTGAAGCTAGTAGCAGCCCTAAAGTTGATCTTGCCAGGCAGAGGTCTTTTTTAGGCCAAGGCCCGTCCCGGCCATCATTGAAAATGCGCAATCCTCGCACCCCAGCAGCCCGAGTCTCCAAAGGAAGGGGACGGAAACAGAACCAGTATTAGTGGACGTTGAGCCTGCTATCAGACCACCGGTAAGCATGGAGGTAAGTGGGTCTGGTTCTTTCTGGAACATGGGGTGTGTGGAACAGTTACAAGTTGGTGGTAGATTAAACTTGTTTTTGCATGAATAGCGGTGGATAACTTCAGATCTGTTTATATTGCACAGTATAAAGGGGTTCAAAATTGAATTTTTATCTAACTTATTTCCACCCACACAACATATGCCAAGTCGGTCGTATATTCATTCCAAACAACAAGGATATACAAGCAGAAATTCATACATTACACAAAAAAGATGTAATTGAGAGATCAAATTATGAAAGTCATCAATATATTCTCTAGGCAAAAGAGAGATGGGGAATGTCGGATCATCCTTGATTTAACACAACTTAACCCATTTGTGCAGTATAGACATTTTAAAATAGAGAACTTCTTTACTGCTAAACAACTAATTTCTAAAGGATGCTTTATGGCATGCATCGATCTCAAAGATGCATATTATTCAGTTCCAATTCACAAGGATCACAGGAGATATTTGAAATTTAGCTGGATGGGGCAGCTATGGCAGTTTAAAGCTTTGCCTAATGAATTAACCACAGCTCCTAGGTTATTTACCAAATTGCTGAAGCCTGTGCTGAGCCTGCTCAGAGCTCAAGAGGATATTGTTATGGCCTATTTAGATGATATTCTAATCATAGGAAAAACACTACATTTGGCTAATCTAGCTGTTTCCCCCACGAAACTCATATTTGAGAAATTGGGGTTTCTTAGTTCTTGGTTACTTGGTCCTCCAAAATATTCCTACTGGAATTTAAACTGGAGGTGGTGAAGGGAGGGGTTAAGCCAGAGAGGGTTATTGGGAATAAAGTGCCACTTTAAATTTAGTTGCATCTGGCTAGGCAACCATGGCTTGAAACCACCATACAGACATACAGTAAAAAATAAAGAACACAACATGGAGTAGAAATTCAACATAAAACATAAAACATCCCCTCACAGCAGGATCAAAGTTTCCCGCTGTGAGGGAAGGCACCAAAGTCAGTCTCTTCCCCTGATGTTCCCCACTGTTCACCCGTGGTCGGGGCCTCCCCGAGCCCTCCGCAGTCGCCGCTACGGGCAGTCCGATGTTCAGGCCCGCTCGGCGGGGTGGTGCAAGTCCAACATCGGGGCTGGGGGACATCCTCAGCGGCCTGGACCTCGAGTCAGCCACCTCCTACCGGAGTCCACGGCTCCCAAAGTCCGCAGGCCGCGCTGGGTGGAGACACAACGCTTGAGGCCCTCGGCAAAGGGCCCCAGGACTCCATGGAGTTGAGCGCCGCCCGCGTTGGAAGCTCTCCCAACCAGAGCTCCATGATGTTGGACCAGCGGCCCAAAGCTCCAGAGCTCCAACGGCGACCCAGGTAGGCATCGCCTGCTCCGTGGTGACTCCAGCGCCGCCGCTGTTGCAGCTCTGATTCGGTTCCCGGTCCCCGGCAGGAAAGGTCGCTCGGATCCAGGAGGTAGGCCGCGAGGTGGGGGGCGAGGACGCGACTTGGAGAAATAGTCGCGTCCCCGCCAGGAAGCGACTGGGAGTTAGTTTCCCCCTTAACCTGCCTCCCTCCCCCACATATCAAAGTTAAAGTTTCCCCCCAAGACAGACTTTTAACAGACTAAAAATAAAAAAATATGTAAAAACTGACAGTGCAGCACCCCCTAGATGTTCCGTTTCTCATCCATCTAGTTAAATCCAGGTTGATACCAACAAGGGCAATTGATTATTTAGGGTTTACTATTAACTCTATAGAAATGTCTGTGACTCTGCCCTGGGGTAAGAGATTAGAATGAATAGAAGCCTGTAATAACCTTCTTGTTATGGAACATCCATCTAATTGCCAGGTGGCTAGTGTAAAAGGCAAAATAGTGACTGCTTTTCCAGCTGCCCGATTTGGGCCTTTTCATTATCAAAATTTGCAGCGAGCAAAGGAGCACATACTTAAGTCCCATTTAGGTAATTTTAACAGACCTATGCAATTATCGGCAGAAGCTATATCAATCACATCGGTGGAGCAAATCAGTATCCTGTGACAGTTTAGCTAATCTCATTTGGAGCTGGTGTATTGAAAGCAGGATTTGGTTTTCAGCTACCTACTTGCCAGGTAGGTTTAACATGGTGGCAGACACTAGGTCAAGTAAATTTAATGATAACATGGAGTGGATGTTAGATCACAAAGTGTTTAACGACGTTATTGCTCGATTTGGAACGCCTGATATTGATTTGTTTGCATACAGGCTTAATCACCAGTTGCCAAAATATGTTGCATGGGAGCCAGACCCAGAGGCAGTAGCTATAGATGCATTCTCGTTACACTGGGGAGGAATGTTCTTCCATGCATTTCCTCCATTTTGCCTCATTAGCCGATGCTTGCTAAAAATCAAGCAAGACTCCACTTCAGGTGTTTTAGTTGTGCCTAACAGGCCTACGCAGCCATGGTTCCCGTTGATGTTACGAATGCTAACAGAACCATATATGGTTATCAGTAAGCATAAAGACTTGCTTGTTCACCCCGTGACTCGGGAATCTCATCCTCTGCATGATAAAAGCAACTTATTGATTTGCAGAGTTTAAGAAGACCTTTTATGGGGCTTGGATTATCCAACCGAATGGTAGACGTGATCACTGCAGCTTGGTGGGACAGTACCAAGAAGCAGTACATTTCCTACATTAAGCTATGCAAAGTTTTTTGTGTGAATTCAAATATAACGTATAGTACGGCAGATATAACAGATGTTTTTGAATTCCTTTCGATGTTATTTTTTGATAGAAAATTAAGTTATAGTGCCATCAACACTGCTAAAAGTGCTTTATCATCATACTTGCTACTGGGGTCGGAACACCACTCTGTTGAGTCTCACCCTTTGATATCCAAATTTACAGAAGTATGGGATGTTAAAGTAGTGTTAACACTGCTTCGCGGTTGGGCTCCAGCCACATCTTTATCTTTGGTCCGGCTCACCTACAAGGTGATAATGCTCATGGCGCTTGTTTCAGCGCAACGTGTCCAGTCATTGCATAAATGAAGACTGGACAGGACAGTTATGTCTAACGACAAGATAATGTTTTACATAAATGAGTTAATTAAGCAAAGTAGACCGGGTGTGTTAGGTCTTAAACTGGAGTTTTTTAGCATATCCAATCCAACTGATCGCAGGTTATGTGTTGTCACGTATATTCAACAATATATAAAGGTTACGAAGGACCTTAGAGGCACTGAACTGGCTCTGTTCATCTGTCACAAAAAAACACACAAAAGGGTATCGGTGCAGACCATTTCTAGATGGTTGAGACATGTATTAGCTTTCGCAGGAGTGAACACTGATGTTTTTAAATCTCACTCTACCAGGGCAGTGAGGGTCATGGAAGTTCCATTGGACCGCATCCTAGCGACAGCAGGATGGTCGAATGAGCGGACTTTTCAAGCTTTTTACAATAAGCCTATTGCCAGGCCTGGTTCGTTTGCTAATACAATTTTGAGTTCTGTTAAATAATTTATTCTTTTCCCTGATGTAAGGGGCCATTATTATTACTTTCATTAAAAGCATCAGCATGTTTAAGTCTATATCATGTTGAATGCACTATGTTTTCAATCATATCTGGTCAACTGACGCAGTATGTTTGTATGGACTCGGGTTCATGGCATGAAATCACAGAGCTTTGAAATCTTCACGTAGTCACTCAATTGACTTCGAAATAAAATAGCAAGATTAAATGAGAACTTACCGTTTGAAGTTTGATCTTTATTTCATGAGAAGCTGCGATGAGGGATTACGTGCGCTCCACTCCCAACCATATTCTCATATAGATCATCCGGTAGTTCTAGTTTCTTAAATCTTTCTATAGTTTAGGTCAGTTCTGTGATTTCATACAGCTGCTTTAAAGGTTGACGCGCATGTGGGCTGCTTCACGTAATCCGTCATCGCAACTTCTCATAAAATAAAGATCAAACTTCAAACGGTAAGTTCTCGTTTAATCTTTCTATTCTACTCCTATCATTTATGACCTTATGATACACGGCAATGGTCATTAATACTGCGATAAAGCTCACTCAATGAATTTTCAATGTATGTGACTCACAGTGTAGTATGATGGGCGATGGGCAGGCCTCCACAAGTCATTAAACCGTTGGGGTCAAAGGCATCACAAAAGTAGCAAAGGACTGTAGATGGTGGGAAATGTGGGTACATCAGATGACATCACTTCACCATACATCGTTTGCGGCTCCAGCTAATATACCAATTATTCATTGTCTTAACTCAGTGGAAAGAGATAAATTTAAAAGACTTGGGTCTTGGAGAATGGGGGGAAAGTTATGTACAGAGTAATTTGATGGACTCTTTTAAACTCATTGTTACAATATTGGGTAATACTGAGGTTCCAAAAGGCACCATGTATTTTCCAGAGATTAAAACATGCCAGCTGTCATGACTCTGCCGGTATTCCTGGACTGGCAGTGAATTGGGATCATGTGTTCACAGTTAAATGGTGATGGTGGAGGCTTGTGGAGTCGATTGTTCTCTTTTTAGTTTTATTTAGTTTGAACGGGCCCTTTGGCCCACCGAGTCCACGCTGATCAACAATCACACAGACACTAGTTCTGTCCTACACATTAGGGGAAATTTACAGAAGTCAATTAACCACCCTACAACCTTCGTACAAACTCCCTACAGACAGCTCCCATAGTCAGGATCAAATCCAGGTCCGTGGCATTGTAAGGCAGCAAATCTACTGCTGCACCACTGTGCCGCCCTTATTATGTCTGCTATTGAACTCAATCTCTGTGACAAGAAGTTCCACATGATACCGTTTTGTTTGTCGAGTTAATCAGTCACTATCTAGGATTCATAATCCCCAAGGTAATTCGGGTACAAAACTGTTTGATGCAAACTATGTGCTCTATTTAGACCTCCATTATCAGTGGAGCATGATCCCACAGGATATTTGTCCTACAGAACAAAGTTACAAGGTGAGCTTTAGTGCAGCAAAGCAGGGGAAACAGGGAAGTGAATGCACAGCTGAGAGAAGGCACATCAAAGCAAATCCTTCAAGAGTTAACATGGAGTGACTTGAAATTTGAATGGACACTTAAGATCCAAACTGCTCACACTCATACAAAGGAGAACATGCTCATCCACTTGGCTTATTCTGCCTAGAACATAGAACAGTGCAGCACAGGAACAGGCCCATCGGCCCACATGTCTGTGCCAAATGTGATGCCATGATCAATGAATCTGCCTGCACATGATGCACACCCCTCCTTCTCTGCACATCCGAGAGCAATCTGGGCCTACCATCTACCTCATTGGAGTTCCACGGACTATCTTTAATCGGACTTTTCTGGATTTTTTCTGGCGCTATACGTTATTCCCTTTATTCCCATTGGCACAGGCCAATTCTATACGGCCATCGTAGAGTCCGTCCTCACCTTCTCCATCATGGTCTGGTTTGGCTCAGCCACCAAGCATGACATCCGTAGGCTGCAGAGAATCTTCCGATCAACTGAGAAGGTTATTGGCTGCAACCTTCCCGCCATTGACAAACTGTACACTGCAAGGGCCAGGAAGCAAGCAACTCTGATCATCTCTGATCCCTCTCATCCTGGCCACAAACTCTTTGAATCACTTCCCTCTGGATGGCGTCTACGGACTGTCAAAGCTGCCACAGCCAGGCATAAAAGCAGCTTTTTTCCACGAGTGGTAGCTCTACTCAATAACCAAAAATCGGTAGCCTCCTTTTGCTCTGGTAGTTTATTTAATTCACAAGTTTAATCAATTATGTTTTATTACTAATGTTTAATGTATCATTCTTAACTGTCACTGTATGTCATGTTGTCACTTGTGGGCGGAGCATCAAGGCAAATCCCTTGTATGTGAATACTTGGCCAATAAACTTAGTCATTCATTCATTCATCCTGTATCTGTGCACTGTGGACAGTTCAATTGTAACCATGTATTGTCTCAACAAAAAGCTTTTCACTGTCCTTTGGTACACATGTGACAATAAACTAAACTAAAGGTTAATAGAGCATAATTTTGGACTTGGTGTTCCCTGTTTTGTGTAGGTATAAGATGAGTTCCAGTTTCTTTGTTTGATTACATCCAATGATAACCGAGGGAAAGGGAATGCAGATGAATGGTGACAAAGGCCTGGTCAGTCGTGATTGTAATGGTCTAGAGTGGAATACTTTGGAATACACTACCATGTCTGCTGCAAGCTAAGGCCTGCTGACTGTCCCTGGTTAACCCATTCTCTTCCAAATGAGATTAAATCCTATTCCAAAAAACGCCCTTCAAAAACTTCCCTACTACTGACATGACGCTCACCGGCCTATAATTCCCATATGATCTCTACTTTCCCTCTTAAACAAAGGAATAACATTGGTTACTCTCCTGTTCTCTGGTACCTTTTCTATAGCTCAGAATGTTGCAAAGATCTTTGTCTTCATTAATAATAATATTAGAAAAGGGGTAGAAGATTGCAACCTTCATGTGGTCCGCCCTGTTTCGACGAATGCAATCAACCTGGGTTGCACAATCAAATAAGATCAAATAGAACAAGTTGTCCTACAACTTTAGTCTGTGCACGCCATACGCAAGAAGATATTAGAAAAGTTGGAAACATTCCATGCTGTAACTGCAACTATGGAAAGAGAAATAGAACCAATATTTTTTAGAATGCAGGTTGAAGGCCTTTTCAGAATTATCCATGAATTGGAATTGGTCAAGACTCGAATTGGGTTCCAGAATTGGAATTGTATTCAAGAACTGGAAACACCCATTCTTCATTAAATGTAAACCTATTTGATGGGAAGGTCAATTTACTAGCAATATACAAATGGGAAAATGCCATGGCTTAAGACTTTAGATTCGGATGAAGATGGACCACCAGCCAAAAGGGAGTCTTCCTTCCAGCCTGATTAATAGCTTTTACAATACAGGAAAAGGGAATATTCAGCAGGTCAACAGTATCTATGCGTTGCTTCCAAACTGCTGACACTCATACAAAGGAGAACATGCTCATCCACTTGGCTTATTCTGCCTAGAACATAGAACAGTGCAGCACAGGAACAGGCCCATCGGCCCACATGTCTGTGCCAAATGTGATGCCATGATCAATGAGAAGCAACTAACATTTCCATGATGCTTTTGAGCTTAGCATCATGCGACAAGGGCGGCATCCTGGCACAGTGGTAGAGCCACTGCCTCACAGCTCCAGCGACCCCGGTACGATCCTTAAAATGAATGCTATCTGTGCGGAGATTGTACGTTCTCCCTGTGACCGTGTGGGTTTTCTCTGGTGCTCTGTTTTCCTCCTACACTCCAAAGACATGCGGGTTTGTAGGTTATTTGGTTTCTGTAAGTTCCCCCTAGTATGTAGGATATAAAACTAGTGTATGGGTGATCGATGGTCGGCTTGGACTCGGCAGGCCTAGTTCCATTCTGTAACTCTAAAACTCAAAATAAAACTAAAACTGGAACATAGTATCACTAGAAACTTCTGAAATTATGTCAAATTATTCCTTCACAAAAGTAGACCTTGCAAATTTATACTCGGGCTTAGTTTGGTAGTTTAAATAAGTAAATGGAAGCCAATTAACAGGGCACCAAAAATACAAATAAGGCACAAAAATACGAAAGGAGTCCACTCTGCCGCCTTCAAGGAAGCATTGGCTAGAACTTCTTTCACATGACTCCAAAATAAATAATGTTTTGGAGTTGAAATTTAATCAGGTAGACTTGGAGTAGAGCACCTTTGCCCATCTTAACAGCCGTCGGAAAATTTGATTCCTCACTCCCATTCCACAAATGGTACAAATGGCCTTGAAGGTAGTGAGACACACAAAAGTTCAGCTGCAGAGAGACCTTCCACCTCACAGCTCCGAAAATAAAGTATGGCGCTAGTTTATTTTCAGATCAACCAACCAAAAGCATTTACCTTATTTAAAGGGCCAACACTCAAATAATCTTTGTCCTCGTTAGGATTTTTTAGGAGCAATTTCATGTGTATGGGCCGCTTTACTTGTTGGGGGGGGAGGTGTCAAGATCATGGTCCATCTCAGCTTCCAGTTCCAGAACCATTCCAGGCTGTGGAAACTGACTGCTTGCTGCTCGAATTCCATGTCCAAAGAGATGAGATTTTGTCTGCTTTTCCGTCATCCCGCTGGAGGAGCAGAGGAGCAATCAGACATTCAACCATCATCATTCAAGAGGTCGTCAAGTCAAGAAAGTTTATGGTCATGTGTCCCAGATAAGACAATGAAATTCTTGCTTTGCTTCAGCACAACAGGATGTTGTAGTCATAAAAACAGATCAGATCAGTGTGTCCATATTCCATAGAATATATATATATATATACACACATCAGTAAACAGATAAAGTGCAATAGATTGTTATAGTTCATAGTTTGTTTGAAGTTGTGTTTAATAGTCTGATGGCTGTGGGGAAGAAGCTGTTCTGGATCTGGATGTTGCAGATTTCAGACTCCTGTACCTTTTACACGATGGCAGCAGAGAGATGAGTGTGTGGCGAGGATGGTGTGGGTTCTTGATGATGCTGGCAGCCTTTTTGAGGCAGCGACTGCAATAGGTCCCCTCGATGGTAGGGAGGTCAGAACCGATGATGGACTGGGCAGTGGTTATGACTTTTTGCAGACTTTTCTGCTCCTGGATGCTCAGGTTGTCGAACCAAGCCATGACGCAACCGGTCAGCATGCTCTCTACTGTGCACCTGTAGAGGTTCGAGAGAGTTCTCCTTGACAAACTGACTCTCCGTCGTCTTCTCAGGAAGTAGAGGCGCTGATGTGCTTTCTTAATGATTGCATCAGTGTTCTGGGACCAGGAGAGATCTTCGGAAATATGCACACCCAGAAATTTGAAGTTCATGACCCTTTCCACCATCGACCCATTGATATAAACGGGACTGTGGGTCCCCATCCTACCCCTTCCAAAGTCCACAATCAGTTCCTTGGTTTTGCTGGTGTTGAGGGCCAGGTTATTGTGCTGGCACCATTTGGTCAGTAGGTCGATCTCACTTCTGTACTCTGACTCGACCCCATCAGTGATACGTCCCACAACAGTGGTGTCGTTGGCGAACTTTGTGATGGAGTTTGCACTATGTCCGGCTACGCAGTCATGAGTATAGAATGAGTACAAGACGTGTGGCTTGAGTAGTTTTTCCATCAACTTTCTTCCAAGTGGATCTGGCTACTGTTGGAGGTTTACCATGGCCCCACGCACAAAACACATGTCTTCTGAATCACTCTTAGAGAGCTCCGAACCAACACCACACCCCTTCCCCAACCCTCCATCGCAGTATCCATTCTGGTCCAAAGCTCTCAAGCAGCCAGACACTTCAAGAGCTTGGTTGAGAAATGCAGCATGGAAACAGGCCCTTCAGCCCACTGAATCCATGCTGACCAGCAACCATCCCATACACTAACACTAAGGACAATTTACAATTTTACGAAAGCCAATTAACCTACAAGTCCGCACATGTTTGGAGTGTGGGAGGAAACTGGATAACCCCGAGAAAACCAGCATGGTCACAGGGAGAATGGGCAAACTCCGTACATACTGCGCCCACAGTCAGGATCAAACCTAGTTCTCTGATCCTGTGAGACAGCAACTCCACCATACCAGCAAAGTTTGCATTTGTCTTGCTTCACACTGTGAACAGTGGAGGTTTGCACCATATTAGCAGGCACTGAAATCTACCGCATGAGGGTCAGATGAATCTGGCTACAAGTGAGCAATTCAAAGTTTCAGACTAAAAAAAGGTAATAACTCACAGGTATATAAACTAACTTTCAAAACACCTCAAAGCCTTTTAAACCCAATGGAACATGTTTGAGTGAAGTCATTGTTGCAGAACAGCCAATTTGTTTTTAGAAAGGCCCATAGAATAAGCAAGATAAATGATGGATAATCTGCTATGATTCAGAGTTTTTCATGGATAACACGAGCAGCCATATGGGACTGGGGCATGCAACACTTAGAGTGATCTATTAAATATTAAAGCATTTATTTTATGCTGGAAACAAAGTCTATTTAAATGGTGTAGGGAGGAATTGCAGATGCTGGTTTATACCAAAGACAGACACAAACAGCTGGAATAACTCAGTGCGTCACGCAGCATTTTTGGAGAAAAGGAATAGGTGATGTTTTGGGACAAGGTCCTCAAGAAGGCTTTGTATGGATGAGAATAATTCAGGGAGAAAACCAAATTGTGGTAAAATACAATGATTAAACATGAGAGATTCAGCAAGGAAATGGGCCCTTTGGCCCACCAAGTCAGTGCCAACCAGCGATCACCTCGAATGCTAACACTATCCTATATACTAGGGACACTTGTACAATTTTACCAAAGCTGAATAACCTACAGAACTGTACATCTTTGGAGTGTGAGAGGAAACCGGAGCACCTGGAGAAAACCCACACGGTCATGGGGAGAATATACAAACTCTGTACAGCACACGTGGTCAGGATCGATCCCGAGTCTCTGGCGCTGAAGGTCAGAGTCGACTGCTGTGTCACTGTGCCGCCCTTAATAAATGCGAATGAGAATGATCTGGCAGCACTAACTCATTGCAATAAAACAACTGATTCTACAAAATAATCTGCTGTTTTGGGGGGAAACATATTGGAGCAATGGCTGCTTCTCGTGGCTTGGAATGTTTCTCAATTATTCTCCTCCCCATTCTCACAAAATGTCAGGGTGACAGCTTCATCTCAGCTCATCAGCTCGCATAGCACACATCCGCAGAACAATGTAGGTCCATCAGCAAGCGCTGCTGTGCTGAAGTTAAATTGAGCCAGGGCATTAATGAAACCTATGCATCAACCACTGCAGTCAGAAGCAGAAACCACCTCACTGGTTCTGTGAGTGCAGAATGATTAATAAACCTGTCTTTCTAATTCAACTTTGTGATTTCCTACCATAGAATATTTTGGAAATATACTCCCATCAGTTAATATTACAGCAAGTCAACACAATGTTGTCATTCCTCACTACACCACAGGCACCGATCAGTCCTTCTCACACCACCATCTCCCATCTCAACCACAATACATGTGCTGATTATTTCTTCACTGTGCCTCACTACAGCAAGGGGCACAAGCAGGCAAAACGCCAGCCTTGGTCTACAATTCCTATACTACTCAGGGGGACACCAAGAACAAAGAGGGACCCGGAGGGGGGCCGCCAAGAACAAAGAGGGACCCAGTGGATGGGCTGAAGAGAGAAGATAAGACTGCACAAAGAACGTTTGTAACTTTATAGGCATCAGAAACGTGGCAAATTTTTGTGTACAACCAGGGTGAAGTCTGTTGTTTGATTTTACCAGATTGTATGCAAAAACAAAGAATTTCACTGTGACCATGATTCGTTGAATGATTACGCAGCAGTTGCATTCCTCATGTGAACAGTTAGCTTGCCACCTCTCCACATAAAAATATTTCATGCTTCACCTACTGTTTCACGTTAAATAATTTACACTCTAAAAAATTGGAACATTCAGATGAAACTACAGTTAGGAAAGTCATTTTGTTTGATAGTTCGGATAATTGAGCAGGTAGTTTAACATGTTGATTCAATCTAATTGAATCTTTTATTTCTCTCTGGTCCCCAAGAGGCTAAGTTCAATTGGTGCATTTTGTGTACTGCATAAGTGAATTATTCTTGCATGATTTAATTAATTTGAATAGACCAGTTTTTATAAATGAAAGTTTATTGCCCTCAACATTTTAGATCCCTGTTATCTGCTTTCCCTAATACAGAACATTATCTTGCTTTTCTCTCTTGGTAGGTGGGTAAGTTGACAGAAGAGGTTTTCAATAGTCTATGAAGTCCATTCAAAGCACTCAAACTGTGCTCATCCCATCTAATTGTCCTTGAGGGTATTATTTAAGAACACAGAGGACAAGACATTGGAACAGTTGAAAAATATCATTAAAACATGGTAGCAGGCTTGAATGTGCCAATTGTGGAGATACCGCTTCTATTACACTATTTAATTGCCAAGAATTAAAAGGATGCTTGCAAAATCAAAATCAAACTCTGTCTAGTTTGAGCAACAGAAGATAGGCACAAAGTCCTGGAGTAACTCAGCGGGTCAGGCAGCATCTCTGAAGAAAAAGGATGGGCGATGTTTTGGGTCGGGACCCTTCTTCACACATGCTGGCTGACTGGCTGAGTTACTCCAGCACCTGGTGTCCATCTTTGGTATAAATCAGAATCTGCAGTTCCTTCATACCACCAGGGGGCGCCAACGGTAGCAGCCTTGCCAACAGTCTGTCTGTCTTTCCATTGTTTTTTTGTTATTTGTAGTGTGTTTTAAAAGTTTGTTTTAGTGTTCTCCAGTTTGTTTCATGTGGTGGGTGGGGGAGGGGGTTGGGGGAAACTTATTTTCAATCTCTTACGTTGCTGGAGATGCGATTGATTTCCGGATCGTATCTTCGGTTGCTCTGCGGCCTAGCATCATGGAGCTTGAGGTCTTGCTTGGGACTGACTTTGAGCCCCCCCGCGGGGATGTGGACTTACCATCGGAGCCTATCCCTTGTCTGGGATCGAGGAGCTTGCAGTCTCGAGTAGAGACAGATGTTGGGACGCTCCAAACGACGCAGAAGGTTCCAACCAGCCCCGACCCGGGAGCAGATCACCCCGCACTGGGGAGCTGAGATACCCAGCCCCCCCGCCGGCTACGGGAGCCAAGATCGTCCTGTCAACGGAAGGCTCGAAATCTCTGACCATGGGAGGACAAAGAAGGGATGAGATTGAACTTTTTTTCGCCTTCCATCACAGTGAGGAATGTGGAGGAGTCACTGTGGTGGATGTTTATGTTAAAATGTATTTTGTGTGTTCTGTTGTGTGCTTTTTATTGGTATGACTGTGTGACAAATGAAAATCCTCGCATGTTGCAAAACATACTTGGCTAATATAGTATTATTAAGTATGATTATGATTATGATTACACACTATTTTGACAACAGCTGTGTGAAACATAATTCTAATATAAAACACCTATTGGTTGCTTGTCCAGCTGCTAAACTATCAAACTAACTGGGTTTTGCATTTAACAAGCCATAGAGAGATACAGCACAGAAACGGGCACTTTGCCTACATAATGCACTCCAACCATCAAGCAGCCTGTTCCAGCAATCCAATTCCTACTCATTTGTGTCCACAGAATAGTGAAAGGCGTGGATAGAGTGGATGTGGAGAGGATGTTTCCACTAGTGGGATAATCTAGGACTAGCATCAGAATTAAAATACGTTCTTTTAGAAAAGAAGATGAGGATAAATTTATTTAGTCACAGAGGGTGGTGAATCTCTGGAATTCTTTGCCACAGAAGGCTTTGGAGGCCAAGCCAGTGGATATTTTTTAAGACAGAGATAGATAGATTCTTGATTAGTAGTGTCAGAGGTTATGAGGAGAAGGCAGGAGAATGGGGTTAGGAGGGAGAGATAGATCAGCCATGATAGAATGGCAGAGTAAACTTGGGCCAAATGGCCTAATTCTACTCCTTTCACTTTATGTCCTTATGACCTTAAATCAAGAGTGTGATCAAACACTCTCCACTTGCAGTTCAAATAACACCCAGAGAATTAGACACCTCACAGGAGAGAGCAGCCTGTATGATTAGTATCTCATCCTCCAACTTAACATCCATTACTTTCATCAAAAGCCACACAGTGGTTGCAATGTGTGACATCTACAAAATGCATTGCAGTTGATTGTGCAGACTGTTCTGTTAGCACCTCCTAAACCCATAACTTCAAATACCACAAAGGACAATGGCACCAAGCACAAGCGAACACCACCACCTGCAGGTTTCTTTCCAAGTCACGTACCATCCTGACTTGGAAATACATCACCAGTTGTTCATCTTCATTGGGTCTAAATTCTAGAAAACCGTACCCAATAACACTGTGGCCGCACCTTCACCCGAAACACTGCAATGGCTCAAGATGGTAGCTCATTATGTTCCTTCGGGCAATTAGGAATGGGCAATATACACTACCTTGGCCAGTGTCACCCAAGTTCTAAAAAATGAGTAACTAAAGTTATTAAATACCCAGGGTATAAATTAACATGTTGCAAATTTGAGATAGACACAAAGTGCTGGTGTAACTCAGCGGGTCGGGCAGCATATCCGGAGAAAAAGGACGGGTGACATTTCAGGTTGGGGCCCTTCTTCAGCCTAGAATATTTTAGTCTTGTCACTGGTATATCTGGCTCAGATTTCATAGAGGAGCCTATCTTGATGTGGCATTGAAGGATGGAGATGTTCAATAGTCCACATATCTTATGCTTGAGGGGCATTTAATGGAAATGTTTATAACAAATGATACTGAGCAAACATGTTCATTCAGGATATGTTACTGTTTTCTGGAAAAAACAGCAGACTTACAAAATGAGAAGACTTACAAAATCTGTAAATATCCCCAAATCCTTTCTGTACAATTAATTACTTTGAAACAGATATATGGGATCTATTTTGTTTGCAGCAAGATTCTACAAGTAGAAGTGAACTATGAATTTCTGCTAGAAGTTTTGGTTGAGGGAACAATATTGAATGAGACTCTGAGAAACTTTCCACTTTCAGATAGTGTCATCAGATTTTTTATTCTTATCTACATGACCCGATTAAGAATTTAAGACTTCCATCTCATGTTCCATTTGAGAGTGTGCACTCCAGCTTCCTGCTTATTGCACTGGAGTGGAGCTTGATCCTGAAGCATTCATACTTCAAGATGATTGCATTTCCAACCAAGACATAGAACAGCTAAGAGGTCATTTGACACTGTTAACTACATCACCAACACGCAGGGATTTGGCAAATGAAATACTGCACATGACCGAATCCTGAAATTAAAAGGAAGAAAATGCTAAATGTAGGTTTGGCAGTATCTGTGGAGAAAGAAACGGTGACTATTTACTCAGGAGGCCAAGCAGTGTCTGTGCAGAGAAGAAAAACAATTAGCAATTCAGGCCAATGATCTTTCATCAAGTTCTGATAATATTAATTGATTTGAAAGATTGACTCTATTCCCTTCAGCATCGATGCTACTGGCCCACAGCATTTTCTTTTTTATAATCCAGTGAATTTGATTGAGCTTTTTGAAGAAGTGACCAAAATGATTAAAGAGGGAAGTGCGATAGATGTTGTCCACACGGACCGGAGCAAGGCAAGGTCCCGGGAAGTGTTGTAGACCAGAGAGTCCTAGGTTTTCGTGAAGGTGACATCACAGACGGTCAGGGAAGTGAAGAAAACCTTTGGCATGCTTGCCGGAATTGACCAGGGTATTGACTGCAGGAATTGGGACATCTTATTACAGCTCGACAAGTTGCTGGTAAGTCTTCACTGGAGTACCATGTACAGTATTGCCCATCCTGCTATAGGAAGGATGTCATTAAACAGGAAAGTGTGGAAAAAGATTTACAAGGATGTTACTGGGTTTGGAGGATTTGAATATTAAAGAGAGGCGGGATAGATTGGGGCATAGAAGGCTGAGAGGTGACCTTATAAAGCTTTTACACACAGATAGAAGTGGGTATATGGAATGAGCTACCAGAGGAAGTGATAGAGGTGGGCACAATCAC
Source organism: Raja brachyura (assembly GCA_963514005.1). The sequence goes on from OY740789.1 coordinate 61,921,037, forward strand.
AATATTTAAAAAATAGCTGGACAGGTACATGGATAGGAAAGGTTTGGAGGATTTGGGCCAGGCACAAAAAAGTGGGACTAGCTTAGTTAGGCAAATTGGTCAGCATGAAAGAGTTGTAGTGAAGGACCTGTTTCCATACTGCTTAGCCCTGTGACCCTATTTTAGAATATTTCTGGTATATTTTGTATTATGCCTTTTAATTTATCTGATCAAAGAGGATGCAATGATGATGTAGAAAATGGAAAAACCTGTCTTTATCCTTCAAGCTGTGCTGTGCGTCATGCAGAACCAATCTATTAAAACATAATGCAAGAACAAGAATCCTAGATCCAAGTGTAATAATGAAGGAACAAAAATACTTAGTCTTAATTTGGTCTCAAATTATCTTTCTTGCCCAAATGATTTGTACTCCTTCATATTCAGCAGCATGGGGAAATCATTCTAATATCATCTGTATAATAAAGCCTCATTTATAGATTAATCATAATAGTGAAGTGCAAAATTTTCAACTAGGCCCAGTTGGATGTATATAACCCATGAAAATAATTAGATTTTTTAGAGGAAAGCCATGAAATAGAGTCTCATTCTACTGGCCTCAATCTTTCATTACCAGTTATTAAGCAGCATTTTTGATTGCAATCAGTAACCTTCATCAGCGACTAAAAACAATTAGGTTTATCACCAATAGCACGGAAATGAAAGAAAATAGCTCAGATGTTCTCAGAAAGCATCATGTTTATTTGTCCTAGGTAATACAATTTCAATATAAGAAATCATTAGGAAGACCATTAACCTGAAATTAACCTCTCTCTCAGATGCTGCCTGACCTGCTGAGCAACACAATAATTTCCTATTTTATTTTTGTCTCCATCAAAAGGTTTTTGCTTTTCATTTACCCCAGATATAGTTGGCCAATTTAGCATGATATGCTTATTTCATAATGCACATTTTAATAGTTTAATATGATTCTAAATACATTCTATATTGTATTTGTTACTGTAATGTTATCATTTTACATTATTTAAATGAATTTCAACTGTTTTTAATTTTTTCATCTCATCAAGTATTTAAAAGCAGTTTCACAAATACCCTGTGTAGCAAAACCTCTCTAGATCCCTTAGCAATAAACAATGACATTGTCAGCTTTCATAATTATTTCAAGATGTGGCAATATGTGCAAACTGATCTTCACAACATGGGCTTTTGCAATCTATCACTGTTTAGATAATCTGCTTAAAGTTTGTTTTTCCTGCCATAATTAATACATAAACATTTTCTCCTGATTTTTAATATCTTTCCTGATTTACTGAAACTCCCTTTGTGCTCCCTTTATGTAGCAATTTGACAAAATTTTGAGATTATACAAATCAAGTCTGCAATTTATCCCATCAGATAATGCATAAAAAGAAGTTTAATTTGACACCTAATTCACTTTCATTTCTTCAGTATTAAAAAAGTTATGGCTATTTTCATACTCGGAAATTAGCACCTTGTTTCCTATTGCTTTTCCATTGACTTAACACAAAAGCTGAGATCGAGGACAGTCAAAATCCCATAACTTTCTTAAAAATTAAGAGAACTGAAAGACATTTTCAGTTATTATAGATTGAAGCATTCTGAAACAAATATGAAACACTCTTACTTGGATGACCTGAAATTAAAGCATATAATTAGTTAGTTACCTAATTGAACTTAATTATAAGATTCAATTACTAGATCTAAACATCTATCCATTTCTTAAGAAAAGGTTAACATTTTTAAATAGCCTAAGTGTCCAAATGACATTCACACAAGAATTCACAATATAACATGATTTTTAAATCTCAATGCATGAATTTATAGGCCAAATGGAAGGAATTTAATGTTTAATTCCTGTAAATTAATGGGCTTTTAAATCATCTTGCGAGTGTTTTTTTGTGGAAAGCGATCGATTGGAACGTGGCGGTTGCAGTGAATTTGAACCCCATATCGGCAGGAAAAACACTGCCGGTTCGTATGGGGCAAAAATCACATTTTCGTCAAGGAAATTTTGATTAAAGTCACCCTAAGAAGCAAGTTTATATGTAAAATATACGACTTACCCCGTGTTTTGTCCCCTACGTGAGATCCATCCCATTGTAGGCGTTGAGGGAATTAGAACTCGCTTTTTTATTTTACTCCAGCGATTAAATTGTCCCACGATTTTTTTTAAAGAATGGAAGTTGGAACGATTTTACTGCACCAGCTTAGCAGGCCATGGAAATCCATCTCGGACAGGCAGGAGAAAACGGCATTTTAATCCCACCCCGTCCACCCTCAAAGGCGCCAAAGTTGCGCACACGGCCAGTAGCAGAACTGCAGCAGCGCTAAAGGTAAGTTTTGTAACATTGCTACTTTATGTCCTTTTCACTACTTACTTTTTACCCTTGCTTTGTGTCATCACCAAATTTATTAGTTTCCTGCTTCCTGCCTTTCCCTTTTTGAATAAAAGTGTTACATGAAATCTTCTCCAAATGTAGGACATTTTGGAAAATTAAAGACAATGCATCAACTATCTCACTGGGCACTTCCCTTCAGATGAAGACAGAACCAGGGAACTTCTCAATTCATGGTTTCAGCAAATCACTCCATACTATTTTATTCGTAATTGCAATGTCAAATTCCTCCCTTCTTTCAAATACCCAGTTTACAACTATTTTTGTGATGTCACTTGCATCTTTTATAATGAAGACTGATTTTTAAAAAATGCCTGTTTAATTCATCTGCCATCTCCTTGGTTTTCATTATTAATTGCCTAAACTTATTTGATTTAGCAACAGCACTCACTTTCTATCGCACCAGCACTCACTTAGTAAACTCCTCCGTTTGAAATATAGAGTGAAATTCTTACTAAAGGGCCTGTCCCACCAGCATGCAACTCTATGCGATGAACGCGATCAAACCGGCAGCGGGGGCCGCGCGGAGGTCGGGTGATCCCTGTACAGGCCGTTCCCACCAGCATGCGCCTGCATGCGGCAAGCGCAACCAAACTGGCAGCAGGGGCCGCGCGGAGGTCGGGTGAGTGGCGCAACGCGGCGCAAAGTGAGGCGAACTTGGAGCGAAGTCCAAGGTAAGTTTGCCAGGACAGAGAGGGACACACAGAGAGGGGCACCGAGGCACACACACACACAGGGCCACGGAGCCACACACATAGAGGGTCAGGGAGGCACTTACAAATAGGTTCACGGAGGCACGATGTCCGGGCGGTGTGTAAATATCGAGGCGACTGCGAGCCGACAAGCTGTTGCCGTGCGGAATTTTTGGACATAGTCGGTTTTTCGGAGCCCCGCGCGGTGTCGGGACGAACTCGGGACGAACTCCGCACAATTCCGCACGGCTCCGGCGATCGAAGTGGGACTGGCCCCGCAACGCCGGACGGCTCAAGCGACCACGTTAGGTCGCGCTAATCGCATAGAGCTGAATGCTGGTGGGACAGGCCCTTAACAGTTTTTTATGTTATTACCTAGCTTTATCTCATACTCTCTGTTTCCTACCTTAGTCATCTTTTGATTAACCTTTGCTGGTATTTGGGATCTACCCAATTATCTAATCTGTTTCTGGTCTTTGCACAATCATGTGCTTTTTCTCTAAGTTTGATAATAACCATATTCATGAGGAGAGGCAGTGTATCCCTGTCATGCCAGTATAATTTTTTTTAGAAAGGTCCACAATTTGATTAAAAATTCCTAATACGTCAATTTCTGCATCAATTGACCAGAAGATCCTTGACCCCATTTCGATATAATTTAAGGTCAATTTTATGCTGAGGTTCAAACAAATAAGTCTTCATTTTAAGGTTGGAGAATGAAATGTATGTTTCAAAGACTGATGTGGTAGAAATGGGTTAGTCTCATGAAAGACTGGCACCGGTGATGGGGAAATAGTAGACAAACTGGTGGAATAGTCTGGGCCTGAACCACTCTCGGACCAGTGCTCTAGCGAGAGGTATAACCAAGGAAGTGGAGAGGATTTAACATTAAAATGTCGGGCAATAGATGTGAAAATTAGAGACATCTAGAGAGCATGTTGAAGAATTAGGTCTGGTCCTGTACAAGGAGTTAAGATTAATTAATGATCTTATGAATGCTCCAAGTTTGTAATTATCATAAAGTAATTGAATTTTCCATTCAGTTTGAGGAATACAAGGGCTCAATTACTTCTTTTGAACTTAAATAAGGGACCTGAAAGAAGAGGTAGTTAAGTGACTTAGATAAAGGAATTGTTGATCTGTCATGCAGACTACATTCATGAGGATGTTTCGGAATACACCAAATTGATACATTCCAATGAGAAAGGGTATTTCTAATTTCCAAAGTAATAACCCACCATCCAAAGTTAATGAAAACATGTTAAAGATGTTATCAAACTTAGAGAAAAAGCACATGATTGTGCAAAGACCAGAAACAGATTAGATAATTGGGTAGATCCCAAATACCAGCAAAGGATAATCAAAAGTTGATTAAGGTAGGAAAAAGAGGGTATGAGATAAAGCTAGGTAATAACATAAAAAACTGATAGTAAGAATTTCACTCTATATTTCAAACAGAGAAGTTTACTAAGTGAGTGCTGGTGCGATAGAAAGTGAGTGCTGTTGCTAAATCAAATAAGTCGAGGCAATTAATAATGAAACTTTGGAGATGGCAGATGAATCAAACAGGCTTTTAAAAAAATCAGTCTTCATTATAAAAGATACAAGTGACATCCCAAAAATAGTTGTAAACTGGGTATTTGAAAGAAGGGAGGAATTTGACATTGCAATTGTGAATAAAATGGTATGGAGTGAATTGCTGAAACCATGGATTGAGAAGTATCCTGGTTCTGTCTTCATCCTAGGATCTGATGGGAAGTGACTAGTGAGGTAGTTGAAGCATTGTCTTTAATTTTCCAAATTTCCAACATTTGGAGAAGATTTCATGTAACTCTTTTATTCATAAAGGGAAAGGCAGAAAGCAGGAAACTAATGAATTTGAGCATGACACAAAGCAAGGGGAGAAAGTAAGTAGTGAAAAGGACATAAAGGGACACAAAGGGGATTACAGTAAATAAGGAAGATTTTTATGTATTAGTTATGGCAGGAAAAACAAACATTAAGCAGATTATCTAAACAGTGATAGATTGCAAAAGTCCATGTTGTGAAGGAACCTAGTATCCAAATGGATGGATTGAAAAAGATCAGTTTCCAAGTATTGCCACACCTTGAAATAATTATGAAAGCTGACAGAATGTTATTCTTTATTGCTAAGGGATCTAGAGAGGTTTTGCTACACAGGGTATTTGTGAAACTGCTTTTAAATACTCAATGAGATTAAAATAAGAAAAACAGTTGAAATTCATTTAAATAATGTAAAATGATAAAATTACAGTAACAAACAAAATATAGAATGTATTTGGAATCATATTAAACAATTAAAATGTGCATTATGAAATAAACGTATCATGCTAAATTGGCCAACTATATCTGGGGTAAATGAAAAGCAAAAAAATTGTAGATGAGGGAGACAAAATAAAAATATGAAATGATTGTGTTGCTCAGCAGGTCAGGCAGCATCTGAGAGAGAGGTTAATTTCAGGTTAATGGTCTTCCTCCTAATGATTTCTTATATTGAAATTGTATTACCTAGGACAAATAAACATGATGCTCAAAATTTTGTCACATTGCTACATAAAGGGAGCACAAAGGGAGTTTCAGTAAATCAGGAAAGATATTAAAAATCGGGAGAAAATGTTTATGTATTAATTATGGCAGGAAAAACAAACTTTAAGCAGATTATCTAAACAGTGATAGATTGCAAAAGTCCATGTTGTGAAGATCAGTTTGCACGTATTGCCACATCTTGAAATAATTATGAAGGCTGACAATGTCATTGTTTATTGCTAAGGGATCTAGAGAGGTTTTGCTACACAGGGTATTTGTGAAACTGCTTTTAAATACTTGATGTGATGAAAAAATTAAAAACAGTTGAAATTCATTTAAATAATGTAAAATGATAACATTACAGTAACAAATACAATATAGAATGTATTTAGAATCATATTAAACTATTAAAATGTGCATTATGAAATAAGCATATCATGCTAAATTGGCCAACTATATCTGGGGTAAATGAAAAGCAAAAACCTTTTGATGGAGACAAAAATAAAATAGGAAATTATTGTGTTGCTCAGCAGGTCAGGCAGCATCTGAGAGAGAGGTGAATTTCAGGTTAATGGTCTTCCTAATGATTTCTTGTATTGAAATTGTATTACTTAGCACAGATAAACATGATGCTTTCTGAGAACATCTGAGCTATTTTCTTTCATTTCCGTGCTATTGGTGATAAACCTAATTGTTTTTAGTCGCTGATGAAGGTTACTGATTGCAATCAAAAATGCTGCTTAATAACTGGTAATGAAATATTGAGGCCAATAGAATGAGACTCTATTTCATGGCTTTCCTCTAAAAAATCTAATTATTTTCATGGGTTATATACATCCAACTGGGCCTAGTTGAAAATTTTGCACTTCACACTATTATGATTAATCTATAAATGAGGCTTTATTATGCAGATGATATTAGAAACATTTCCCCATGCTGCTGAATATGAAGGAGTACTCACTGGCTTGTACTCACTGGAATTTAGAAGATTGAGGGGGGATCTTATAGAAACTTACAAAATTCTCAAGGGGTTGGACAAGCTAGATGCTGGAAGATTGTTCCCGATGTTGGGGGAGTCCAGAAACAGGGGTCACAGTCTAAGGATAAGGGGGAATTCCTTTAGGACCGAAATGAGGAAAACATTCTTTACACAGAGAGTGGTGAGTCTCTGGAATTCTCTGCCACAGAAGGTAGTTGAGGCCAGTTCATTGGCTATATTTAAGAGGGCGTTAGATGTGGCACTTGTGGCTAAAGGGATCGGGGGTATGGAGAGAAGGCAGGTACGGGATACTGAGTTGGATGATCAGCCATGATCACATTGAATGGCGGTGCAGGCTCGAGGGGCCGAATGGCCTACTCCTGCACCTATTTTCTATGTTTCTATGTTTCTATGAGTACAAATGAAAGATCATTTGAGACTAAATTAAGACTAGGTATTTCTGTTCCATTATTACACTTGGATCTAGGATTCTTGTTCTTGTGTTATGTTTTAATAGATTGATTCTACATGGCGCACGGCACAGCCTGAAGGATAAAGACAGGTTTTTCAATTTTCTACATCCAGGATCATTGAATCCTCTTTGATCAGATAAAATAAAAGATATAATACAAAATATACCAGAAATATTCTGAAATAGGGTCACACAACTAAACAGTATGGAAACTGGTCCTTCACCCCAACTCTTTCATGCTGACCAAATTGCCTAACTAAGCTTGTCCCACTTTCTTGCACCTGGCCCAAATCCTCCAAACCGTTCCTTTCCATGTGCCTGTCCAACTATCTTTTAAATATTGTGATTATGCCCACCTCTATCACTTCCTCTGGCAGCTCATCCCATATACCCACCACCATCTGTGTGAAAAAGCTGTCCCCCGGGACCCATTTAAATCTTTCCCCTCTCACCTTAAACTTGTGCCATTTTAGATTTCTCTACCATGGGAAAAGACTGTTTCTATTCACTTTGTCTGTGCCTCTCATAATTTGATATATCTCGATAAGGTCACCTCTCAGCCTTCTATGCCCCAATCTATCCAGCCTCTCTTTATAACTCAAATCCTCCAAACCCAGTAACATCCTTGTATATATTTTTCCACACTTAGCAGTTTAATGACATCCTTCCTTTAGCAGGATGGGCAATACTGTACATGGTACTCCGAATAAAGACTTACCAGCATCTTGTACAGCTGAAATAAGATGTCTCAATTCCTTCAATCAATATACTGGCCAATTCCGGCAAGTTTGCCAAATGTTTTCTTCACTTCCATGACCATCTGTGTTGCCACCTTCATGAAAACGTAGGTCTCTCTGGTCTACAACACTTCCCAGGACCCGCTGGTCGGCACGGACTCAGTGGACCGAAGGGCCTGTTTCCATGCTGTATCCCTAAAGTCTAAAGAAGGTGGACAAGCCTAAACATAGATTACCCATTTTTAATTGCCCCTTCAGCTGAATGACCTGCTTGGTCATTTCAGAGTACAGTTGAGATTTAACCACAATGGTGGATCTGAGGTCACATGTAAGCTAGACCAGGTGAGGATGATAAGTTTCCTGTTCTGAAGTACATTAGAGAAATGGATGAGATTTCACAACCATCTGGTCATCTCTTTATCCTCATTATCAAAATCAGATTTAGTTAAGTAAATCAATTTAAATTCCAAAGCAGCCACAGTGGAATTTGAACCAATCTCCAGATGAACAGTCCCCTTGACTTCAATTAAAGTTGTAATGGAAGCATGACGATTTTCCTAAGGATTGCATTACTATCCAATCTGTTGTCATGACTGTGTAACCGTATGATTAGGCTGTGAAAGAGTGTAGGAGGAATTGAAGACTAAGGTATTACACGGCTCTGAACTGCTGGGAATGAAATATGACATAGTCTCAATTTCAACCCTTCGAGAACATAAGGAAAAGCAGATTATGTGAAAAGGTAAGCTTGTCATTGTCATAGAATCATACAGTACGGAAACAGGCCCTTCAGCCCAAATTGCCCATACAGGCCAAGATGCCCATCTAAGCTAGTTCTACCCACCGGCATGCTGGCCCCATTAGCCCGTAAGCTAGTCCCATTTGCATGTATGCTAGACCCATTTGCCATAAGCTAGTTCCATTTGTCCGCATGCCAGTACTAATTCACACACACGAGTCGAATTTGCCAGCAAGCTCATCCCATTTGCTCACAAATGTGCTTAAAAAATTGACCTTTCCTAATCTCAACACATCCTAAAAATAAATGAAACACTTGAAATGTGGGGAAAGCAGCAGCAATTCTGCACATTGCAAGATTCCTCAAACTGGACTTACAACTGGATACAACTAAGGTAGTCATTTAACCTGATGTTAGTGATAGCAATTGAGTGACCAGGATATCTGTTAAATAGTGTTCTTTGTCTCTTGTCTCCTTTGAAAAATATCTCCTCTCATATTGCAGCATTACTATTTCAGAGACACAAGAAACTGCAGATGCTTGAATCTTGAGTAACAAAATAAACTGTTGGAGTATATTTAGGAAGGCACTGCAGATGCTGGTTTACACTGAAGATAGACACAAAATGCTGGAGTAACTCAACGGAACAGGCAGATGCAAACTGTTGGAATAGCTCTGTTGGTCAGGCAGCTCTGTGGAGAGAATGGACAGGCATTTTGGGTCAGAACCCTTCCACAGTCAGTAGAATGGGTCCCAATCTGAATCAATGTCTGTTCATTCCCTCCATGGATGCCACCTGAGCTGCCTTCAGCAGGTCTTTTTTGTCCTTCTATTTCCGCGCTGCACCAGTTTCAGGTTCAAGCTTTTTGTTCCCTTTGCTCAAATGGGACTAGAACACTTAGCCTTTGATCCAGCTTCGAAGGTACCTTCCCGCTGAAACTGAATGAGTTGAGCTTGTGAAGAGAAGGATCTTGTAGAAGCAAAGAACTGCAAATGCTGGCTAATATACAAAAGGGCACAAAGTGCTGGAGTAAATCAGCGGGTCAAGCAGCATCTCTGGAGAACATGGATAGGTGCCATTTCGGTCTGCGACCCTTCATCTCTTTCCCCAATCCATGTTCTCCAAAGGTGCTGCTTGACCTGCTGGGTTACTGCAGCACTTTGTGTCTTTTTGGGAGAAGAATCTTACTGTTTTTGGATCTCGTGGTTAAAAATGGGGTTAAATAGTCTTTGCCTGAGAAGATAGAATGTTCACCACAGTTCGAACAGAGCTTGCGTTGAGGATTTCTTAACCTTCTAACTAGAATTTATGAAGCTTGTATTTTATTTCAACATACATTTTTAAATAAAAAGTATGTAAAAAGATAGGAAAAATCTGAACTGCCAACACATTATTGTATAAGTTCATGAGCACTGCATAGCATCACACATTGTCAGTCTTGTCTCTTCTGTTTTCTATTACTATCATTTCAACTATCTGGAGTGAAGCACCCTGGCTGAAACTACATAATCCCTCAGTGTTCAGTGTTTAATGTTTTAGATTTTCAAACCCACTACTTGGCTCTGGTCCAGTTTTATAAAATGGGAAAGGGCACAGGTTAGGCAGTTTAAAATCTCAGAGCAAATTTTATATTCTGTCTTCTATGCCAGATGGCTTAAATAAACAACAAACCTCGCCACAATAGAGTATTTTCGAATCCCCATTCCACTGTGCAGGTACTCACAATCTCACTTGGGAGTCAGGGAGCACTGACATAAATCAAACTCAGTTCCGTTATCGCATTCTTTACACCCTTTCAAGGTCAGAGACATCTAACAATGACAAAAATAATAGATCTTCACCTCGATACATTTACCAGATATAGAATTGGGAATATGTTTCTGTTGCTGTTCCAAGCACTGTCAGGAAGATAGGAACAGCAACAAGCCATTATTGTGATTATTTTTTGCGGATTTGGCGTTGGTGGCAAAGGCAGCATTTATTGCTCATGCCGAATTGCCCTTGTGAAGATGCTGGGGATCTGCCTTGTTAAATTACTGCAACCCCTCTGGTGTGGGGAGGGACTCTTTGGTTTTAGAGCCAGTGATAATGGATCTAAGTCTGAAGAAGGGTCTTGACCTGAAAGGTCAACCATTCCTTCTCTCCAGATGCTGCCTGTCCCGTTAAATTACACCGGCATTTTGGGTCCATCTTCAGCAATAGAATTATGTTTATTATTGTCACATGTACTGAGGTAGAGTGAAAAGCTTAGTTTGGTGTGGTGTGGCAGCGCATAACGGCAGCGGCTCGACTGCAGTCCGTCTGTCTTTTTTTAAATTTTTGTCTCATTAAATGTATGTGTTGATTCCAGTTTTTATTATTTTTTAGCTGTGTATATGCGGGGGGTGGGGGGGAACCATTTAATCTCTTCCCTGGCCGCGGGACTTACCATCGCCCACCGGGGGCTTTAACATCGTGAGCCCCAGTCGCCTCAACGTTGCAGTTGGACTGCTGGACCGCGGGAGAAGAACAAAGGGAAGATATAAGACTTTTGCCTTCCATCACAGTGAGCAGGTGTTGGAGATTCACTGTGATGGATGTTTGTGTAAATTGTGTTAAGTGTGGGTCTTGGTTTTTTTTGTAACGTTAAGACTGTAGAAATGCAATTTCGTTCAAACCAAGCTGTTTGAATGACAATAAAAGGCATTCTATTCTATTCTTCTATCCAAACAGATCAGATATACCATACACAGTTACAATCAAGTCAAACTTAAGTCTAATAGGTCAAGCAAAAGAGAAGATACAAATTACAGAATAGAGTTCTTAAGATTGTAGTGTGTCAATTCCATAGGAAACGTCCAATGTCCTTCATGAGGTGAGGGTGAATTGGACAGTACTTTAACATAGAAGGACCATTCACAAGCCTGATGAAAGAGGGGAAGAATGTCACTGAATCTGGTGATGCACACTTTCTGTACTTTCTGCCAGGTGGGAAAGAGGAGAGGAAAGAATGAGCGGGGCGGGCCAAGTCTTTGATTATGTTGGCTGCATTTCCGAGGCAGTGTGAAGCGTAGATGGAGGCAATGGTAGGAGGTATGGTCTGTGTGATGGATTGGACGGAACAGTGATATATTTTCAAGGCAAGGTGGTGAGAGACTTGGAGAGGAACTGCAGCTAGTGTTGTTCCCATACACTGGTTGCCCTTTTGGTTGTACCGGTTGTGAGTTTCAAAGTGCTGATGGACTTGATGGAGTAGAATGGCAGTAGAGAGTGATGTACCTTGAGTTGAATGACTTGCTGGGCCATTTAATTGGGTAGTAACACAGTGGTGGGTCTGGAGTCACACACATTCCAGCTGGATCGCATCCTATGAAGGACATAAATAAGGGAGGTGTTTTTTTTCCCACAAGCCAGGAATAACAGGTTTGTCCATTATTTTAGGTATGCTGGGTGCATGATAATTTGAAAAATTACCTGTTCCAGAACTTGCATCTGTTGTGGACAGTTAAGTTAAGTTAAGCATACAGAACCATCTCTGGCCGCCTCAAACCCACCCAAGTTGACGACCTGTACCTGCTGTGTGGTATTGCAACCCCTTCCAATCAGCAGAGCAGTATCCTCAAAAGTGGAAGACACCAAGCGAGAGGATGACGCTCATCACCCACTCTTCCAACACGTCCAGGCCCCAAAGAGGTTAAAATCCAGAAATAGGTTCCTATATGCAGTTCAACCCTTGGATAATAACCTCCGCACCTGTAGGATAGATGCTTGGGTGACACACCTACATTCGAAACCCCACACACTGACACTATACTCCGAGGAGTCGCTTCCATTGGGAGCGAAAGAGACATGGCCAGTCTGGCTCTGCCCCAACCGCCTCAGAACAGGGGTCGGACGGTGCAAAGCCCTCATGCAGAAGTGGGCGTACAACAACGATGGACCAACCGAATGTGACTGTGGGGATGCAACCCAAACTATGGAGCACTTACTTACCTGCCCCCTCCTCCCAGAGCCCTGCATACCAGAAGATCTCAAGGTCTTCAACCCACGTGCCAGAGCCTGTGTTATGCAGTGACTTGGAAAAGTGTAGCAACACGACAAGAAGAAGACAGTTAAGTTGAATCAAGTTTGTAAGACGAGACCTGTACTGGACAAAACCATGCTGACTGTTCCTAATTAGCACAATCCCAAACACAAATAAATCCTATTCCCATGAATCCTCTCCAATAGCTTCCCTACCGTTGATGTGAGGTTTAACAGATTATAATTTTCTATCTCCCTACTTGAACAAAGGAAAAACATTGGTTACTCTCTAGTCATCAGGAACTTTGCCTGTGGCTATAGAAGATATAAAGATCCTATATCCATGTTCTATCCATGTTCTTCCCACTGAGTTGCTCTAGCACTCCGTGTCCTTTTGTGTAAATGAGCATCTGCAGTTTCCCATTTCTCTATCACGTCCACTGTCCCTAATTAGCACAATGATAATTTGATAAAATTGATGGTTATTCACACTGACCATCGATTACCCGTTCACGTTATTTTTGTGTCCTCCCACTCTCTCATCCACTCCTGTCACATGAGGAGAAATTGCCCTACCAACCCATCCATCTTTGGGAATGTGGGAGGAAACTGGAGCACCCGGAGGAAAACCATGTAGTCACAGAAAGAATGTGTAAATTCCACACACATAGCACCCAAGGTCAGGATAGAACCTGGATCTGTGGCACTGTGAGGGAGCAGCGCTACCGGCTGTATCACTGTTGCAAGTATATGATTGACTCTAGAGTTCTTGTGACTGCACTAGTGAACTGTCCTACTCCAGCTCTTAGTTCATTGCTAACTGTTTTTATGAGAACATCTATTCAATTGGTTAAGGCATCCTTTGGTGACTAAAGAAGTAATCACTATTAAGGCACTGACAATGAGATGTTTATTATCTTTGGAATTGTAACTCATTGATTTTCACAAATGGGCCAAACAGATGATGAAAAAGAAAAGGAAACCAGGACAAAATTGAGTGGAACCAGGACAAAACTACCTTTTTACACTCAATCAAAAACTTACGAAAGAAGATGTCCTAACCTTGTTTTCCAATAGAATTGCTGTATTCAAGGAAAAATCAGACCAGATTAAATATTAAGCATCTCCAATATTCCCAGTCTAATATTCCCTGATGGCAGGGAACTGCCCCAAGGCAGTTTCTTGCCATATACATCTTTGCGACGAGCTCTAATATATTGGACCCAGTTTAACAATTGTGACACAGCACTATGGTGCTGGAGCATTTCTAGCTCCGATTATAATTCTCCTATATGTTGCCTGGTGATTTTTGAATCGGCCAACAATCTTGTCAACATTGGAGCTGAGTGGTCTTCAGTGCTAAAGTACTGTTCTATGCAGCATAGAACGTCACAGAAGATCATTTTCCCTGTGGCTATCAAACTGTACAATTCCTCCCCTTTCTGCCGAGGGTAGACTTACTGCCCTTCCCCCTCCCCAATCTCTGCACATCCCCAATCCTGGACTCGCCTCATCACTTTATGTCACGTATCTGGTGGTATTTTATGTCATGGGATAAATTAAGTTATATCGTATCATATCGTATCATAGAGGCAGACTGTACTCGATCAACTAACAGTAAGAAGCTCAGCAAGAAGCATTTCTGCTTTCATTATTTTCAGACAAAGAATATTTCTGTTTATTGAGAAATGTATTCTGATCTTCATTGTGTCAGAACCGCAGTTGCTTTCTGTACTTTTGATATGATATGAAGGTAGATTTCTGAAACCTAAACCTAGTACTGGTTCCAGCTGAGAAAGTGTCTGGGTGAGTTTCCAGCTCTCAAATACTGAGATCAGTACAGGAGAAAACAAAAGACACAAATAATCAGGAACTAAATAGTTCACAATCTAAACAGTGAGTTGTAGTTGCTGTGAGTAAACATAGTCTTGCTCCTCTTTGTACAGCTAAACATATGCTTGGCAGTACGAACATAGCAATCTCCAAATAGTGATTTCTTACAAAAGTTCTGACAAAACTTTTCAAGAAACTTATCAGCAGACTCACGAACGTTGTTCTTGCAAATCTGCAGTAATCGATGTGGATGTGCAAAGTTCTTAAAGTAACTTAATATCTTTACCAAAAAATGCTGCCTGACCTCATGAATTACTCCAGCATTCTGTGTCTATCTTCAGTGTAAGCCAGCATCTGCAGTTCCTTCCTGCACATTTCGTAATTTGTTCTGCTTTGACGCAGGAAATTTTGCTCACGTGTTAGATTGTTACATGGCAGAAACTTGTCATTTTCAGAATAAGAAGCTAATTCATGATCCAGTTTATAAAGAACCTGTTCAGATTATCGGTACCCCAAAAAAAAAACACCAATCAAGTGCCTGGAAATCTATGTGGCATTTTTCCAATCAGTTACAGCAGCTAAAAAAGGGATTTGTTTTGTTGAAGAATTTACTATCAAACCGTGCAGGATAATGACATTTTGGGAATGCAACCGAAGGCATAGCACAATCAACAGGAAAGCTTTGGTTTGTAATCTTATTCAACCTAACCATTTTCTCCATTTGGATGGTCATCAAGCAACTTTTAATATTCTCACGTGGCAGATTTTTAAAAGAAAAATGCAGGGCATGGAGCTGAATAATCTTACCGAAGTTCTTTAATATATCTGGCTGAGATAACTGACAGTTGTCACCCCTTTTTAACAGGAAAACATAAGTTCGTGAGTTCATAAGTCGTAGGAACAGAATTAGGCCATTTGGCTCATTCAGTCTTAAACAATGAGAAAGGGGAGGGGGAAGGATGGGGGGGGGGGTTGTTAGACATTACAAGTTCACAAATTATAGGAGTAGAATTAGGCCATTTGACCCATCCAGTCCACTCCGCCATTCAATCATGGCTGATCTCTGCCTCTTAATCCCATTTTCCCGCATGCTCCCCATAACCTTTGACACCCGTTCTAAAATTGGAAAATGTATTGTTCATACTTTTGTTTTGTAAGCTACCCTACCCTACCCAAGCAGAATATGAGGAGCTGTTCCTCTAGTTTGTGTGTGGCCTCACTTTGGCAATGGAGGAGGCCGAGGACACAAAGGTCAGTATTGGGATGGGAAGGAGCGTTAAAATGGTTATACTGCTGCAAGTAAGAATGTCATTGTCCATTTGTCAGTACATTTGATAATCAAACACTCTTGACTCCGGATGAAAATATGATATCTAATCACAGTTGTTCAGTTGAATGAGGGGTGAAAAATTGTGCCAGCTGTTACCTTTCTATATATACAGTATCATCCTTACAAATAATGATCTCCCATCTTACATTACAGCTAAGCAATCTCACCTTTGGACAGCAACCCATATTCAGAACAGCATTAGGGCTAAAAATATATCTTATAAAATCTATAAAATCTTATAAAATTTGTCCCTGAAATAGATGTTTTCTCCCTTCTTTATTTATTCGACTTATTCACAGATACATATCCTGCAGCACTATTGTGTTCACTTGGTTGTGAGGATTGTAGCCATTCAAAAGAGCAAATTTCCTGACACATGCCAAAAGGTAGTCAGAAATCCATCATGCTAGATATTGATAAATACATCTGCTGAAATTGAAAAGTGCCAAAAGCTGCAGAGAAAGGGAATCTTGCCTTATCAAACTAAGAATGATTTGACTGTATTGGCACTGTGTCCTGGCAGACAAAATAAGAATTTCATAAATGGAGGAAGAGATGGAAGATTCAGGCCATTAATCCATCACCTTGTCCCCAATTTCACAAAACAACATGTGAAGAAATCTATTCTTATTTCTCCAGAACATAAAAAAGACTCGAGACTCATTTAATCCTCAAAGACTGTATATAGTGAATCTGCCCTTTCTCAAAGTCGCAGCTAAGCAAAATATCATAGAAATTGTATCACCTCATGCTACCTTGGAAAAGCAGCCAAAATATTCAAGGACCTTTCTCATCCTGGTTATTCCTTCTCCTCTCCTCTTATGTCAGGCAGAAGATGTGAAAGCTTGAAGGCACGTACCGCCACATTCAGGAACAGCTTCATCTCCTCTGTTATCAGACTACTGAACAGTCCTCCAATATGCTAGGGTGTATTCCTGATCTTCCAATCTACCTCATTGCAGATCTTTGACTTTTTCTCTGCATTTCTAATGCTATAATGCTGTAACACTATGTTCTGTACTCTGGTATTTTTCTCTTTGCATTACTTGTTGTGCTTGTGTATGGCATGATTGTATTCATCGAATCATTCAGCATGGAAACAGACCCTTCAGCCCAACTCATCCATGCCAACCAAGATGTCTCATCAAAGCAGGTCCATTTTCCTGCATTTGGCCTATATCCCTCAAACCTTTACTATCCATGTACCTGACCAAATGTCTTCCCATTACATAGTATGATGTGATTTGGCAGTAATAAACCAATGCCAATTTCAAAATGGATATTGTTTTATTTCTGATAGTTCTCAATTTATCCCAGTCTTTATCTCATCAGAGGAAATTGGGTTGATCTTTATTATAGGATAAGAGGTTTCAGAGTCATTTCAAATGATTTTGTGTTATAGAGTCATAGAGTCACAGAGTGATACAGCGTGGAAACAGGTCCTTTGACCCAACTTGCTCACACCGGCCAACGTGTCCCAGCTACACTAGTCCCATCTGCCCACGTTTGGTCCATATCCCTCCAAACCTGTCATATCCATGTACCATGTGCTGTCTAACTGTTTCTTATATGCTGCTAGTTCTTGCCTCAATTATCTCTACTGGCAGCTTGTTCCATACACCCACCACCCTTTGTGCGAAAAAGTTATTCTTCAGATTCCTATTAAATCTTTTTTGCCTTCACCTTAAACCTATGTCCTCTGGTCCTCGAATTATCTACTCTGGGCAATAGATTCTGTGCATCTACCCGATCTATTCATCTTATGATTTTATAACCTCTATAAGATCACCCCTCATCCTCCTGCGCTCCAAGAAATTGAGTCCCAGCCTACTCAACCTCTCCCTATAGCTCAGACCCTCTAGTCCTTACAACATCCATGTAAATCTTCTCTGTACCCTTTCCAGCTTGTAAACAATCAACAATCTCAAATAGAGAGTGTCCATGTGTCAAAGGGAAATGTTCTTCAAACACAAATCTCTAATCCAACCTTTGGCAATATACTTAAAGGAGTCTTCAGATCAGTTAAAAAAAATTGTAGCTCATCTTATTTTATTTAAACCACTTTGCTTCATTTGGATCAAGAAGCTTATTGCAGGCTTGGGCTCCCTTGATCAAGAAACAACACAAGATTCAAATTTGCAATTTCATTTCCTTCTGAGAGACTACAGCCTGGAAACTCAATTAGGTTTTGCCGCCTTATCTTTTAAGTACTATGGAATGGAAATCACTGTTATTTCCCAAAGTGAAAAGGGATAACAACCAATAAAAATGTAGAATATAGAAACTTACAGCACAAGAATAGGCCCTTAGGCCCACAGTATCTGTTTTGCACATAATGCCAAAACTATCACTTATCTACCAGCACATAATTCATATCCATCCAATCCCTGCGTATCCATAGGCCTATCCACCCTCCGTGTAAAAAACGTTGTCCCACACATCTTTGCCCCTCTCACCTTGAATGCTATGCCAGCTGGTATTTGATTTTTACATCCTGGGAAAATGGTTCTCACTGTCTACCCTATCTATGTCAATAGACTTGTGCATTCCTGCATCATTTTCCAAACCAAGCAAATTACCAGGTACTTCATGTGTCGAAGTCTCAACTCGTAATAAGACTCAAGGATGCGAAACATTAACCATCCGCAGTTGGTTGATTTTACTTGCGCAAGGGGAGACGCATCTCAGTCAAAGACTGTGAGCACGTCTCCAAAGTTTGTTGGCACACAAGATATTTATACACAGAGAAGACGGCTTACGTCCCAAGCTGTTATCAGGCAACTGAACCATCCTACCCGAGATAGAAAGCAGTCCTGAAATACTATCTACCTCATTGGTGACCCTCGGACTATTTTTGATCGGACTTTGATGGCTTTACCTTGTACCAAACGTTATTCCTTTATCATGTATCTGTACACTGTAAATGGCTCGGTCGTAATCATGTATTGTCTTTCCGGGTTAGCACGTAACAAAAGCTTATCACTGTACCTGTACAGGAATACGCGGCAATTAACTAAACTGAACTGAACTGATGTGATGTACAAAGGTTATGTAGTTCAATAGTGATGTACAAAGGTTATGTAGTTCAAAATGTTAAACATCAGGTCTGCATGTAATACACAAAGGAGGCAAAGTCTTGTGATGAATGAATGAATGAATAAGTTTATTGGCCAAGTATTCACATACAAGGAATTTGCCACACACAAGTGACAACATGACATACAGTGACAGTTAGGAATGACACATGAAACATTAAACATTAATAATAAAACATTATCGATTAAGCATGTGAATTGAATAAAAAGGAGGCTACAGATTTTTGGTTATTGAGTCGAGCTACTACTCATGGAAAAAAAGCTGTTTTTATGTCTGGCTGTGGCAGCTTTGACAGTCCGGAGTCGCCTTCCAGAGGGAAGTGATTCAAAGAGTTTGTGGCCAGGGTTAGAGGGGTCAGAGATGATCTTACCCACTTGCTTCCTGGCCCTTGCAGTGTACAGTTCGTCAATGGAGGAAAGTATGCAGCCAATAACCTTCTCAGCTGATCGGACGATTCACTGCAGCATCCAGATGTCGTGCTTGGTGGCTGAGCTAAAGGTTATGTGTAAAGATTAAGAACGTCAATGTGTTAATCACATTGCTGAGTTTCATCAATCATCCAGGTTGCAACATTTTGTTTTGCATCAAGTATCCCATTTGGCTTTGCGATAATAAAGATTTACTTGTACACATGACATAAAGGTAACCCTGACACCAATGACTCAATTATTCCCACTATAATATGACTCTTGGAGCACTGTGGAAAACATTAGATGACGATGCCATGCAATAAATCGTTATTCTTTATTCTCACCATAATTAGGTCTTCCCATGGACTGGGATAGCTATGAGGTAAGTTCTCTTACTAACCTTTATGTAACCACAGCAGCACAACATTGTCCCCTCCATCGCCCTCCACCCTCTTATCCAACACCTTCTGATGTCATTGTCGATCTCCCTGGATCCCAATTCTATTATCACCTGACGTTTAGATCCATTCTCCTAGTTAGCCCATCTACAGATTCTCCTGAACACTCGTCCATGTAATCCTCCTGCTCCCTACTTCACAATCATCCGCTACTTTCCTTCATCGTCTGACCCACCACAATATAGTCCCAGTCAATTCTAGAGTCCGAACATTCCCTAATGATGGATACACCTCAATCATGCCCATAGCCACCAGCCACCTTTAATCCATTACACACAATCTCCATCTGAATTCCATTCAGTATACCTTCATTAGCAGAAATGTGCAATGGCTTGGGCTTTAGAGCAGCTGAAGATCGTGGTGGTGGTGGTGTGGGGGCTATGATTGGAAGGGTCCTTGGCTTTTCATTATAACTCTTGTCTAATACATCCAATAGTGTAACAATCCTAACACATCAAATTTGAGGAGCATCTATCACTGGCCACAGCTCAGACTCCCACAATGATCTACAAACACTATTGCCCGCAAAGAGGCAACATAATGTGAAATGCTTTGGCAACTTGGTAAGATTGTAACTCTGGAACTCACTTTGAGGTATGAAAGACTAATTTGTGTTCATTATGACTTTATTGAACTAAGGAAATTTCATTGCTTACTGCACCCAGTCTAGTTCTTAAAGGGCCTGTCCCACTTACGTTTCCTTGGCACGCTAATTATGTGACCTCATGGTCGCGTTGAGCGCGACGGTCCCACAAAGGTCACGCTCAACTTCATTCGACCGCACAGTCGTCTGGGGCGCATGACGTCATTTGAAGATGGACGCAAAATGCAGGAGTAACTCAGCGGGACCGGCAGCATCTCTGGAGAGAAGGAATGGATAATGTTTTGTGTTGGAACTCTTCTTCAGTCTGAAAGAAGGGTTTTGACCCGAAACGTCATCCATTCCTTCTCTCCAGAGATGCTGCCAGTCCCGCTGAGTTACTCCTGCATTTTGTGTCCATCTTCAATTTTCTTGGCCCCACTCTGAGGGTAGGAGTGGGGGCGGATCCGGATCCGCAACGGCGATCGTTTGCCTGCTTCTGTTGCTGTTGGAGGTGAGACGTTGCAACATGACAGGGTCTTGGGCCTGTCCCATTTTGGATGTCAATTCCGTGACAGGCCGTTGGCGCGCAAAGATTTTGTTCGCTTCAGTTGAAGAACAGGTGTTCAGTTGAACACATCCTTACAATGCAACACTCCTTCAACAATGTACTAAATTGCCAATGTCAACATCGTCCCCAAGGTTCCACAGTGGGTATTGAACCCACAACTTCTCCGATGAGAGGCAAGCAAGTCACAGCCACAATCAACAGTCATCAACTCTTATTATTTATTAAAACAACTTGCTTCCACAACATGTCCAGAGCTTCCGTCACATGAAGTTCATCTTCAAAATGGTTGTATACACTAAACTATTCTAATATATTTCATATAATATTTCTTGGAACGTAGCTTCCATCATGGTGGAATTAAAAACTATCTTTAAGGCAAAGACGATGTGTCAAAGTTTTATTTTATAAACAGTATTTTTATTTCCTTTTCTTTCTCCAACATGCTAGTTTACATTGAGCACAGCTGGACATTACACCCTCGATTGCCTCAATGATTCTCCATTATATGGGAGCTTGGACTGCAGGGCAAGGTGGGAGGTTTTTTGACTGTGGAGGGCATGCCAAACGCAGACACATATATCTATGCACACAGCACACGTGCATACTCACACAGGCATGCATGCACACATCTACAGGCAAACATGCATATCTATTCCCCACACAAGCACGCAGCCATCTACACTCACACATGCGGAGATATAATAATGGTTATGGTACTTTATTTTCAGGCGTACCTAAGTATATTGACATTTTTTTTGCGTACAGTTCAATGACAATCCTACAATTCATTAGGCACAATCATACTAAGTATAAAGGGTCGGTCCCGCCAGCTTGCGATTCCATGCGGTGAGCGCGACCAAACCGGCAGCGGGGTCCGCGCGGAGGTCGGGTGATCCCTGTACAGGGCCGTTCCCACCTGCATGCGCCTGCATGCAGTGAGCTCGACCAAACCGGCAGCAGGGGCCGTGCGGAGGTCGGGTGAGTGGCGCAACGCGGCGCAAAGTGAGGCGAACTTGGAGCGAAGTCTTAAAGGTAAGTTCGCCAGCCAGAGAGGGACACACAGAGAGGGGCACAGAGGCACACACACACAGAGGGCCACAGAGCCACACACACACACACACACAGTCACGGAGGCACCTACAGATAGGTTCACAGAGGCACGATGTGGAGGCGGTGCGTAATGCGTCGAGGCGACAGCGAGCCGACAAGCCGTTGCCGCGTGGAGTTTTTGAACATGGTCAGTTTTTCGGAGCCCTGCGCAATGTCGGGACGAACTCCGCACAATTCCGCACGGCTCCGGCGATCGAAGTGGGACCGGCCCCGCGACGCCGGACGGCTCAAGCGACCACGTTAGGTCGTGCTCATCGCATGGAGTTGCATGCTGGTGGGACAGGCCCTTAAAAGTGTAAGATAGTGGACCACACTGAGTCTGTACAAAAGAGTTGCCGTCTTGTATCCTTCAAGTCCGAATTAATATATTTGCCTTCATAACCTGGCCCCAGCAATGCTGACAACAAAGTCACTGTGTCTTTCACACACTAGGTAAGTTTACACAATGATTATAAATTGATCTTGTTGATCTGATTGTATGTACATGTGTGTGCTTTTTCTTACCCACAAAATTGGAGGAGCTTTACTGCACTTTTCTGATAAAGTAGTTTGATTTAGGAAAGAGTAAAGTAAAGTAAAGTATCCTTTATTTCCATTCAGACCTTTTGGTCTGAACGAAATTTCGTTCCTTGCAGCCATACATTTAATAAAATAACAAAACACACAATAAACACAAATTAACATCTACCACAGTGAGTTCACCAAGCACCTCCTCACTGTGATGGAAGGCAAAATTCTTAAGTCTTTGTGTCTTCCCTCCTTGCTCTCCCTCTGCGCTGAGGCGATCCAGGCCTCCGATGTTGTGACCCCGCCGGCTGTTGGTAAGTCAGTCCCGCGGCTGAGTCCAAGCTCAGCGAATGGGCTGGTTCAAACTCCGCGGCCCGGGGTGGTTGAAGCTGCCGAAACTGCCGCCCTCCAGTCCAGCGGACAAAGTTTTTGCCACGGGAGCTCCGGAAAAACAGGTCACCAACCTGTGACCTGCGAGCTCCCGACGATGTCGTCTGCTGGGCCCGCGGCCGAACCTCCGAGGTCGGGCCGCCGTCACCGCCGGGACACCTCCTCAGCCCCGAGTCAGGCCGTCACCACCGCCGGAGCCCGCCACAGCCCTGAAGTCGGCCAGCCTCGTGCTGGTAAGTCCTGGCTGGCTCTGCCTCCGGAGCCTCGGGTTGGTCGTAGTTGGAGGCCGCCAGCTCCGCCATTAGGCCTCAGCACAGAAGGAGACAGGGGATACGACAAAAAAAAGTTGCACCCCCCCGAAGGAAGAGACTAAGACACGTTTCTCCCACACACACACACCCTAATAACTCAAATTAACTGCCTAAAACAAGGACAGCAAAAAAAAAAAAAAAAAAAAAAAGAGTTAAACACTCTTTCAAATGTGTCTTACCACTCCTGTGCTCAACAACCAGAGTGATCAAATTCATGAGTGTACTTAAAATAATGTTTCCAATCTGCATCTTAATTAATGGTTTGATTGACGATTTTCTCCTTGGACGGTAATGTTTAATGTCTGTGATTAGTTCACTGTGACAAATCTGACTTGAAGGCACTAATATGCAAAGTCAATTTCATGCCAAAATATAAAACTGATTAACCCCTAAAAGCAGAAGCCCACAATGGACTGCTCCAACTCAGAATTATTTCACTAACTGTATATTACGCTGCATAAAACATACCACATGGGGGACAGCATGGTGGTGCAGTGATAGAGTTCTTGCCTTACAGCACCAGGAACCTGGGTTCGATCCTGACTACGGGTGCTGTCTATATAGAATTTGTACGTTCCCCCCCCATGACTGCGTGGGTTTTCTCCGGATGCTCCGGTTTCCTCAACACTCTAAAGACATATAGGTTAGTAGGTTAATTGGCTTTGCTAAAATTGTAAAATTGTCCCCAGTGTGTAGGATAGTGCTAATGAATAGTAAGATTAAACGAGAACTTACCAGTTCGAAGTTTGATCCTTATTTTATGAGGAGTTACGATGAGGGATTACGTGAAGACCCCGCCAGCACGCAAGCACGACATTCTTCAAAGCAGCAGTGTGAAATCACAGTTGACTGAAGATAATAAGATAAGAGAACTAACATACGAGTGACCTTATAATAGAGGGTTGGGAGCGGAGGGCACGTAATCCCTCATCATACAAGATATCGACTTAATTCCACCCATATGATTAATGTATGTCACCACGGTGGTATTATCAATTTCTAGACGAACATGCAAATGATGCATGTCTGAAAGTAAGCCCGAAGTCCGTGAATGCTCCCAACATCTTTAGATGATTGATACCCTGAAGTAAGGTTAACTCATGTGTATTCCATCTACCACCGCATCTGGAGGTGGTATTGGTTGCTCCCCAGCCGTAACTGCTGCGTCAGTTTGTAACACAACCGAAGGGTTTGTGATTGTGATGGGATTTAGAGCAATGTCGAACATTGCTAATCCACCATTGTAATTTCCAATTTGCTTTGGCTAGTCTGTCAAAATGGTCAGCATGGTGTTTTTGAGTGCTGTAGTTTTGGCCCTTTGTAGATTTTGGTAATGTAGGGATCAAATTGTGGCTGGGAAAAAGGGAGCCACGAGCTTCCCAATTACCCTGGCTATTTGGCGAATAGGTGGTTAACTGACACAAACAAAACTGTTATATGCCTCAATCAAGTCTGTTGCTTTGTCCTTTGACAAGGTGGCAGACATATGAACATAGTCAGTCGTGAATCCCAAATCTATAGTCACCGAAAGGCATTTACTTGGATTTGGCTGGATGGATAATAACCCCGATTTTTGAAATAGGAGCTTGGTGGCTGAGACAGCATATTTAGCCAATTCCAAGTTACTCCCACAATAAGATGTCATCTGGATATGCCATGACAATATGTTTTTTGTTTCCAAAGAAACGCCAAAGCTGGTTTCAATATTTTTGGAAACTGGGGCTGATGTTAATCCATTAGGCAGTGCTTTATACTGCCAGAAACACCCATCCAGATAAATGTCAGATATCTGTGGTGATCTTTGTCTATTGTTCTGAGTAGTGAAGCACCCCTTGGAAACTAGTTGTTTTAGCAGTAACAACATTTTTCCATTTTTAAGTGGGTGTACTGCACAAAAGTATTCAGTTGTGTCAAATCAATGATGTGGCATCCGTCATCTTTTTTGTTTTGGGTAAAGATGTTTGATACAAACTCAAGAGACTCATGTTTGGTTTCCTCTATAGCTCCTTTAGTATATAGTTTTAACAGTTCCGCATGACCTTCCACTTTCTCTTCTTTGTGAAAGCACAAACTTTTCGCTGGGTGCATGTTGAACTGGAAAAGGAGGAGTTTGTCATCAAATTCAATTTTGTATCGCTGAATACTGTGCAGTATGAAAAGATCAGAAGTTATTCCCTGTACAAGTGTAACCTTCCCCAAAACTGTGAAGAAGTTACACATGCTATGTTCCGAGGGCAACCTGACCCACCTACCTCCATGGTTACCGGTGGTGCTGTGTTGGTTTCCTTCTTCCTTGGTTCCTGGGAGGTGGAGGTGTTATGGTGTAGGGTTGGCGCATCTTGCAGGAAGGTAGTTCTGGGACATGGCCTGACAAAGACCTTTGTGTAGGTTGTACGGCCTTCGAGCTTTCACCAGCTTTTCTTTCAGTGTGATAACGCAGCCTGCTGGTGGATGCGTAGGGGTGCTGCTCTTTGTTGAGGTCTTTTACTTGTTTTGGCATGTTGTCCCCGAAACAGCCCGATTAGCTCCTCTTCTTGCACCCCTAGCATGTTGTATTCTTCTGCCAACACTCCCTCTTCAGAGTCAGCCCAGACCTGACTCCTTATGCTCCCCAGCAAAGAGGGTGAGCATTTGGCAGCCCTGTAAAGGGCATTGCCGCGGGTCTGCTAGTAGACCTACGGTGACCAGTCTCCTGCTGGAGTGTGTCACATTGGAGCTAATGCTCCCCATCCGCTCCATGCGGGATTATTGAGCCCGGACCCTGCCGGATCAACGGGCTTGCCCAACTTCCAGTTTGTTGTGCCGTTAGTCTTGTAGTGACGTTAAGTCGGGCTGCCGCTCTGCCATTGCTACCCGCGAATGGCGAGTCTCCGAGCCCGGACCCTGCCGGGTCAACGGGCTGCCCGACTTCCCGGTAACATTGCCGCCAGTCCACGGTATTTCTGCGGGCTGCGGCGTTGAGTTGGGGCTGCTGCTCTGCCGTCGCTACCCACGAACGGCGAGTCTCCGAGCCCAGACCCTGCCGGGTCAACGGGCTGCCCGACTTCCCGGTAACATTGCCGTGAAGTCTTTTGCCGCCGCTGACTGCCCGTGGACCACAGTCAGTCTTTCGAGGCGGCCGCTTGGTGGGGTACTCTGTCCCACAGAGTCCCTGAAAGAAAAATCCGACCTCAGGTTAGTTCACCTTACCTGCAGGTCCGTTCCGGTGGAGGAGCGACCTTCCTCCTTGTCCCTTCGACATGCGGTCGACGATATGTCACGCATGCGTGCTGGCGGGGTCTTCACGTGACTCCAAAGTAAAATGGGGATCACAGGTTGGCACAGACACGGTGGGCCAAAGGGCCTGTTTCTGTACTGTATTTCTAAAGTCTAACTTCTAACAAGTGTATCTGTAGAGGTACCAGAGTATCATCATTGACATGCCAGGTCTCTGACACTGTAAGGCAGCAACACTACCACAGCGCTACTGTTCCTCCCAACTATAGAAAGTATGGGTGGGGGAAGAAAGCTGGAAGAGAGGAGGGGCAGGACATAGCCTGGCAAGTAATAGGTAAATACAGGCGAGGGGGAGGAGGGTTGAAAGGCAGATGATTGGACCAAGGCCAGAGATGAAACGACCGAAGGTGTGAGACTGGTTGCTGGCCTTTGTCCAACCATCTGTCTATCTAAAGTCTGAAGTTGAAGTCTGAATAAACGATTCAACCCGAAATATCATTTATCCATTCAGGCAGAGATGCTGCCTGCCCTGCTGAGTTATTCCAGCACTTTGTATTTTGCTCAAGATTCCAGCATCCGCAGTTCCTTGTGTCTCACAATTTTTTGTTTTGTAGGTTAAAAATCACCATTTTAATACCGTGACTCCTATTATAAGGTTGCAAATATATCTGCAGCTCATTCAGAAAAGATATTTCATTTCATTTAGATTAATTATTCATTTCCCTGAACCATAGCAGCATGTTTCATCAGATTATGACATATTTTATGATACCTTTGCTTCTCAGAATAATGTGAGAGATTAAAATAAGAACATTACCTTTCCTAAATAGAAATTACTTTGAGAGTGGTTGTAAGAAGGTGCAACAGACTAACTCATTGTGCTGTTATACAGTGATGAGGGGCAAGATGATGCCACCATAACAATAAGAAATGTGCATTGCATAATGCATCTCGCTGCAGTTTGATGTTTAAAGTTTAGTTCATTATCACATATACCGAGGTACAATGAAAAGCTTTTGTAACATGCTAACCAGTCAGCGGAAAGACAATACATGATTGCAATCGTCCCATCCACAGTGTACAGATTCATGATAAAGAGAATAACATTCAGTGCAAGATAAAGTCCAGTAAAGTCCAATTAAAGATAGTCCCAGGGTCTCCAATGAGTTGTTACTGGAGAGTGCTCTAGTAGATTACTAGAGATAACTCTCTTAGTAATGAGTATTTCACTTAGTTCTAATTTATCTAAAATAGCTTAAGTGCTAAGTTTTTAACTTCATTTTTCCTGTGAAATTTGGGCAAATTGTCAACAGATCCAATACCAAAACTGAAGTTTAGTTTAGTTTAGTTTTAGTTTATTGTCACGTTTACCTAGGTACAGTAAAAAGCTTGTGTTGTGTGCTAACCGGACAGTGCAAGACAATGCATGATTTAATTGAGCCATTCACAGTGTACAGATACATGATAACAGAGAAAACGTTTAGTACAAAGAAAAGCTAGTAAAGTCGGATCAAAGGTTACACAAAAAGCTGGAGAAACTCAGCGGGTGCAGCAGCATCTAAGGAGCGAAGGAGACAGGCGACGTTTCGGGTCGAGACCCTTCTTCAGACTGGTCAAAGACAGTCTGAGCACATAATAAATGAGAGCATAATAAAGCAAAGTAATTGCAATCAGCAGCGTTAAGGCTTTCTGATATGTGTAGGACAGAACTGCAGATGCTGGTTTAAACTAAAGATAGACACAAAATGCTGGAGTAACTCAGACAGAAAGCATGTCTGGATAGAAGGAATGGGTGCCATTTCGGGTCGAGACCCTTCCTCAGTCAGAGTTACTCCAGCTTTTTGTGTCTATGTTCAGTAATCTGTTCCATAAACTATAGGAAAGATTAATCACCCCCGGATCAAAGGCTAAAACTTGAATTGTGACTTTCAAATTGTAATCATGTGTGAGCAACAACATAACTATAAAGAAGGAAAATAAATCCCCCTATTTAGCTTTTATTCAATGTTGGTAAGACCATCTGTACCCAAAACATGTTTCAAGTGTGAAAGTGCATTCAACTGCCTAATTATGCATTGTGTGGATTTGATAAGATCTTGTTAACAGATTTTTACAATAATGTTTAATTACAATTGCATGGAATCTTGACTAATAAAGTAATATGTTGGGTGAATGGATCATAGTTAATCAGTTAATCAGAGGCAAAAATTGACCAAGCTTAACAGGAAACTAATTTAAACAGAAGACTTAAGTCATTGCTTTAGATTATAGTATCACATTTTACTAGAAGTCACTTTCTATTTTCAGATAAGGAGTTTTCATTTGTATAAGGGCCGCACAGTGGCACAGCAGTAGAACTGCAAAATAGTGTTTCATGATGCAGGATTGTCAAAAATATATCATAATAGGATGTAAATATTTCTTATTAAGATATAAATCAGGTTAAGATGTTATTAGGATATAATGTTTTACTGTGCGGGGATCAGCTGGTTGGTGAGGGCTTGGTGGGCCTGTTTCCGCACTGTATCTCATAATTCAAATCCATTGAAATTACAATATATATATTGCCAGAGAAACAGGAAGAAAAATAGAATTCGATGGAAGAGATTCTTTATGACTATTGTCTATTGAAATTAAATGTCCAACATTTTGTTGCAAACAATCAACATCACTAATTAATTTATTCCTCCTGAACTTTATGCTGGATGCTATATTTATGAAGATGTCCTCAAAAATATTTTTGTTTTATTTCCATCAGGTACAGAAACTGTACTTATTGTTATTCTCCTGTTCTAAACCACAGCAAGTTTGAGTTTAGTTTATTGACAGGTACTGTGATAAGCTTTTGTTGCATGCTAAGCAGTCAGCGGAAAAACTATACATTATTACAATTGTGCCATCCACAGTGTACATATATATGATTAAGGGACAGGTACTGTGATAAGCTTTTGTTGCATGCTAAGCAGTCAGCGGAAAAACTATACATTATTACAATTGTGCCATCCACAGTGTACATATATATGATTAAGGGAATGACGTGAATAATGTTTAGAGCATATAAAGTCCAGTAAAGTCTGATCAAAGATAGTCCAAGGGTCTCCATTGAGGTACGTAGTAACTCAGGACTGTTCTCAGGACAGTTGTTGGTGGGATAGCTCAGTTGCTTGATAACAGCTGGAAAGAAACTGTCCCTGAATCTGGGCATGTGCGTTTTCACACTTAAATACCTCTTGTCTGATGGGAGAGAGGAGAAGAAGGAGTGGGCGGGCCGATGTCCTTCAATTGGAGAGGGAGTCACCAATGACAAAATGCATTGTTGTTAGCTTCTTAGGCAGGATTGTGGATGAATCCTGTTCTGTGGGTTCTCAGGTGGTTGTTGAGGGCAAAATTGGATGTCCAGACTCTTCCACACTGGGGACAAGGGTTGCGTGACATGGAGGACCAGGAGGGTAGATTGGGAAGTTTGGTCTTCCATCTTCCATTTATGCTGGGCTCCCAATGAATGGACTAGAGTTTCTCAATGCCACCCCAAGTGTCCCTTCTCAGTTCCCAGTGGTTTTCATCATATTGCACTTTTTTTTTAGGAGGATTTGAGAACATCCTCGAGTCATTTCTTGATAATATTGTGCCATGATGGAAATTATAGTAAAATAATTGTACCTAGACATAGGAACCCAAAGTGCTGGAGTAGCTCAGCGGGTCAGGTAGCAACTCTGGAGAACATGGATTGGTGATGTTTTGGGTCGAGACCTTTCTTCAGACTGATTTTAGGGGGGAGAAGAAATATGGAAGAGGTGAGAGGCAGGACAAAGTGTGGCAGGTAATAGGTGGACACAGACGGGGGGTGGGGGGGTTGACTTGCAGATGGTTGGAACAAAGACCAGAGCTAAATGCAGGAGGTGAGAGACAGGATTGTAGAGCTGCATATTGGAGCATTCAATGTTCATACCATTGGATTGTAAGTTCCCATGGTGCTTTTCCTCCAGTTTGCATAAGGGCTCACTCTGCCAATTGAGGAGTTCCAGGACAGAAAAGTTAGTATGGGAATGGGAAGAGAAGTTAAAATGGTTAGCAACAAGCAAATCCAGTAAGCTTTGGCGACCAGAGTGCAATTGTTCAATGAGACAAGTCACTGGAGTTGAGCAAGTAATTGGTTTGACCTGCCCATCAGAGCTGGCTGGGTGTAATTAGAGCCTCAATGGCTGAAATGTTGGCCCAATGAGGATTCTGTCATTGATTGCTTATCTTGCGAAAGAAAGTAAGTATGTTACAAAACTTACCTTGAGCAGCGCTGCAGTTCTGCCGCTCCCCATGCGCGTGACTTTGGCGCCTTTCAGAGTGGGGTGGGCTTAAAGTGCCATTTTTCTGCAGACTGGGCAAATCGATCCATGTCGGGCGATTTCGTTGCGGAAGAAAAATCGCTCCGACATTTCATTCATGAAGGTATTTTTAAATTATGCTAGATTATTTATTAACTAGAGTAATTTAAAAATCACCTTCAAAAGCCGTGAGAGCCGACAACGGGAAGGATTTTGCGTAGGGGAGAAAAAAAGGTTTATTTTTATATTAAAAGTTGGTTTTTATGGAGGCTTTAATCATATTTTCATGTTGCGAAATGGTGTCCAAAACAAATGTATGAACCAACAGTATTTTTCCTCCTGACTTCACAGCAAACCACAACGTTCCAATCCACCGCTTTCCACTAAAACCCACTCGCTAGTTGACTTAAATGGCCACTAATTTACAGGCATTAAACACTAAATTCCTTCCATTTGGTCAATAAATTCATGAAAATGAGATTTAAAAATTATGTAATATTGTGGATTATTGTGTGAATGTTATTTGGACACTTAGGCAATTTAAAAAATATATATATTTTCTTAAGAAATGGATAGATGTTTAGATCTACTCATTGAATTTTGTAATTAGCTACAATTAGATAACTAACTAATTATATGCTTTAATTACAGGTCATCCAAGTAAGATTGATTCATATTTGTTTCAGAATGCTTCAATCTATAATAACTGAAAATTTCATTGAGTTCTCTTAATTTTTAAGAAAGATATGGGCTTTTAACTTCTAGATCACAGCTTTTGAGTTAAGTCAATTGAAAGGCAACGGGGAACAAGATGCTAATTTCCGAGTATGAAAATGGTCATAACTTTTTTAATACTGAAGATATGAAAGTGAATTAGGGGTCAAATTAAACTTATTTTTATGCTTTATCTGATGGGATAAATTGCAGACTTGATTTTTTAAATCTCAAAATTTTATAACATTGCTAAAGAAAGTAACAAGTTTCTTAACAGGACAGGCAGGATTTCTGGAGAGAAGGAATAGGGTGACTTTTCGGGTCAAGACCCTTCTTCAGACTAGTTAAGGAAAAGGGAAATGAGAAATATAGACGATGATGTTGAGAGATAAAGAACAATGAATGAAAGATATGCATTGTTCTTTATCTCTATACATCATCGTCTATAGATCCCCGTTTCCCTTTTCCCTGACTAATCTGAAGAAGGGTCACGACCTGAAACATTATCCATTCCTTCTCTCCAGAGATGCTGCCTGTCAGGCTGAGTTACTCCAGCTTTTTGTGACTCTCTTCGGTTTAAACCAGCAACAACTTCAAATTCCTGGGCGTGCATATTTACAAAGATCTTTCCTGGACCCAGCACACTGATGCAATTGTAAAGAAAGCACATCAATGCCTCTACTTCTTGAGAAGATTATGGAGATTTGGTATGTCAGAGAGGATTCTCTTGAACTTCTACAGATGTACAGTAGAAAGCATATTGACTAGATTGCGTCATGGCCTGGTTAGCCAACTTGAATGTATAAGAGCGAAAAAGACTGCAAAGAGTTAAGAACACTGCCCAGTCCATCACCGGCTCTGACCTCCCCAACATCGAAGGAATTTACCGGAGTCGCTGCCTCAAAAGGCAGCCAGCATCATAAGAGGCCCGCACCACCCTGGCCATACACTCATTTCAATCCTGCCATCGGGAAGAAGGTACAGGAGCCTGAAAAGTGTAACGTCCAGGTTCAGGAACAGTTTTTTCCCTACAGCCATCAGGCTACGACACACTACAACCTCAAACAAGCTCTGAACTACAATAGACTATTATTGTTATTTGTGCACTACTATTGTTTGTTTTTTGTGTGTACGTATGTGCATATATATATATATATATATATGTATATGTATATATATATATATATGTATGTGTGTGTGTGTATATATATATAATATATTATGTATAATATATGTGTGTGTGCGTACTTGGGAGTATGTGTACACACTGAACTTGTTTTTCTCTCTCATTTATTATACTATGTACTAGTGTACTATGTTTACATATTCTGTTGTATTGCAGCAAGTAAGAATTTCATTGTTCTATTTGGGACATATGGCAATAAAACACTCTTGACTCTCACATCTGCAGTTCCTTCCTACACAGTAACAAGTTCCACTGGTTTTGGTATTGAAATGGATAGAACTGTTTATTCCAATTCCCAACATGTCTTTACAAATCCTCAAGACCTACACAGATTTTACTTATTCAACCAATGTAAATTATGATAGTAACCATATGTCCCAATCGTCTCCACTAATAAAACTCCAGGAGTCCCAGGTGATAAGCAATGTTTGATTTATTCAGTAACTAAAGTAGAAGCCCTAAAATTAACGATTAACTTAATCATTTTAACTCTGCAGTGTTTTAATAAATAGCGTCTGTTCAAACATTAGTATATCAAGGCACTTTTTGGATCAACCAGCAACCAAGTAGCTTATATAGAACTATGTATGTGAAACAAAAGCTGGACCATTGCCAATCATCAATAGATTTCATTGAGCTTTATATAATTAGCTCATTTAAGTGATTATATTCATTACATTGCTATAGCAACCATCAATTACAGTTCTCCTTTTTTTTCTATTGCCTAAGTAATAAACTGTATTTTTCATGAAGGCGAAGTGTGATTTAGAATAAAAACCATCTCTTTGCTAATTTAGGGGTGCAATGGCTGAGAAAATCTACTGCATATTGCAAGGTGTTTTACAATTTCAGCCAGAGGTTTATCCCTAAATGTGATCAGTACTTTCTCATGCAATGCAAAACTGCAACATAATCCTCAATGTGTATGTTGCTCAAGCACATGCCTCAGCCATGTTAATGGGCTTGTGATTAATGACATGTCACTGTTATGAAATTAAGTAGCATGCAATTTAAGAACAATGCAGGCCATAAATTCTTGCAGACACAGCAATACCTTCAATCGAATTATGTGTTCCCAAGGACGAATATCTCAAGTTTTAGCTTGACATGGCTGACAATTGTAGCAACTGCCCCAGGTGCCTGTGCTCAAAAGCTTAGTGTTCCAGCAGCTATGGGAGAAACATGTTGACCAGCTCCACAAAACCACCCTCTGACCTCCCAATTATCGCACCTCCACCATCACTTTGGGGTGGCACTGTGGCGCAGCGGTAGAGTTGCGGCCTTACTGCACCAGAGACACAGGTTTGATCCTGACTAAGGCTGCTGTCTGTATGGAGCTTGTATGTTCTCCCCGTGACCGCATGGGTTTTCCCCGGGTGCTCTGGTTTCCTCCCACACTCCAAAGACGTACAGGTTAGTAGGTTTGGTAGAAAATTGTAAATTGTCCCTAGTGTATAGAATAGTGCTAGTGTATGGGGTGATCTCTGGTCGGCGTGCACTTGATCGGCCGTAGGAGCTTTTTTTGGGTTGTATCTCCAAAGTCTAAAATCACTCTTGGCTCATCTCTAGAATTCAGTTCTTTGTGCCAGTTTTGAAGCAAAGGTCAATATTTTTAAAATTGCAATAGAATTTTTACGTTGGCTTGCAAATTAGATCCTGGAAATGCCAAAGCATGTCTCATTCTATAAATTCGCATGTAGCTGGTAAATAATCAAAATATATTGAAGGGTAATTTGTATTGCTTCGAAAGAAGGCACAGGAAACAGGATGAACAATTGGTTTCTGACTCTTTAGTGTAAAGGAGACAGGATAGTACCTTCATAGTTATTTGCTCCTTATAAGGCTATCTGTTTACAGCTAACTAAATTTAATGAATTCAAGCTGCAGCAGCATGGACAATTTTGTTAGGAATGTGCAAAACTTGACTCTAGAATGCACCTCTTATAAGGAGAAGGTGTGCCGTGGCTGGATCAGGTTCTATAATGAATGTGACCTGGAAAGACTGACCAAAGCAAACCATAGGAGAGATTTATCTGCATTGTACTTGAGGTTTTAGTGGAGAAGGGAGAACAATGACTGTCATTGTCCACTATGGACTTTTCAAAAAGTAAATGACAACAGAAAGCATCAGAATCATGTAGCATTGCAGCAACAACCAGAAGAAATAAACTCTTATAAGTATTTGATGAACCCAGCTCATCACCAAACTCGCAAGACTTGGAGTTAGCACTCATCTCTGCAACTGGATCCTTGATTTCCTGATCAAGTGGAGGATCGGGGCCAAATCATCCTCTATGATAATCCCCAACAATGATGTAGCAATGTTACAAAATGTTCAAATCAAGTCTGCAATTTATCCCATCGGATAAAGCATAAAAAGTTTAATTTGACACTTAATTCACTTTCATATCTTCAGTATTAAAAAAGTTATGGCCATTTTCATACTCGGAAATTAGCATCTTGTTCCCTATTGTTTTTCCATTGACTTAACACAAAAGCTGTGATCGAGGACAGTCAAAAGCCCATAATTTTCTTTAAAAATTAAGAGAACTGAATGAAATGTTCAGTTATTATAGATCAAAGCATTCTGAAACAAATATAAAACATCTTACTTGAATGACCTGAAATTAAAGCGTATAATTAGTCAATTAACTAATTGTAGCTAATTACAAAATTGATTGTTGTGACGGAAATAGTAATAAACACCTTGAAAATTATAAAATGTGATATTCTCAAGATCAAAACTTTAATATTATTGTATTATATGCTGTAATTCCATACAGAGAGGTAAATAAATTACAATTTCTAGCAATAGACCAAGTCTTTATGGAAAGATCAGCTGCTAGCTGGTACATTGGCATATCATAATCAGTAGCATCATCATACTCCTCAGATTGTAACCAATAAGCAACTCTGTACACCTTGTTTTTATTCAACTTTTCAATTTTGGCATTGTAAACTACAAGTTTTTGCTCTTCAAACCACGCATGACATGCCTTTCTGCCCACTACTTTCCCATGAAGAATGTCCTGTAGATTCCATTTCTTAAGAAAATGATTTTTTTTTAAATAGCCTAAGTATCCAAATAACAAATTCACACAAGTGTTTCACAATATAACATGATTTTTAAATCTAACTGTCATGAATTTATACGCCAGATGGAAGGAATTTAAGGTTTAATTCCCATAAATTATTCTGGAAACATCCACTCAAGATAATCAAAATTATTATTTTTTTGCACAATACATTGGACTAAAACTGATATTTAGTATAAAAATATTGCCTATGGATAGATAATAACACAACATATAGACAATTTAGATGCTCTTATGCCATGATTGTCCAAATAAAAAAGCATTTAAATCATCTTGCGAGTGTGTTTTTCTGGAAAGCGATCAATTGGAACGTTGCATTTGTGGTGAATTTGAACTCCATATCGGCAGGAAAAACATTGCCGGTTTCTATGGGGCCCAAATCATATTTTCGCAATGTAAAATTAGATTAAAGCCACCCCAAGAAGCAAGATTATATGTAAAATAGACGACTTGCCCTTTGTTTTGTCCCATTCTTGCAATCCGTCACGTTGTAGGCATTGAGGGCGTTAGAAGTCATTTTTTATTTAAATCGAATTATTAATTGTCTCGTGATTTAAAATTAAAACAAACAGGAATGGAAGTCCGATCGATTTTTCTTCAGCAGCTAGCAGCCCAAGGAAATCCGCCTCCGACAGGCAGTAGAAAATTGTATTTTAATCCCGCACCCCCCCCCCCCTCCTCAAAGGCGCCAAAGTCGCACACACGGCCAGTGGCAGAACTGCAGCGCCGCTGAAGGTAAGTTTTGCAACATCGCTAAATGATGCGTTCTCAGCCCCATTCTTTGCTCTTTGTACATCCATGACTGTGCAGCCAAGACCAATCTAATTCAATTTACAAATTTGCAGATGACACCACCATTCTGGGCCGGATATCAAATAACGATGAGACACAGTACAGGAAGGAGATTGAGAATCTTGTGACCTTCTGTTGAGACAACAACCTTTCTCTCTATGTCAGCAAGACAAAGGAGACAGTGATCGACTTCAGGACGTGATGCGGTGCACATAACCCAATTTGCATTGATGGCACCGAAGTATTTGACAAACGTGGAACTTTTCAAATTATGACAGGAATCAAAGAAAGATTATAATTATCAAAATGTCTGAACACTTTTAGTTGTTGCTGCAGGGATTTTACATTGAAAAGAATGAATACTCCTAAAAATCTCATGAGAAATAGCAATCTGCAAAATTAGCAAAGTTAAGTACAAGTTGTCAGAAACTGGGTTATCTTAGAAGATATCAAATAACTTACACTTCCCCCGGCACAATGATTTTCAATTTAGCTACATGAAGCAACAATCTTCTCAAATCTATGTATCCATTGCTCGATGTCCTGCCACTTGTGTCAGCCCTGATATCAATAGTCACCATTGTCAGGCCCAGCAATCAATGTCCATCTGAAATGCCTAGGCCGTTGCAATGGTTTAATTGTGCTTTATTTGTCACTTTTAATTACTTTTGCATATTTACACATGCAGGCGCCGCCGTATCTTGGCACCGTTTGCAAGTCCAAAGGCCGGTCGGCCCTTGCGCTCGGTCCACTGGAGCATTTCCCACGAACTGACGTCCCTCTCCTCACCTGGCCAACTTTGTGTCCCGGCGGCAATTCTTGCAGCCGACCTTGAAGCTGCTGGAGGCATTACCACAGTTCACCCTCCAACTGGCCCTTGCCCCTCGCATCCAATGTCTCCAGCTCTCTTCAAGTTCCACCGACCGACCCACGAGCCTTCGGGCGGGGTCCCCGCGACTAACGAGCCTTATCCGGGGTCCGCCGACTAACAAGTCTTTGGGCGACTGTAGGATACTCTGTGGTCGCCACATGGTCGCAGGTGGTTGCCTTCATGGTCGTGAGGAGTTACCGCATTCTGGGAACTAGTGGCGGCCTCATTGTGGTCACTGGGAACATGTTGAAAAATTAGCGGCGAGCAGAATGAAGCCGCCATGGAGAGTAGCGAGAATTCTAGTACCGTAGGAGGGTCGCCAGGAGGTCCTAGTGAGTTGCCAGGAGGTCTAAGGTTCTTGTAGGTTATCATAAGTTGTAGCTGGTGCTGACCGGTGAATTTCATTGACTCATTGAGGAAAAACAACATAAGTAGTAGTTTTCAGAACCAAGGATAACCGACCGATAATGTTAATGTCCACCGAGCTTCACAGCCGTGTATCTCTGGCTTCTTAAAAGTTGTCTCCCCCCCTTCTCCCTCCCCCACCCTTCTTCCCCCCCTTCTCCCTCCCCCCCTTTCTTCTCCCCACCTTTCTCCCCCCCTTTCCTCCCCCTCTTCTTCCCCCCCAATAAGTGGTTGAAAAGCAAGAAAGCAATTTTTGTGCATGTTGCGGAAGACGTGGGTATTCTATTGCATTTTTCCATATTTCAATCGGATCTTTCTTAGCATCAAATAAGGACTTTTAAATGTCATCTTCTGAGAACTCAATCAATTCCATCTGTAGTTCTTTAGGAGCCTTGGAGGCATCAACTAGGTGAGGTTGAAATGCTAATTTAAGTGTGATGTCATTATTCTCAAAGTCAGTGAACCTTTCATTGTATTATTTAATTAATAAGACTATAACAGCTGCGTATTCTTCAATTGATTCGCATGAATCCTCCTGCTCATCAATGACCTTCGCTAACTGGGGGAAATGTTCATCTGAGATTTCATTTTGAAGAAGAAGAGTTTTGAAAAATATGTTTTTTGCCACATATCACATAAAGACTTAGTTTTACCTTGCAAAGAAACATTCAAATCATTTTGCATTGACATGATATCACACAGAAATGCAGTATTTCTATCGAAATCTTCTTTCAATAATTCACATTGCTGATTCTGTTCTTCAGGAAATGTAACTATCTGTTCTCGCAAAGATAAACATTTTGCAAACACCTGTCCCTGCGATAGCCAGCAATGATACGGCAAATCCACATTGAATGCCTTTTCGTCCAACTTTAGCATATTACGAAACTGACGATGCCGTGTTGCATTTACACGAATATAGTTAACAATACTTATAACTTGTTGCCAAGTGTCACATAATTAGCACAGAGATTTTGCTGATGTAAGATACAATGTAAAGAAATGAGAGCATCTGGATCTGATAATACTTTTTTTATCTGTGCAATAAACCCTTCACGCTTTCCTGTCATGGAAGGTGCAACGCCTGTACATACACTCACTAAATTAACCAAATCCAGTCCAACTTCTCAACATTTATCTTGAAAGTTGTTGAAGAAATCTATTCCTCGTGTTCTACCCATAAGAGTGCCCAAAGCGAGTAACTCTTTGTAGCAAAGAAAATCTTCTGTTATGGCCCAAATGAAGTGTAAAACGTGCGCCGAGTCAGTAGTATCAATTGATTCATTCAAAGCGATTGAATAATATATATTTTCCTTTTGGAGTATTAGGCTGTGGGCCAAGCATCAAAAATGTGTCTAGAAATCAGTTTCCGTGACCCAGGTCACCGAACTACATGAAAATTTCCACAGATTTAGATGAAATATAATTGAGAAGGATGTCATAACTCGCCATTGCCCTAAGTTGCACATTAATTAATTAAACTAATTAGAAAATGAGATCGGGAAAGTAAGCGCCATCTAGTGGCCAATGCACATATTACACCATGGGCAGCCTATTTCCGTGTTGCAGTCCATTTAAACCATATATTATTATACCTATATACATATATATTTATATATATATATATATATATATATATATATATATATATATATATATATATATACATATACATATGACTTGTAAATATGACTGTAATCATATATAATTAAGTATAATTAGATTATATAAAAATAATATGATGAATATAATTGTGAGTTTTTTTAATGACA
The DNA here is from genome assembly GCA_963514005.1 of Raja brachyura. The sequence continues at coordinate 61,960,586 of OY740789.1, forward strand.
CTGTCGCAGAGGTCCTGCTCCTGAACCAGCCTAAATAATGGGTGAGGGCAGTTCTTGTGGGTTCCTCCCTTTACTAAGCCCACTGACTGCCGGTGTGCAGAGTGGGGGTCACAACCATAGTGGGATTGGGGCAGTGCCAGTCTGGGGGACAGTCCTGCAAGGCATCTTCCAGTCGCTTTAATAGGAAATGTAATGAGACTGCAGCAGAGGTCCCGGGTTATAAGGGCTCATGAACCTGCCTAATTAAAGGGTCAGAACAGATCCTCTGGGATCCCTCTTTTACTAAATCCAACTGACTGCCATAGTGGGGAGAGTGGGGGTAACAGCCATAGTGGGACTGGGGAAGTGCCAGGCTGGGTGACAGACCTGTAAGAGACCTGTCTTATTTCTGATGTAAATGTCACATCCTGGCCAAGAAAAAGAACCCTAAAAGTTTCTCCAGCCTTTTGTGTACCCTGGCCAAGAATTGAATGCTCTGATGTTTACTCTATGAGTATTCATTTTAAGCTACAATGAGCTTATATTTATGTTAGAGACCCCCCCGATGGTGCCTTTGCAAATGAGGTCTATTACCTTTGACCTAAAAGAACCCTAAAAGTGTTGCATTATTTATCTCTAGTTTGTGTGTGTGTCTGTGTATACCTTTCAAATGTGTGTCTGTGGATGTGTGGATGTAAGTGTGTATGTACGTGTGGATGGATGTATGTGTGCATGTATGTGTGGGTGGATGTGTGGATGTGTGGATGTGCATGTGGATGTGTAGATGTATGTCTGTGCGCAAATGGATGTTTGGATGTGTGTGTGTGCGGATGTACTTGTGCATGTTGGATGTGTGTGTGTGCGGATGTACGTGTGCATGTTGGATCTGTGTGTGTGCGGATATATGTGTGCATGTATGTGTGTTTGCATGCATGGAACTGTGCGCACAGATGGATGTGTGTGTTAATGTGTGTGTGTATGTATGTACGTATGTATGTGTGGATGGGTGGGTGGACTGGTGCACTGTCATTCACCAGCACGCCATTATCATAAGTACTCACTCATTGTTTAAATAATTTGACCAAATAAACAGTGAAGTGATCGACATTAAAATAAAACTTTATATAATCATTTATTTCCCAAAATTATTTTGTTTACATTACATGTGATCTTCATCAGAATATTCTTCATCAGATTCAAAGTCTTTTGCAGTAATAGAGTTTCTGCAGTCAACACACTTCAAATTATCAAATTAGTGTTCATTAAAGCACAGTGCATGTCCACACAAAACACGTTTGTGTGGACAGGCTCTGAAGAGTGGAGGGGCAGAAGTTGCAGGGAAAAATAAATCTCATATTACTTAGGTCTGCATGGACTTCTATTCATAAAATCTCAATCTCTTCCTAATGTCAATGAGACTTACACTGTAATTTACTGCCATAGATATGTTAGTTCAAGTTCAAGTTCAAGTGGAGGAGCAGAGGCTGCACAATAGCTAGAGAAAGAAACATCTCATAAGTTAGGTTGTTAGGTTGTTAGGTCTGCATGGACTTCAATTCATAAAATGTCAACCTCTATTTAATGTTAATGAGACTTACACTGTCATTTACTTCCATTGATAAGTTAGTTCAAGTTCAAATGGAAGGTCAGGCAGAGGCTACAGAATTAAAAATCTCATAGTCATTAAGTCTGCATGGACTTCAATTCACAAAATTTCAACCTCTTCTTAATGTTAATGAGAATAACAATAGGTTACTACCATAGAAAAAATAGTTCACATAAACCAATTAATTTCTACAGAAACATCAACCATTTCTGACGATTTCTCACTCCAATGGAAGCCTATAAAGTGCGATTAATATCCCTCCGTTTTTCTCCTGTAGTCGGGGCCTGGAAATTGGCCGCTATGGACGGCACTATGTACAGCCTTCCCCCCCCCCCCCCCCCCCCCCCCCGCGACTCCACTATGTTAAGTACATAGGCCCCGAGGTCGGAGCACTTTTTCCCGGTAAGTTATCGCAGGCAGCTCCGAGATTATATGTTAAATAAAACTTATTAGACTTCAACAAGCTGGCATTAGTGAAAATGTTTAATTTACTGTGTTATGGATACACATAGTTTAGGCGCTCAACTTCATGAATGAAAGAGTGAAGGAATCAGTGATGAATGAGTTAATGTACAGCCTCCAAATTTCATTTGTTCACATTATAAAAGGATGCAATTAAATTAATTAAAGTCCATATAGATTTATTTTCATAAATTCAGACTTTAGTTCTTACCTTTCTGTTTGAGTTGATTCCTGGCTGGCTTCTTTGTGTTGCAGCACCTTAGCAGCGACTTTACTTTCAAGGCTTTGTTCCACTTCAATCCACTTAGCAGCACATTCTTCAGACTTCTTAATGCTTTTCTCACTAAATTCAATTACCCTGCTGCAAGTTTCCACAACATGTATTCCACAGAACAACAAAGAACCTTCATTGGAATCTCCAGTAAAACAGGCATCAGTAAAAGTACTGTCAGCCATGTTGTGTACTCCCTACCCAGCTACCCTGCAACAAAGCGCGTGATTGGCCAACTGGCAATACCCCTCAATGTTAAACGTGCTTTGATTGGACTAAAAATACCCGAAAATTTTCCGGTTTTCTCTATTTTAATAAAAAATGTGCAAGTCTGGTTCCTGGCGAGTTTCAGGGGATGATTTATATAATATTGATACACAATATGTGAAAATTTCATGTAGTTCTGTGTCTTGGGTCACGAAACATTAGAATAAAGCTCCTCGGCCCACAGCCTATATTGCGTGAAGGTGTTCTGTTACGTTGAGGGCTAATTCATCCTAATCATGCATTTGCAAACCTGCTCAGCTCTTCTGCAAAACCCTCATACATATTAACAAAAGGAAGGACATCTGGACCTCACCTTATCCTCAACTTCCATCTAGGGTCCAGCCTCCTTGGGGCTGTGACTCACAGCTTGCAATTTTCACAGAAAGAGCCCAAGCAGGCTTTATAAATACAGAGATTCTCAATTTTTGTGACATCTTGTATTTGGCCAATTACAAAATTTAGATTTATTCAAATGGCCGCACTTAATGGCCTAGAAGGCCGCATGCGGCCTTAAGACCACAGGTTCCCCACCCTTGGTCTTGACCCAGATATGCACCTACAAATTAAGGGCAGATGATTTTCCTTGCCAAAGATCATGTGAACTAGATGCTTTTTTTTTGCCGCGGTCTGGTAATTTCATGGTCGCTGTTACTGATACTAACTCTCTTTTATTGCTAAATGTATTAAACTACTTGAATCTGAATTTCCCTTCTATTGTGATGGGAACACTGATCAATGTCTGATTTTTGGATGAGACAGGAAACCAAGGGTATGTCTGTTCTTCCCAATAAATAAAATGACTCCTGGATGTTCAAGAGTGTAACTTTGCAAAGTTTTGTAATTCTATCCTGTTTATCAGTTAGATGACTCTGCTCTCTTGACACCATTCCCAATACTTATTCCACAAGGTTTTCCATGTAAGCAGATTATCTTTTTATTTATTTTTATTTTTTATTTATTAGAAGCAAGTGTACAAAAATATAACCAACAGCATGCCGAGGGGGACCAATATCCTGGCAGGGAGATTTGCAAAGGCTACTGGGGAGACTTTAAACTAGAAAGGCTGGGGGGAGGGACTCTGGTAGAGGGGGCTAGGGGACAGGATGTGGGGCAAGAGGCAGAGAAGGGAAGCACTCGGACCCAAAATGTTGGCGAGAAAGAGGAAAAAGATAATAAACAGAGAATAAGGGATACACAAAAAGCTGGAGAAACTCAGCGGGTGCAACAGCATCTAAGGAGCGAAGGAGATAGGCGACGTTTTGGGTCGGGACCCTTCTCCAGCATCTGCAGTTCCTTCTTTAACAGAGAATAAGGGATGGTTGGTTTCTAAAATGTGTATATTTTAATGCTAGGAGCATTGTAAGAAAGGTGGATGAACGTAGAGCCTGGATTGACCACTGGAAATATGATGTTGTGGCAATCAGTCAAACATGGAGGGCTGTGATTGGAAACTAAATATTCCAGGATTTCGTTGCTTCAGGTGTGAATTGGAGGGACCAGAGGTGGAGGTGTTGCATTGCTTGTCAGAGAAGATATTACAGCAGTGCTCGTCTAGGGAGGCTATTTGGGTGGAACTGAGAAGTGGGAACGGTGTAGCAACACTTTTAGGGGTGTATTATAGACCGCCAAATGGGGAGCGAGAATTGGAAGAGCAAATATGTAAGGAGATAGCAGATATTAGTAGTAAGCACAAGGTAGTGATTGTGGGAGATTTCAATTTTCCAAAAATAGACTGGGAAACACATTCTGTAAATGGGCTGGATGGTTTGGAGTTTGTTAAATGTGTGCAGGATAGTTTTTTGCAGCAATATATAGAGGTATCGACCAGAGAAGGGGCAGTGCTGGACGTCCTGTTAGGAAATGAGGCAGGTCAGGTGACGGAGGTATGCGTTGGTGAGCACTTCGGGACCAGTGATCAGAATACCATTAGTTTCAATATAATTATGGAGAGAGTCAGAACTGGACCTAGGGTTGAGATTTTTGATTGGAGAAAGGCTAACTTTGAGGGAATGCGTAAGGATTTGAAAGGAGTGAATTGGGACATTTTGTTTTATGGGAAGGATGTAGAAGAGAAATGGAGGACATTTAAAGGGGAAATTGTAAGAGTACAGAATATTTATGTCCCTGTTCAGTTGAAAGGAAATAGTAAAAATTGGAAAGAGCCATGGTTTTCAAGGGAAATTGGACATTTGTTTTGAAAAAAGAGAGATATCTACAATAATTATAGGGGACATGGAGTAAATGAGGTGCTAGAGGAGTATAAAGAATGTAAAAAGAATCTTAAGAAATAAATTAGAAAGGCTAAAAGAAGATATGAGGTTGCTTTGGCAAGAAAGGTGAAAGTAAATCCAAAGGGTTTCTACAGCTATATTAATAGCAAAAGGATAACGAGGGATAAAATTGGACCATTAGAGAGCCCGAATGGACAGCTATCTGCAGAGCCAAAAAAGGATGGGGGAGATATTGAACCTAGTATTCACCAAGGAGAACGATATTGAACTCTGTGAGGCAAGGGAAAAAAGTAGTGTAGCTATGGAAACTATGAGATTCAAAGAGGAGGAAGTACTGACACTTTTGAAAAATATAAAAGTGGATAAGTCTCCAGGTCCTGACAGGATATTCCCTAGGACATTGAGGGAAGTTAGTGTAGAAATAGCAGGAGCTATGACAGAAATATTTCAAATGTCATTAGAAACAAGAATAGTGCTGGAGGATTGGCGTACTGCGCATGTTGTTCCATTGTTTAAAAAGGGTTCAAAGAATAAACCTAGCAATTATAAACCTGTTAGTTTGACATCAGTGGTGGGAAAATTAATGGAAAGGATACTTAGAGATAATATATATAAGCATCTGGATAAACAGGGTCTGATCAGGAACAGTCAACATGGATTTGTGCCTGGAAGGTCATGTTTGACAAACCTTCTTGAATTTTTTGAAGAGGTTACTAGGGAAATTGATGAGGGTAAAGCAGTGGATGTTGTCTATATGGATTTCAGTAAGGCCTTTGACAAGGTTCCCCATGGAAGATTGGTTAAGAAGGTTCCATCTTTGGGTGTTAATGGCAGAGTAGCAAGATGGATTCAACAGTGGCTGAATGGGAGATGTCAGAGAGTAATGGTGGATGGCTGTTTGTCAGGTTGGAAGCCGGTGACCAGTGGGGTGCCTCAGGGATCTGTGTTGGGTCCACTGTTGTTTGTCATGTACATCAATGATCTGGATGATGGGGTGTAAAATTGGATAAGTAAGTATGCAGATGATACTAAGATAGGTGGTGTTGTGGATAATGAAGAAGATTTTCAAAGTCTACAGAGAGATTTGGGCCATTTGGAAAAGTGGGCTGAAAGATGGAGTTTAATGCTGATAAGTGTGAAGTGCAAATCAAAATAGGACATACATGGTAAATGGTAGGGAATTGAGGAATGCTGTGGAACAGAGGGATCTAGGAATAACTGTGCATAGTTCCCTGAAAGTGGAATTGCATGTAGATAGGGTGGTAAAGAAAGCTTTTGGTGTGCTGGCCTTTATAAATCAGAGCATTGAATATAGGAGTAGGGAAGTAATGTTAACATTGTACAAGGCATTGGTAAGACCAATTCTGGAGTATGGTGTACAATTTTGGTCGCCTAATTATAGGAAGGATGTCAACAAAATAGAGAGAGTACAGAGGAGATATACTAGAATGTTGCCTGGGTTCCAGCAACTAAGTTACAGAGAAAGGTTGAACAAGTAGGTCTTTATTCTTTGGAGTGCAGAAGGTTAAGGGGGGACTTGATTGAGGTCTTTAAAATGATGAAAGGAATAGACAGAGTTGACGTGGGTAGGCTTTTCCCATTGATGGTAGGGAAGATTCAAACAAGAGGGCATGACATGAGAATTAAGGGATAGAAGTTTAGGGGTAACAGGAGAGGGAGCTTCTTTACTCAGAGAGTGGTGGCTGTGTGGAATGTTCTTCCAGCAGAAGTGGTGGAGGCAGGATCGATTTTAACATTTAAAAGTAAAGTGGATAGGTATATGGACGGGAAGGGAATGGAGGGGTATGGTCTGAGTGCAAGTAGATGGGACTAGGGGAAAATAAATGGTCGGCATGGACTGGAAGGGCCGAGAGGGCCTGTTTCCGTGCTGTAATTGTTATATGGTTATATGGTAATATGGTTATATTGTAGCGGCACCATACGTGGCGAATAAAGAGGAGACATCAGGTTGGTGCAACTGGTTCTTTATTCTGTTGTCACACATATAGTGGGTGCGCTAACTATATGTAGAGTTGTTGTAGCTGAGCGAGGTTGTGCCCTCGGGCTCAGCTACCGGTAGAAACTCCTGGTGGGTCTCGTGGTGAGAGAGCTTATGTACCAGGACACTCCCTCTGCCCATGACGTCGTGTGCCCGCCCTCTCCTGACGAGGGTTCGAGCTTAAGTGGCTGACGCCACAGGACCCCCCCCAGAACAGGAGGAAGGAATAGCTTGGTCAAGGGAGGCTCCTGCATGTAGGTCTGGGACACCCCGGACGTGGGTCGGGACGGAGGGCTCCACGGGCGCAGTTGACGCTCTGCGTGGGCGATCCCGATGTACCGAGGGGTGCGAGGAGACCGATGCAGAAGCCGCCGGACAGAAGAGGTCTGGGACACCCTGGGCGTGGGTCGGGACGGAGGGCTCCACGGGCGCAGTTGACGCTCTGCGTGGGCGATCCCGATGTACCGAGGGGTGCGAGGAGACGGATGTAGAAGCCGCCGGACAGAAGAGGTCTGGGACACCCCGGGCGTGGGTCGGGACGGTGCTCTACACGGGCGCAGTTGACGCTCTGCGTGTGAGATCCCGATGTACCGAGGGGTGCGACGAGACTGAAGAGACACGGTTGCATCTCCTTGACCAGCTAAGGGAGAGTGTCCTGTGACACACGGCCCCCAAAAACGATGGGGGGTAAACCAAATACAATATACAAACCAATTGCAGTGCACACAAACATGAATAGTGAAAAAAAACAATTAGTGTCCAGTGTCTAAATTTCAAATTGTCCATTGTTCATCGTGCAGCCACAACATCCAGCTGGAAGGTGGCGCTGTGGACAGTGGTGAGGCTGCAGTGACGGCATCCGGCCGGAAGGTGGCGCTGTAGATGACGATGAGGTTGCAGGGACAGCAGCCGAACTGACGGTGGCGCTGTTGCTGGCAGTGAAGCTGCAGGGACGGCATCCGGCCAGAAGGTGGTGCTGTAGACGGCGGCCAGGTAAGTTCGTAGTGCACTTCCGGCCGGCGGCGGCCATGTTTGTAGTCGACAGCCGCCCGTTTCAAGATGGCGCGGCGGCCATTTTGCCGGCCAGGTGAAGAGGAATCACCTGGTGACTGGAGGACGGCGAGGAGCTGAAGGGCGGCTTCGGCGGCCGCCTCAGGTAAGCCCACTTTTACAGGTGCAGCGGTCGGCGGGGCCAGGCGTGGTGCAGGGCCTGGGGACGCGGTGAGGCCGGGAGCCGGGTCCGGTGCAGGGGCTGGAGACGCGGTGAGGCCTGGAGCGGTGCTGGGCCTGGAGACCCAGTGAGGCCTGGAGCGGTGCTGGGGCCTGGAGACGCGGTGAGGCCTGGCACGGTGCTGGGCCTGGAGACCCAGTGAGGCCTGGAGCGGTGCTGGGCCTGGAGACCCAGTGAGGCCTGGAGCGGTGCTGGGGCCTGGAGACCCAGTGAGGCCTGGAGCAGTGTCCCCGGTCAGTTGCATTCCAGTGCAAGGCCCGGAGCCGGGGTCCGTTGTCGGGAGCGGGAGAGTGGCAGGTACTCACTCTGCTCCCAGGGCCGTCGGGCGTGTGTCGGGGCTGCCGTGGGCAGGAGGCTGCAATGCTCGCAGCTCCTGCAGCAGCTGGTGGGTAGGCGGCGACATACCTCACTGCAGGGCCTGGTTGACGGCAGCGTAGTTCTGCAGGGCTGGGCAGCCGGCTGCAGACATCAGGTCTCCTGAGGCTGCTTCTTCAGGTGAGCCCAAATTTAAATTTGGACAGTCGGGGGTCACCAATGTAGCGGCACCATACGTGGCGAATAAAGAGGAGACATCAGGTTGGTGCAACTGGTTCTTTATTCTGTTGTGACACATATAGTGGGTGCGCTAACTATATGTAGAGTTGTTGTAGCTGAGCGAGGTTGTGCCCTCGGGCTCAGCTACCGGTAGAAACTCCTGGTGGGTCTCGTGGTGAGAGAGCTTATGTACCAGGACACTCCCTCTGCCCATGACGTCGTGTGCCCGCCCTCTCCTGACGAGGGTTCGAGCTTAAGTGGCTGACGCCACAATATGGCATATGACATAATACAGTTATTGTACAGCTTTAATTTTGACTTTTAGCTATAGTTAAGAGAAAAGAAGGGAGAAAAAACAAGAGAGAGAAAGAGTGGAATGTGCAAGGATAGAACCCTTAAGGGCCTGTCACACTAGCGCGCGATTAGACGCGACAAGCGCGACAAATTCGGACGCGGGGATCGCGTGGGGTCGCGTGTGGGTCGGGCGATCCCGGTGCGATTTTCGTGCGAAGTTCGCGTGAAGGTTGCGCGTGACGTCATTTTGCATCATATACACGTGGGCTGCAGGCTGCTTGTCTGTGATCACCATGGAACACACACAGAAACAGCTGCAGCTGGCATTGCTGCAACAGCAAGAGAGACTTCTGTTAGCAGCAGCAGTCATGGTGACAGATCAGCTGGGCAGGAGTGCAACAAGGAGACCAGCAAGGAGTCCAGCAAAGAGTTCAAGAAGGAAGGCCATGGAGAAACCCAGGAAGAGGTCTTTGTGGGTGAGGTCTTTGTTTCTGATGAGACCCACTTTGGGCCAGTATGAGAGCATGATGGTGGATCTTCAGCAGAAAGATGAGGCTGCCTTTAGAAATTTCACCAGGATTCCCCCTGACCTGTTTCAGGAGCTGAGGGCACGAGTTGGACCTCTTCTGCAGAAAAGAGACACCCACATGCGGAAGGCACTGGAACCAGACCTGCGTCTAGCCATCACCCTCCGCTACCTTGCGTCAGGGGATTCATACAAGAGCCTCTCGTACAATTTCCGTGTGGCTCACAACACAATCGGCAAGTTGGTACAAGAAACCTGTGATGCCATCATTACTGCATATAAAGAAATGATTAACTGCCCTAGTACACCTGATGAGTGGAGGATAGTGGCACATGGCTTTCAAACCAGATGGAACTTCCTGCACACATGTGGGGCAGTTGACGGGAAGCATGTGGCCATCCGGTGTCCACCCAGGGGAGGCTCTACGTACTTCAACTACAAGAAGTTCCACTCCATCGTGCTGTTGGCTGTGGTTGATGCAAATTACAACTTCCTGTTTGTGAATGTGGGCACACCTGGTAGTGCCGCAGATGGAGGGATCTGGAAAGAGACCTCCCTTGGGCAATCCCTGGAAGAAGGGAGAGCAGGTCTTCCCGATCCAGAACCTCTACCGGGGGAAGACAATCCTGACATTCCCTACGCATTGGTTGGTGATGATGCTTTCGCACTCAGACCATGGATGATGAAGCCATACCCTCACAGGCAGATGTCTAGGGAGCAAAGGATCTTTAATTACAGGCTGTCCAGGGCAAGAAGGGTCGTGGAGAATGCTTTTGGTATTCTTGCTAGCAGATTCAGAATCCTGCTGACTACAATGGAGCAGGAGCCCGAGAATGTGCAGACCATTGTCTATGCGGCATGTGTCCTCCACAACCTGATCCGCTCCAGAGGTGCAGCAGCAGCCATGGTGGAGGGTGACACGATGGACAAACAGACAGGAGAAGTCACACCAGGTTCTTGGAGAGCTGCAGGACAGGCTGCACCGATGGTGCCACTAGGCGCACTGCTCAAAAACACCAGCAACAAAAGAGCAAAGGAGCAGAGGGACCATCTCTGCGCTTACTACAACTCCGAGCGAGGCAGTGTACCCTGGCAGAACAATATGTGGTGATGATCAACAGTTGATGTACAGTTCCACAAATGGAAGGTTTTTGTTTGTGTTATGAGTTATGAGTTATTATGAGTTATGTACTGTGATAATAATACCTTGCACACTGAACAAATTACTTTCTTTGGATTTGCATGATTAAAGCATTAAATGCATTCTTCTGCTTTACCTGACGTCTTAAATCACACTTTGCAATTCAATGCCTGTGTTTCATTTATCTAAAAGAGCGCTGATTTTATAATCCTGAGATGCATTCCAGTATTAGGTGTGGTTTCCATATGAGAGATCAACTCCATGAATCAGAACCACTTCACGAAAAGGTTACTGACGTTCAACAATCAAGTTGTGGGTGAGGTAATCTCCAATAACGACCCGTGACTTTATAACAATAATTAAAATCATTTATTGCAAACAAACAAACAAACAATCAAACAGTGAAATTCGGTTAAATTTGCAACACTGAAGCAAACAGAACAGTGAATGTTGCAGAGAGCATCACTCATTTTGGCCCATTTGCACTGGGCAATCATCCATTAGATAGTCTGAGAGATTGATGGTGGAGGTGGAACTTTGGGCGGGATCCTCCAATCGTGCCTGGAATTCCATTGCTCCAGGCCTAAACATGCCAGGTGATGCGTGGCGCGGTGTTGAACTGATATAGGGGGTTGGACCTGCCATCCACGTGTGTGCCACAGGTCCGGATCCCATCAGTGCCTGTGGGCGAAACACATAAGCGTGTCAGTATGTATGTATGTGGAGTCAAACAATCATACACAGCAAGTCACAACCTTTCACAAGCTGTGTGTCAGAGACAATCTAGAGTCAGACAGAAGACCCACAAATGTTTCGCAGTGTACCTGGGGAGCATGTTGTGGTGCCGTCATCCCCGTTTGTGGTTGCGGCGTGTATGTCATGGGCCTCATCGGACTCTGCAACACCAAGAAATTCGTAGTCAGTAATTCATGGAAAGCAATAAAGTAAATCGAATGAACTTAGATTGAAAGATTTACCGGTAGAAGAAGTCTGTGCGCCCTTGCCAAGACCAAGTTCTCCAGGCAGAAGTTGTGCCATCGTGAGTCAGGGATTAGCACCATCTCCTCCCTCAGTAGGGCTGAGAAGGCATCAGCTCGTCTTTCCTCCAACGTCCTTGGCTGCGACAATCCGCTTATTGTCTCGGAGGTGGTCTTAGCCTGTTGCATGATCTGCAACAAAGAGAGTGCAATCCTGGTGAGTATTTTCTGGGAGGCGATGGCGAGACATGCACGTAGGGCAGAGTTAAGAGATTTGCTGACCCTAAAAAGCACTTACATCCGCGTACATCTTCCGCTGAAGTTGTTCAATAGGCGTTTCCCTATCTGGCGCAGTTGTGCAGGCCAGTCTCCGCCTTGCATGCTGCTGCTTGCTCGCAGTGCCTGACCCAGTGGGCTCCTCTGGAGGTTCCTCTGGCGCATCTGTCTCACCCTCCTTTGGGTTGGCGGACGATGAGACCCCCGCAGGGAGCTGGAAGAAAGTAAAGTGTGTATCATGAATGTGCAAGGCCATCAGGACGTACCAAGGAACGTGACCACAAAGTAATCATTTGACTATCTCAATCACACACAAATTTCAATTGCCCCATAATTTCCTTACCTTCCAGCCGCTCTCTCTGGCCTGCACTCGGACTATGTGGTTCCGCACGAACCCCCATTTCTCCACTATCCACTGCTCTCTGTCGGTCAGTGGCTTACTGGCAGAGCCAGACTTGGCAAGACCGCTGGACAGTTTCCCAAACCGTGTCCTCTGGCTTTTTAACCACTGGCACAGTTGGTCATCTGTGTAAACGTACAATAAATGAGCGAATTGTAATCTTAATTGGAACTACAAATACAACCACAGAAATGTAGATAAACTACAAAGTATGTACTTACAAGAGCAGTCAGGGAACTCCTTCGCCTTGTCTTCGTGGATCGCGGTGCGGAGATCAGAATTTCGGAAATCACGATGGCTCTTATCGTACAGTTCACGGTGGGACTGGTACCACTCTACCAGGTCCCCCTCTTGTTCCAAGGTGAAATTATAATGCCTCGTGACCAGCCTCTTCCTCTTCTTCCCCGCTGGCACAGCTGAGGCATCAGTCTCCTGAGCCAGATCAGAGTCCCATTCTTGAGCTGCAGCTGGGGCTGGAGTTGAAGCTGGAGCTGGGGCAGGGGCAGGAGCTGGGGCACAAGCAGGGGAAGGAGCTGAGGAAGGAGGTGAGTAGGAAGGATCTGTAGATGGGGAAGGAATTGGTGAGGGTGCTGAGGTGTAAGATAGGGCAGGAGATGGGACAGGAGCTGAAGCAGGGCCAGGAACAGCAGCATGGCTGGAAGCAGTGACTGGACCCTCCTGGGTCTGTATGTTGTGTCCAGATAACTGCTTCACCTTACCCTGCATGCCTTTTTTCCTGGTGATCCTGTGACTCCTTGTTCTCCTCATGGCCGCCGACGATCGATGGCTGCAGCTCCGTTGGAAGAACACGTGGTAAGTATCTTCAAAACGCGCGCGTTTTTTCTGTTGCGGTCATGTGCGTCGCACGACGTCGGGCAGTGACGTCATCACGCACCGCCACGCTGATGACGCACGACGTCAAAACGTCACGACGTTATCCACGTTCTCCGTGCGAATCCGGACGACAGGATTTTGCCGCGCGATATTTTTAAGCAGTGTCGGTTTTTGCTGCCTCGACGCGATGTCGACACCAGCTCCACACGAGTCCGCGCAACTCGACGAGACTCCGGCGATCGCAGTGGGACAGGGTCACGCGAGGCCGGACGACTAAAGCGACCACGGTAGGTCGCGCTTGTCGCGTCTAATCGCGCGCTAGTGTGACAGGCCCTTTAGACTCCCAAAATGGTGTAGCCAAAGAGTGAGTAAGTAAAATAAATAAGAAAGGAATAGAGAAATAAAAAGACAAAAAAAGAAAGAAAAAGAGAAGTGATGATATCCCTCCCCATCCATCACCCAACCCGTAATTAGATTTAACTCCAAAATTGAGTTGTACCATACTATTCTTGTAATAAATCAATGAATGGTGTCCATTTCTTCAAAAAATGCTCTGGTTTTTCTGCTAAGACAAGTCTAATATTTTCAAGATGTGGCGTCTCAGACATGTTTGAAATCCACCTTTTTAAGAGTCGGGATTATCTGATCATTATTGTACATGAAACCTTGATGCACAATGCTTGATGCTCACATGACACCGGTGTGACAGCTAATATGTCCAGCATATCCAAAGCTCCACTGAACTTGAATATATTGTGGTTCACACCAAACTCAGTTGGCTTCCTTGTTCATATATCCATCTGCAAGGCATTGGTGCCTTAGCTGTTTTAGTGGCACAAATTAAATCTGAATCTGAACATGATATTTGGAAGTGTAGTTTTATTATGTGGGCTACTGAACTCCCCACTATGATTGTGTTCTCTGTTGACAGTTAGTTAATAACTGCTCCAACAAAGGAGTCACTTTATTTAATATCAGAATTCCTGAGCTCCGGCAAGGGAAAGGTAATTGAACAGTCATTACCACTGCTTCCTCACGCCTGCTGACCAGTGACAGCCCTCTTGGTAGCAACCAGTATGGTTCACACTTGGACATTGCTATAGTGAGAGAGAGTCAGAGTCAGTCATACAGTGTGGAAACAGGTCCATCAGCCCAACTTGCCCACAGCAACCAACGTGTCCCAGCTACACTTGTCCCACCTATCTGCATTAGGCCACGCCCTTCTAAAGCTATCCTATTCATGTACCTGCCTAAATCTTGCTTAAACTTTGCGATAGTGTCTGCCTCAACTGCCTCCTCAGGCAGCTTGTTCCATACTCACCACCCTTTGTGTAAAAAAGTTACCCTTCAGATTATTATTAAATTGTTCCCCCTCACCTGAAGACTGTGTCCTCTGATTCTTGATTCCCCTGCTCTGGGCAAGAGTCTCTGTGCGTTTACCCTATCTTTTCGTCTCACAATTTTGTACGCCTCTATAAGATCACTATTCTGCAGTTCCACAGCATTCAGAACTAACCATAACTAAATGTCAGAGATGCTAGGAAGCTGGGGGGGGGGGGGGGGGGGGGGGGGGGGGGAGTGCTCCACTCACCTATTTTAATTGACATAAGCAATCAGGAACAAAAATAACCCATGTTCGTGCTTGCCACACTGTAAAAACTACTGACTTTGAAATATCTAATTAGAATTAGCAAACTAAATTGGGTTCACCTGGATACAATCTAACTAAACATTCATGGCAGCTGATTTTGTGACATGTCAGAGGAGTGCCTTGGGGAATGTTCAGATTGACTGGTATTCTTGCTTCCAGTCTGACCTTGAATGAGTGCAGAGATCTGATGGTAGTTCAGTCGTGCAGCATTACAGAATCCACCTTCTGTCCTTGTGAATGACTCATTGGAAGTTCAACCACAAGCACAGGATAAGAGCAAAATAGGAATATCGTGCAGTGGGAACTGCACGCAATAAACAGCTAAGAAAATGGAAATTTCAATTACTTTCCCGTTTTATTTTTAAACATGCAACACTTTCCATGAAAGATGCAGCATCCAAAGAAGTCCAAAGTGTAGCAGTAGTGACAGATGTTCACCCATATACTTAATTGCGTTTCAGCGGTATCTATGACGGCAGAAGACGTCTCGACACATACCACAAGCTAGTTTCCTAAAATAAATACATTTTGGTTTCCATCTTCTGTGCAGTCTCTGTTTGCATGGAGAATGGGAAACAACATAGGCACTTACAGCATCAGTTTTCAGTATTTGGCTTCAAAACTTACTGCGTCAGTATTTGGCTTCAAAGTTGGTATAAATGAAGAGTTGGAAAGGTCTAATGTGATGTGCGTCTGTGGACATTTGATGTATTTTGGCCAGCGCCTCATTGGCCAGACCTTTTTAGGATGCAAGAGCAGATGGTCTGAATGCAGACCACAAGCCACAAAGGTGCAATATCAGGAACACAGACCTGTGTCTGTCTTAACTTAATCACCTCCGAGTCAAAAGGCCTGAGGTTGAAGTTCAACCCCAGAAACCGTCAGCACGCAATCTGTGCAAACACAGGACCCCTGAAGGAAAGTAGAGTTGTGAAAGGTGCGTTGTGAAATAAACACTGTTTCTTGTAACCACAGAAAAGATTATGTGCCAATCCCACAGTATCTGAATGGCACAGAGACCATGGAGTTGAAGTGATATCTGGTGATTAGAACAGTTTGCCCACTCAAGTAGTGTTAAAGATCTAATAACAACGCACAACAAGGTGTTCGCCCAGAGTCCAGATCATCATTCACCCTTGAACCAAAACACAAAATATTGGTGGACACAATGTGCTGGAGTAACTGTTTGTAGGACTGTGCTGAGCACATCTTGGTTTAGCTTAGTTTAGAGATACAGCGCAGAAACAGGCCCTTCGGCCCACTGAGACCATGCCAACCAGCGATCCCTGTACACTAGCAGTATCCTACACACGGGACAATTTACAATCTTTACTGAAGCCAATTAACCTGCAAACCTGTATGCCTTGTGCGAGGAAACCAGAGCACCCGGGGAAAACCCACATGGCCTCGGAGAGAATGTACAAACTTTGTACAGACACTACCCGTAGCCAGGATTGAACGCGGGTCTCTGGCGCAACCATGTCGTCCCATCTGCGATTTCTTAAATGGCAACAGTGACTACACTCTAAAAGCACAAGAAGCAGGTGTAAAAATGAATAAGGATTTGTCATAGATTTGGTGCCAAGCTGTCAATTTTTCCTGATAGATAGCTGGGTGACAATATCAGTGCTGCATTGCATTATGAATGAACAGCAGCTCACTGGACAAGTGTAAACTAAACTAATTCTTCAAGAAGGTAGCCTAAGGGCCTGTCCCACTTGGGCATCATTTGCGTGTTATTTACACAACATCATTTACGCGTCATGACGTGTGCATTGTGACGTTCACGTGACCCGCGCATGGCGTGCATTACACGCGCACGGCGCGTGGTGAGGCTAGGTGGCATTGGCAGCAACATGTGGTTGCGCGCAGCGCCCCAGGATTTTGGGATTCACAAAATCTTTGCGCGCCACCTGCGTGATGGGCAAGCGACGCCCAAGGGAGACAGACCCTTAAGTTTGCAACTCTATAAAGCAGACGAGCAGAGGTCAACCCTCCCGGGATTGTAAGGAGTTCATTACCATGAGAGTGAAGCGCAAACACTTCATCAATGTCATTTCACTCTGGGAGTGACCTCACCTAATGCACAATCCTGCCTCCAACAATCTTGCAAGAAGCCCTTTATTGGCAGTAGATTTATCTTACTTGCAATGTTTTGGTGGAAGAAGCAGAATTGATAGCCACGAGGAGCACAATAGTTATGTCATCGGTTGAGTAAACCTGAGCAGAAGGACAATATCTAGAGATAAGATTCCACCCCACTGAATTGAAATTTATTTAAATAAACCAGGAACAAAAACTAGTCTCGGTGGTGGTGACTACGTGGATATTAAGTTGTTCTGGTTCATTATTATCCTTCAGGGGAGGAAATAAGCTGCCTTTGCAAAGTCAGGACTACATGTGCCCTCAAAATGGTCCAGCGAGCCACCTAGTCTGAGGGCAATAGGGAATGAGCACAGGCATTGCATTTGAGGCTCTCAGTCTGTGAAAAAGCTGGAATCCAAAGGAATTTATGTCAATACATTAATGCCAGACTCTAGGCGATCGACCGTAAGACCAGGCATGAGGCATGGCCAACTGGAAGACTCACCGCAGAGTACGACTGACTGGCAGAACCAGTGTGGAGCATAGCCTAAAGTGGCAGACACCGAGCCAGCCCATGCTCGGAGGACATGCCAGACAATGGCCTGGAAGAGGGAGCCCACCAAGCTGAAGCTGTTCATCCCCGAAGACCAGCCTGGGCTTGCCTGAACCAAGCACCGCTCTTAACAACTTTAACATGGACTGGACTTAATGGCGCATAACATGGCTCCGCTTGCATTTTGTATATACGGCAATAAAGTGCCACTGAACCAGAACCATTAGGCTTGGAGCTAAAGTGATCTCCAGTGAATAGAATATTGCATTGTTAGATAGAGTATGTATTAGAGAGATTGAAAGGTGTCAGTGTTCACAGGTAGTCTGAAGAAGGGTCTCAACCCGAAACATCACCTACCCATCTTCTCCAGAGATGCTTCCTGACCTGCTGAGTTACTCCAGCACTTTGTGTTCTTTTGTGTAGCAACCAGCATCTGCAGTTCTTTGTTCTACCTGAGTGTTCTTTTAGATGAATCACTTTACATTAACGGACATATACTGCAAGCAATTAGGAAAGCAAATAAAATGCATAGTAAGGAACAGGAAATGCGAGAAGTTCAATACAGTACGAATTGTAGTGGGTCTAGGTCCTTACTAAGACAGGAGTTGATACATTTCATAACCAACTTCCCAATGCACCATCACAACGGACGTGTGTGCCACTGATTAGTCGTCATTATATACATTATTTTAAAGCAAGTGGGGATATTGGACCACAATAATGAGAGGCTGGAGATGTACATGAAAACTTCATCCAGTTAATCCAGGCAGGATTTTAAGAATGCAGCCAGATATGCCATCAGACCTGTACACTTTCCAAAGATTTACCCTCATGAAGAATCTTCTGACGTCGGCCTCAGAGACTGAGATCAGTGCCATTCAGGGGCTATGGGGTTCTGAAAGATATTTTTTAGCTTTTTTGATTAATATTTGTATTAGAAGCCTTACATATTGCTAATAATATAACAGTTTTTCAAATACACATTTTACATGTTTCCAAAGTTATACAAGTATTACAGAGTAATATATATGCTTCTATTTTGTTTTGAGAGTGTAAAGAGTAAAGAGATAATTGATGTTTAATCAAAAGAGTGTGATTAAATAATATTGATTATGATTATGATTATATATGAGAAAAAAAGAAAAAAGGAAAAAAATATATTAAAATTTTTTAAAAAGAAATTAAAAAACACAATTTAAAAAAAATTAAAAATTAAAAAAATAAAAATAATAAAAATAAAAAATAATACTAGCAAACAATTATTATAATAAAAAAAGAAAAATTAAAGTATACATCTTAACAATGAATGGAACAATTTCAAATAACAATATATATAGAGATGAGTATACAAGTCTCAGATTAGATCTTTTCATCTGATCCTACCACCGGGTACTTATTGAGTTACAATGCTGAACCCAGCTACCCCTTCATATAGTCAGTGAATGGAGACCATATTTGTTCAAAAAGTTCATATTTGTCCATTAGGATAAACCTAATTCTCTCCAATTGCAACGTCTCCAACATTTCCACTGTCCACATTTTAATTGTAGGGAATAATGGTCCCTTCCAGAATTTTAATATTAATTTTTTTCCAATTATTAAACAGTAATCAAGAAAATTTCTTTGATTTACTGTTAATGTTTGATTTGAATCTGAAACACCTAATATTATTAACTTTGGGTCAGGATCCAATTTAATCTTAAGAACTATAGAGATGATTTAAAAAATTTCAGTCCAATAACTATTAAGTTTTGTGCATGTTACACAACTATGCGTTAAATTAGCTTCTGTGTACTGACATTTATCACAAATAGGAGCTATGTTAGGTAAAATTCTATATAATTTCGTTTTCGAATAATGTAATCTATGTAATACTTTGAATTGTATCAAGGTATGTCTGGCATTTAACGAACAACGGTGTATACGTTGTAGACTTTCTTCCCAGGTGTCTTTTAATATAGATAAACCTGTTTCATTTTCCCATATTTGTCAAAGTGATTCTGTTGTTGGAATTTCCCTATCCAACAGGATATTATATATGTATGCTATTAGTTTTTCTGTATTTGGGTGCTTGTTGAGCACTTCATCCAATAATCCTAGTTCTCTATTTTTATAATCTTGCATGTTTGATTTGACATAATCTCTAATTTGTAAATACCTAAACAAGTTATTTGGGTGCAATCCATTTTTCAGCTTTTAAAGCAGATGCAGAAAGGGACAGGATGTGCTGTGTAACTCAATGGGTCAGGCAGCATCCAAGAGAATATGGAATGGTGACGTTTTGAGTCAGAATCCTGCTTCAGACTGATTGTGGTGGATCCAGTGGTGAATAAAGTAAAGTTGAGGTCCATTGCAGGTTTCGGTAAGTGAGGCCGAAAGCTGCAGGTGGGACAGAACAAAGGCCTGCTGGTGCCGGAGCATAGCATAGAGTGTAGAACGTAGGGCAAGGTGGGAGAAATGTTATGGAAAGTGGTAGGCCGAGTGTAATACCTGAAATCCTGGTTAGGCCCAAACTGGAAGGTTCAGAGCTGGAAGCCGCGAGACAGAAGATGGCAGTGCATGGAACTGTTGAGCAAATACACATGGCTGTTGTAGTGAGTCTGGGTTATTACATGGCCGGAGAGCAGAAGAGCAGCTGGAATCATAGAAGGGGAGCAGTGAGAGAGGGTTGCCCAGAATTCCCATCAGAGAAAGGAGGAGAAGGCCTACCATCGAATGAGCTGGACGCCGCCTCGGACTGTCGTGAGCCCTACCGCAGGGCGCGGATTTACCATCGGAGCGGATCCCTTGCCTGGGATCGCTCCCACCACGGCCTGTGGACTTACCATCAAGTCTCACAGTCTCGGAAGAGGCTGGACACAGAAGGTTCGTCCAGCCCCGACGCGAGGTTTGATCACCCGGCGCGGGGGAGCTGACATCCCCCCGATGCGGGAGCTGAACGCCTTGACACAGAGGGCCCGAATGTCACCGGCTACAGGACTCAAGACTGTCCCGTCCATGGGGGGGCTCGAGGCCCCCAACCAAGGAAGAACAACAAGGGAAGGAATTGGAACTTTATTTTCGCCTTCACTCACGGTGAGGAATGTGTAGGAGTCACTGAGATGGATGTTTTTGTTAAAATGTGTTTTCTGAGTCTGTTGCTTTTTAAATTGTATGACTGACCTGGCCAGTGAATTTCACTACACCAATTGGTTATGTGACAATAAATGAACTTATGAACTTATGAACTTAGGAGAACTTCTTCACAGTCGGCAGACCTTGAGGAGTTTCACAGTGGAGCAGTAAAATGTAGAAATAAGGAACTGCAGATGCTGGTTTATCAAAAAAAGGCACAAAGTGTTGGAATAACTCAGCAGGTCAGGCAGCATCTCTGGAGAACATTTACAGGTGACATTTCAGGTCAGGGCCCTTCTTCAGATTGATTGTATTTTGTAAACCAGTAGCTCCTCAGTAGCTTGCAAATCCGTGGTTTATCCTAGGCTTCTTCTCCATAAGGGGAAGTGGGTTGTTAAAGTTGGAGAACGCAATGTTCATATCTTCAATGTTCAACGATCATTTTATTCACAAAATACATTACTGAGAGCACTGTTTCAAAAATCACAATCATAAATTTGCTTGTGTATTCTTCGGCTGTTGATCATTTCCAAATATGAAGGAAATTCCTGGATAATTTTCTCTCTTTTCAGATGAATTCGTTATTGACTGAAAACTTTTTTCAATGAACCTGATAAATTTAACTTCCGATCCACTTCTCTCAACATCGTATCAGTAAACTTTATTAGGATTTAATTTGATGAATATATCTCTGATGATGTTACAATTGAAACCCATCAATTATCTTCTTCATAGAGATGCAAAGTTAACTTTCCCAAGGAGATAGTACTGGTGATTGTAATGAAGGCTCCTTCACAACAAATGTATTCACTGCTCAACATCCTATTCTTTCCATGAAGTGAACTGGATAGTTCAAATCACCTAAATGTAATTTAGTACTTCAAATTCAACTTGTTAACATATGAATTCCACACAGTTATAATAGTACAGAAATAAATGTGGATGAAGAAACAGCAAGAAAATCACTCTGATGGGATCCTAAATAGCTTAAGCATTTGTAATGCAAAAGACATAATAATTACTAGAGAAGATAACATTCCTTTACAATTAATACTTTAAAATTAGGCTCATGTTGGTCTATGAATGCCACCCACTTGCTATTTCTTGATGACACGGCTAACATTACATTAAAAATGTACAATGATGGACCAGTATGGGGAAAGCTTATGACATTTCATGGCCCTTCATGTTCTCAGGCCAACAAATTGAATTATGTATTAGTAGTTTACACTTTGTCACTACTTTTCATAAATTATACAGTAACTGCTAATTTATCTTTGCTGAAAGGAACTAACATTAGACCGAATGCCCCAACACTGACTAATAATGAAAATTACTGATCTAATTACTAATTTTCAAAGCAGCCAGTTTCAATATAAAATAATTAATAAGTAATTGTCTACTGAGTGCCAGCTGACGAGTTCAACGCAAAAATGATGAGAAACTTCCACAACATACCTTGTCAGGATAGAAAAAAAACGTACAATTAAAAATCGCAACATCTGCAACTCAAATTCACCCACTAAAGGCCCTGTCTCACGGTGCGAGTTGACACACGAGTGACCCAGAGTGACAGACTCGTGGTTGTGTACGATATTCCAAGTTGATGTGCAAGTGTTTGAGGCGAGTTCCCACAGGTATGGTAATCTGCGATGTTCCGAGTTCGTCTCCAGAGTTACCAAGTTCCCCTCCCGTTTGCTCTTGAGTTACCAAGTTCCTCTCCCGCTCAGGGCGTGTGTTGTTGCTGCAGTACGGGATTCGCATTTAAAGCACTTGGTTATCTTCAGCAGTTCAGGCGAGGACAGGGCGAGGGATGGTGGAATTGGGAGAAGGCAACGACTATGGGTGGGGAGTTGTGAGAGGGGGGCTAGGAACAGCATCTGCGAAACGGGTAGTCAACCTTTAGGGTCCCGGCCCGAAACATCCCTATACATTTTATGATTTCCCTCCAAAGATGCAGTCTCCCGTGGTTTGTTTTCACAACTCTCTCCCCTCTCTCTCCCAACATGGGGGGGGGGGGGGGGGGAACGATGACAAGATAGTTTAAACGGACCTTACCCCCACTTCATGCTTCTGTTGCGCATAATTCAGCAGTAAAATCTCTCTTCCCCTTACCCAGCGACGCCCGATTCCTCGCACCCCCACAAGTTCACATCGACGAGGGAAGAATGAGCGGGTAGTCTGAAGAAGGGTCCCGACCCGAAACATCACCCATTCCTTCTCTCCAGATGCGATGCCTGTCCCGCTGAGTTACTCCAGCATGTTTGTGTCTATCGTCGGTGTAAACCAGCATCTGCAGTTCCTTCCTACACACGGACAGTGAAGTGCCTCGGCCAAATTAGAAACATTAGGATTCTCTGATGTGAAGGTAGTCTGGTTTGCGTTTCTTACACTTGATCATATCCGAAACTAAAGTATAGATAGACACAAAATGCTGGAGTAACTCGGCGGGACAGGCTGCATATCTGGAGAGAAGGAATGGGTGGCGTTTTGGGTAAGTCTGAAGAAGGGTCTCGACTCCATTCCTTCTCTCCAGAGATGCTGCCTGGTCCGCAGGTTACTCCAGCATTTTGTGTCTATTAAAGAGTTCCCACGGTAGACGCACGAATCACTAAACTTAACGCACGGGCCACTACGATATAACTCTCAGTTTAAATGTTTCAATTTTAAACTTGACCACGAAATTTGACTCGTGGAAAAAGTCAAACATGTTTGACTTTTTTCACGAGTTCACAAGTTTCACAGGTACCTGCCGTTAGCGCCACGAGTGGACAAGTTGATCGCGCGAGTTCCGACGTTCCCGCTACGTTGGCTGTACGTGATCACCACGAGTGAAAACTCGGGGTCACTCGTGGGCCAACTCGCACCGTGAGACAGGGGTTTAAACTTGACAAAACTTACTAAAATGGCAATGCACTGCTGTGAAGCCTGGAGAGACATCCAGTAACCCCACCTCTGCTCCCATCTTGTTATGATAAGATGATAGAATAATTTACCACTTCAATAACTTGCTTGTTCAAGTGCCACTGCATTTTCTTGCAGAACAAAATTGTGACAATTAATAAACCAATCAAGGAATTCACGTTACAAAAAAATATGATTCTTTATTTAAATATAATTTTTTACCTATACTAAATAAATTATCTAAGAATATTTTATATTGGAGAACACTACCTATCTCAATGATAGGTAGAATTAATGCGATAAAAATGATTTTTCTCCCACAATTATTATATTTATTTCAAATGATCCCGATATATCTTTCTAAGAATTTTTTTAAAAAGGTTGACTCTATAGTCACTAATTTTATTTGGGACTATAAAAGCCATAGAATAAATAAAAAATATTTATGTAAATCGAAAATTAATGGAGGTTTAACATTACCTAATTTTATATATTATTACTGGTCAGTTAGTATTAAGAATATGAACTTTTGGTGGGTTGAACTGGATGAAAATCCAAACTGGTTACTTATGGAAAAGGAAGACTGCTTACCGTATGAAATCAGTTCCATATTATTTTCTAAAATTAAAATATTTAAGAAAATTTATCGTGAAAACCCAATAATTAATAGTGAAATTAATATTTGGAGACAGTTAAAAAGAACGTTAAAACTAGAAGATATCCCATTAGTTCTTCCCATCGCTAATAATGTAAGTTTTAAACCATCCCTGGAAAATTTAGGATTCTTACAATGGAAAAATAAAGGGATTAATAAGATCAGTGACCTCTACAGGGACAATCTGTATCTTTCATTTAAAGAAATACAGGAAATATATGGACTACACTCTAAACACTACTTCAGATATCTACAAATAACTGACTACATTAAAACAACTGCACGGGAATATAAAAAGAGAAAGACGGGAATTCTAGATGAATGCTTAAATAAACACCCAAACACAGAAAAATTAATATCATACATTTATAATATTTTATTAGAAAATGATATACCCAATACGGAAAAGTACAGACAACTATGGGAAAATGAAATAGGTGAAACAATCGAACCCGATATCTGGGATGAAAGTTTACGATATATACATAATTGTTCATTAAATTCTAGACACTCTCTGATACAATTCAAAGTTTTACATAGATTGCATTTTTCAAAATCTAAATTACATAGAATGTTTTCTAATGTATCTCCTATATGTGACAAATGCCAATACCCAGAAGCTAATTTAACACATTCTTTTACAACTTGTATAAAAATTACGAATTTTTGGTTGGAAATATTTAAGGTAATCTCGAATGTTGTAAATAAGAATCTAGTTCCAGACTCAAAATTAATAATATTGGGAATATTAGAAAGGGATCAATTACTCACGACAGCACAAAGAACTTTCATAGATTATAGTTTAATAATTGGTAAAAAATTAATTTTACAATTTTGGAAAGGCCCCATACCCCCTACAATCAAATTGTGGATTTCAGGAATGGCTGAGACTTTACACTTGGAAAGAATAAGACTTGCACTTTTAGGCAAGTTAGACCAATTTAATCTGATTTGGTCTCCATTCCTTGAATATCTTAAGGGACCAATATGACTCGGTTTGTGGACCTGATCGAGACCTGAACGAAGGATTGAACGAAGAATAATACATTATTGATCACGGATATATTATTATATAAATACTGTTTGTAGAATATACCACTGTAATTTTATTTACTTTTCTCTTTTGGTTATTTTATAACTATTTTTATGTTATCCATTCTTCACATTTTCCTACTTTTCACTAAAAAAAACTACAATAAAATGTTTAGAAGTATATATAAGAAAATATGGTAATTATTACCTATCTCTTTATCAAGAACATTGTTTTTATATGTACTTATATTTGTACTTACATCTGTACTTATACTTCTAATAAAAATTATTCAACAAAAAAAATAAATAAAAATAAACCAATCTCAATTGATTTCAGGAAAATAACCTGTGAAAGTGACATTGTTTTTAATCATCTTTAATTTTAAATAGAAGTCAGAGTATTTTGTGGAAGGATGATAAATTAAGCATAATTGCTTGATTTCAGTGGCCATTTCTCCTGAGTGGTCAATTATTCTCTTCCTTATAGAATGGGTGTGGATAGGTTGTTCCCCCTAGTGGGAGAGGCTAGGACTAGAGGGCATAGCCTCAGAATTAAAGGACGTTATTATAAGAAGGAGATGAGGAGGAATTTCTTTAGTCAGAGGGTGGTGAATCTGTGGAATTATTTGCACAGAAGGCTGTGGAGGCAAAGCCAGTGGATATATTTAAGGGAGAGATAGATAGATTCTTGATTAGTACGGGTGTCAGAGGTTACGGGGAGAAGGCAGGAAAATAGGGTTAGGAGGGAGCGATGGATCAGCCATGATTGAATGATGGACTGGACGCTGGGCCGAATGGCCTAATTCTACTCCTATCCTTTATGACCTTATAATGTAAGCCGAAGCAAAGGTATCTTAGGGACAAGTGCTGAAAGTGGCAACACAAGAGATAGAATGGTAAAGAAGGCTTATGGTATTGTTGCCATCATCAGTCGGGGCATTCAGCATAAGAATCAAGAAGTCATATTGCAGTATTATAGGAATTTGGTTAGGTGTCATTTAGATAAATTAGAGTACTGCAGTTCAGGCCACCCCATTACAGGAAGGATGTGGATGCTTTGGAGAATATGCAGATGAGGTTTGCCTGGATTAGAGGGTACTAGACTAAGTGGGACCTATTGGGTTCCTGTCACCCAATGCAATATTCCACCACTCACCCATAGCCCCCAACTGCACAGGCGCAGCTCATTTCCCCTCATCCCTAGCACTCTCTCCTCCTCCTCTTCACCCTCAATCTTCTTTCTCCTCTCCTCCTCCTCTCCCCCAATCCCTCTCTCATCTCTCTCTCTCTCCCTCTCCATTCCTGTACCCTCAGTCACTCCCTCCTTCTCTGGATAACTCCTCTCCTCTCCCTACCCCCCTCCTATCCCTCTATCCCCCAATCCTCACCACCTCCTATCCCCCCACTATCCTCCTCTCCCTCTATTCCCCACTCCCTACCTCCCACACTCCCCCCTTCTCTACTCCCCACTCCTCTCCCTCTATTCCTCAACCTCCCCTACACTCCCTCCTCACCTTCTCTCTCTTATTTTCCCTCTCCTCCACCTCTCCTTTCCCCTGCCCTCAGTAACTCCCTCCATAACTCCTCTCCCTCTATCCCCCCTCCTCCCCCACTCTCCCTCCCCAGGATCTCGAGGTTACCGCTTCTCTCCCTTCTTGTGTGCCCCGGAGGATCATCAGCATCGCCAGCTGTGCCGGCATGTGGGCGGGATGGGGGGGGGGGTGTGAGAGCTCGGAGAAAAGACGGGGGAAGAGCCATGGGAGAGAAGGGGGTATCATGGGGGAGGGGGCAGGAACTGCGTGGTGTTGTGTTGGCAGTGTATTTGGGACTCACAGCGGGAGCTGGACGCTCTCCTCTGCCGGGATCAGATTCACTGCTTTCCCTTTTGTGACATCGCCGTGCCACTTCCGGTCCCTCCGAAAATTGGAGACTTCCGCCGGCCATCCACAGCGTCCCTCAGCTCCAGTAAAGATGCGATGGCGCAGGAAGGGGCGGACCATCCCGGGGAGTGACAGGAGAAGAGACCAATCCGCGCGGCGCGGACTGGCAGTAGAGGAGATTGATCTGTGCCTGCTCAGATTTTACCATTTTTAAACCTCGCTAACTTTTACAGTATACCACCGATCGGAGCAAAACTTGTTGCACTCACAGCACAGGATAATGGTGAGTGAGCTGGCGAAAAATCGTAGCGCTATCGCGTACCATTTTTGCGCAAATAGAAAAACCACGCAAACCGGAAGAGCACAAGATTAGATAGATAGATAGATAGACAGATAGATAGATAGATAGATAGACAGACAGACAGACAGACAGACAGACAGACAGACAGACAGACAGACAGACAGACAGACAGACAGACAGACAGACAGACAGACAGACTGTAAAGAGAGGTTATTGTCTCTGGATCATCGGCGGTTGATGGGAGACCTGATAGAAGTATGGTAAAATTATGATAAGATAGTCATCCAGAACCTTTTTCAAATGGTAGAAATGTCAAAGAAGAGGTCATAACTTAAAGGTGAGAGGGACAAAGTATTAAGGAGATGTGCGAGACATTTTTTTTACACAGAGAGTGGTGGGTTCCTGGAATACACTGCTGGGGGTGATGGTGGAGGCAGATGCGATAGTGGCGTTTAAGAAGCTTTTAGATAGGCCCATGGATATGCAGGGAATGGAGGGGTGGGGACACATAGACAGCACCAGAGGTAAGGAATGAACCCGGGTCACTGAAGCTGCCTGGCAACAAGTCTACTACTAGGCCATTGTACCACTCTTCACATAACAATCTACACGGGGAGAAGAAAATACCCCCCACTACAGGCCTCTATGTGTGAACCTGCTTCAAGGACTTTGGCTGGTGTTGGCATCTGAAACATTACTTGTGCTACCGTAGCCTGATTTGAAAATAAAACTCTGCACCATTAACTCTGTTCTGCCGCCACAAAGCTGTGCTACATATATTTTTTTTAATGTTTTTCCTTCCCTCTCGTAGCTAGACAAAGCAGACTCTGAAGGCAGTGGTTTATATTTCCTCCAGTGACAGACTGACATTTCAAGAATAAAGGACGGAACCAGCAGGAATTGTCGAGAGAACCAGAGATGATGGAGTCAATTAATCATATAATTACAGACTGTGTAATAAGGAGCTGTGAGGCTGTTAAAAGAAAAACAACTTCAGCCGCAGAAAGCATCCTACCTAAAAAAAAAAGCTTTACCTCTATGTTGTCATCTTTCAAGTGGCAGATTTAATAACATAAAATAAATTGCTCTTTGGCAAATAAATATAGCAAGACACAAGAATTAGGTGCAAGAGTAGGCTGCACAGTCCCTTGAGCCCACTATACCATTCAATAATATCATGGCTGATCTGATACTGTCCCCAACTTCGCTTTCCTGCATAATCCTCGTAACTCTCGGTACTCCAGCAGTACAAAAATCTATCTCAGTCCTGAGTGCGTTCAACAATTCAGCCTTCACAACACTCTTGGGGTACAGCAGTACAATGATTCGCAACCCACACAAAGAAAATGTCCTCATTCTGCAGTACACTGGCAAGTGGCATGTCAGCTAATCTCGTACTACCTGTAAATTCCAGTGGTAAAATTCTCTAGGGCACACCAGGAGTTTCAGAATAAGGGTGAATACTTTACCGCAGACTAACATTTTGTGTTAACATGTGCAGATAGTGGAGGGATACGGACCATATGTAGGCAGCGATTAGTTCAACTTGGTAAGACAGCCTGAAGAAATCTTCCCACGTGAAATGTCACCTATCCATATTCTCCCTGGATGCTGCCTGACCTGCTGAGTTACTCCAGCATTTACCCAGCATCTTTCCTTGACAAACCAGCATCTGCAGTTCTTTATTTCTACAATTGAACTTGTCATCATGATTGCAGATTGTGTGCTGAAGGGCCCGATCCTAAACTGTACTGTTTATGCTCTATGTGTAATGATGGTATTACATTACATACTCAAATGATTTGTTCATGTATTGACATATAATATTTTACGCATCTTTCTCTATTTGAAAGAAAAGTATGATCTTTACATCCAGAAAGCAATTATAGGTTCAGTCTATAGGTTGCGTTTCTCAGATACTTAAACCTCACGGACTTGAATCACCAACAGTTTATTTTCCACATGTTTCCTGACCTGCTGTGTGTTCCCAGCACTTCTTTTAGTTTCGGGAAAGAGCATGGAACAGGCACTTCGTCCCAACGGATCCGCGCTGGCCAAGTGTCACCCACCTGTACGCTAGTTCTAAGTAATCCCAGTTTCGCATCCTACACACTGAGGACAATTTACAGAAGTCGATTAACCTACCTACCTGCTCGTCCTTGAAATGTAGGAGGAAACCAGTGCACCCGGAGAAACCCACCCAGTCACAGGGAGGAGATACAAGCTCCGTACAGAAAGCACCCAAGGTCAGGATCAAACCTAGGTCAATGGCGCTGTGAGGCAGCAACTCACAGCTGTGCCACTGTACTGGCCTTTATTTCAGATTTCCAGCATGTACCTTTTTTTGCTTTACTTAAGCATTCTTAACTGTGTTTGTCTCTCAAAGCTTTGCAATCGCTTCTTGATCTGAAGTGTATGTTACTTTCGGACTTATTTCAATATCGATATGCCTCTCCTCTTCAGCAGTCATTACTGCATCCACTTCTGAAATAACTTCATCATCAATTAGTTCTTTAATATGCTTTGGTCTATCTCTTGCTGTGATCATTTGATCAAACAGCACTTCTGACCGTTCCTACAATTCTAATCACAAACTCTTTCAGGTTGGAGATTTTCACCACCTCAACAATATTCCATTTCTCTTTGTTAAACTTGTTCACCTAACTTAATGCTCTCACTTTCTCAATCAGTGTCTTTCCAATGCAAGTCATGATCTTACTTTTCCTTGTAGCTGCTGCATTTGCAATCTTTCCCCCAAAGCAGACTGCAAAGTAGTGCAGCGGTAGAGTTGCTGCCTTACAGCACCAGAGGTCTGGGTTTGATCCTGACTACGGAAGTGGTCTGTGCGGAGTTTGTACATTCTCCCTGTGACCACGTGGGTTTTCTCTGGGTTCTTCGTTTTCCTCCAACATTCCAAAGACACACTGTTTTGTAGGTTAATTGGCTTCTGTAAATTGTCCCTAGGATAGAACTAGTGTATAGGTGATGGCTGGGTGATGTCGGTTTCATTAGCACCGACAAACACGGTGGGCCGAATGGCCTGTTTCCTTGCTGTATCGCTAAACTAAACTGAGAACATTCCAAGTGCATGGCGCATCAACACTCAGCTGCAGTGAAGCATCTGACGCAATGTGGTGTTGGATGACATTTGGTCGGGAAATTAGCCAAGCAATGACTCATTGTTAGCATGCTGGCGCATCTATAAATATGGAAGAAATACAGCTATATGATGAGCTTGCAGGTCCAACAGTATTTTCTTGTAATCCTACATTGGGAATGGTGGAGCAGACTCAATGGATCGAATGGCATAATTCTGCTCCAATGTTTTATGGTCTTGCCATCACATGTACTGAGGTACACTGAAATTAATTTTTGTATACATTTTAGTACGTATCAATATACATAAGCACTTATATACATCTTAGATAAGCATCTCAGTTACAGCACAAGTGTATAGCAGTAGTACGCGGACACAGTATACAGAGTCGCTAGTTTTGACACAATTTAAGGTCCCAGTTTATAGAAGGGTCTCAACCCGAAACATCACCCATTCCTCCTCTCCAGAGTGCTCCCCTTCCAGCTGAGTTATTCCAGCATTTTGTGTCTAAGTGCCTTGTGTGTTAGTGCAGGTTTCCTGACCTAACCAAGCCACAAGCCCCAGGCAGTTGCAGGGCCTCCAGCAGCCCACTCCCCTGTCGATGCAAGGGTACTCCCTCCCACCGCCGGTCTTAAAGATGCATTCCACTAACCTGAAAGTTGTGACCACTGCCCAGTCCATCATCGGCTCTGACCTTCCCACCATCGAAGGGATCCATCGCAGTCGCTGCCTCAAAAAGGCTGCCAACATCATCAAGGACCCACACCATCCTGGCCACACACTCATCTCTCTGCTGCCATCAGGTAGAAGGTACAGGAGCCTGAAATCTGGTACATCCAGGTTCATGAACAGCTTCTTCCCCACAGCCATCAGGCTATTAAACTCACCATCAAACAAACTCGGAACTATAACAGCCTATTGCACTTTATCTGTTTATTTATGTGTATATATATGGTCTCTGCTATATAGAAATACTGATCGATTCTGTATTTTTGCTTACTATATTCTGTTGTGCTGCAGCAAGCAAGAATTTCATCATCCTATCTGGGACACATGACAATAAACTCTCTTGACTTAACTTGATATCAGATGTGAATTCACCAAATTTCATTCCACACCACATCTGGTTCTTTGGAACCTGCACTCCTGGCATTGATCTCCACACCTTTCCATTCTCCCTAGTTCTTTAATGTACTCATGCTGCAGTTTGCTCCGCCTTTTCAGATCTCCATTACGGCTCTGTGTTCAATGTCTGTAAAACCACAAGCCTGCCTCATGTTACATTTTCCACTGTTTCCTAAATCCATCTGGACTACCCACACTTGCTCCAGCCACAATACAGAACCTCTTTAAGATGAAAAGCAAAACCCTCACAGGCCTTCTAAGACTGTGGCGGGAGGTGCCCTGGCGAAACAAAGGTGGACGGGCGAGGAGAGGACTTTGATTCGTTGGTCGATCCACATGTCAAAGGAAGGTGACAGCTGGAGGCCCTGGAATGGGCACCACTCATAACAACCAGTGTGTGGATTGGATATTGAAAATGGCGCCAAAACATGGCACCTCTTGCGTGCGGGATCAGTAGATCATTTCTGTACAATTTGCTAATTGGGGATGTGCTTAGTTTAGTTTAGAGCGTGGAACCAGGCCCTTCAGCCCACCGGGTCCGCGATGACCAGCAATCCCCCTATACTAGCACTGTCCGACATGCTAGGGACAATTTACAATCTTTACCGAGGCCAATTAAACTACACAACTGTACGTCTTTGGAGTGTAGTAGGAAACCGAGCACCCGGGGAAAGCCCACGTGTAGAAAGTCACAAGGAGAATGTATAAACTCCATAAAGACAGCACCCATAGTCAGGATCGAACCCAGGTCTCTGGCGCTGTCAGGCAGCAACTCTACCGCTACGCCACCTTGTCGCCCTTAGGTATGGCAATATTCTACTGGACTGTTGATCAGAAATGAGTTTCACTATGTGTTTGCACATGTGACAGTAAAAGCACCATTGAACCATTGAAGATATACAGACTAGATTTAAGAGGTACAGAAGACTGGAGGCTACAAAATTACAAAAGGATAGAGTAAGGATCAGGCAGCATCTCAGGATAAAAGGAATAGGCGACGTTTTGGGTCGAGAACCTTCTTCAGAGGAACAGATTAGGCTTGCCAGGTACCTGCAGTCTACAGGATTGGGAGCACTGGCAATGCTGGCAGCCACTTAATAGGACAGCTCGCTGTGGGCAAGCACATGGAAAATAATTATAATGATCAGGCAATACCTAGTGGGCACTGCCCACGTCACAATGTATGAGGAAAATATTGACAAAGACCTTCCATTTTGTGTGACTATCAACTTTAGCCTTTGTGCCTTTAAATGCTATCTTTAGGAGTTTTATGAAGCCTATCCAATGACTCACTTCTATTTCTAGATGCTTATGTCACTGCATATTATTACTTGCCCTTTAAAATGGGACCAGGAGCTACATCTGTACAACTAAACTGGGTTCGGCAATAAGGACGTCTCCAGGGTGATATGAGTAAAGATTGCTTGAGACGGTACCAGCAGTGATTAGTTTTCTTTCCGCTGGCCTTTTAATCTCATGCTGCTTTCTAATTGCTTTGGAAGTACACCAACATCCAGAGTGTGTAACATAAAACGAGGATAGATACCCTGAGTATTGGCCATAATTAACCACTCTGACTCCGCACAAGAGATGGCCTACAGCTATGGTTCCTAACACTTTCACCCAAAGGCGTGCTCAATTTAATCAAATATTGCTGGGGTACACTAGACTGGATTAATTCTTGGATCCAGGAATAACTAAGGACATAGATGGAGAGAGTGAAGGAGGAATGAAGGAGCGTGAGAGGAGGTGAGATGGGGTGGGGGGAATATTTGGGGAAGAGAAAATGAGAGGGATGGGGGATTATTGGAAAAAATTCTGAAAGACAGCATAAATCTGGATTGGTGAGACATTCGATTAGGGACAGTCAACATGGCTTTGTTATGGATAGTTCTATCTGATTTGGTTGAAACCTTCAAATTAATTAATTATGTTATCAGGAAGAAAGTAAGAAAGGGTTCAGGAGAGTGGAAAGGGTTTGTCAGGGAGAGAAAGCATATTCCTCAGGCTAAACTCAGTGGATCAGGCAGCATCTGTGGAGGGAAATGGATAGTTGGCATTTTGGGTTGAGGCAGTGTGGGATCTGCTGACCCTGCCATGGTCCGACAGGTATGAGAGTGTTGGGGTCAGCTGTTTGTATACTCTGTGTTCCTACTTCTGTTTGTCCGTGGACTCTGCATGGTTCCAACATAGAGTCCCGAGGTGCTGAGTGACCTTCTGGGATGGGTCGGTCATGCGTTAGGAATTCCCATGAGTTGGCGAGGATGTCACATTTCTTTCAGGGACATTTTGAGAACATTCTCCCCTGTAAATCTCAGAGCACGGAGTAGGGTGCTTGCTTCAGGAATCTGCTGTGAGACCCACAGGTGACATATGACCTGCCGACAAGAGCTGGTTAACTAAGTTCAGAGCCTTGATGATGGGGATGTCAAGATATTAATATTAGTTTGCTGATCTTTCCAGTAGGTTTGGATGTTTATGTCGACAAAGTGTTGGTGGTACCTCTGCAGTACTTTGGGGGCCTGCTGTGGGTTGTCCATGTCTCCAAAGTGTACAGGAGAGAGAGCATCACTGTACCTCAGTAAGTTTAGTTTAGTTTTGTTTAGTTTGGACATACAGTGTGAAAACAGGCCCTTCAGCCCACCGAGTCCGTGCCGTCCAGCGATCCCCGCACACTAACACTATCCGACACACACCAGGGATATTTTACAAATTTACCAAGCCAATTAGTCTACAAACCTGTACGTCCTTGGATTGTGGGAGGAAACCGGAGCACCCGGAGAAAACCCACGCCGATCACGTGGAGAATGTACAAACTCCATCCAGATAGCACCCATAGTCAAGATCGAACCCGAGTCTCTGGCACTGTAAGGCAGCAACTCTACAGCAACTCGCCATGCTGCCCTCAGTCAGCAGGTTGATTCTTGCACGGGTGCTGTGGACATCATTGCACTTCTTTGCTTGGACAATGAAAAGGTCTAAGAGGGTCCAGGGCTTGGATTGAGGGAGTTGACATGAGGTCTCGTTCTTGTATAATGAAAGTTATGGAAAAGTTATCATCCAATCATTCTGTTAGGAGGAGAACTCCATGAGAGTTAATATTTTTCTCCCCTCCTTGGTAATCAACGAGCTCATTCTTGCTGGTGGAATCAGTCCCATGAAAATGGCATTCTTGCACGATAAACTTTAATTTAGTTATTTAAGTTTAGTTTATTGTCGTGTGTACCAAGGTAATTGAAAAACATTTGTTTGTGTACTAATCATTCAGTGGAAAGACTATACATGATTACAAGCGAGCCATCTACAGTGTACAGATACATGGAAAAGGGAAAAACATTTAGTGCAAGATACAGTTCAGTGAAGTTAGCCTGAGGGTCTCCAATGAGGGTCTCCAACGTGGAGTCTCTAGGAGTCATTTAAAACCATCTTAATAGGGGGTGCAGTTTTATTTTTAGAGATACAGTGTGGAAACAGGCCCTTCTGCCCACCATCTGCACCGACCTGCACATTAACACTATTCTACCCACACTAGGGATAATTTACATTTTTTTTATATCAAGCAAATTAGCCTACAAAGCTGTATGTCTATGGAGTGTGGGAGGAAACTGAAGATCTCGGAGAAAACCCATGCGGTCATGGGGAGAGCATATAAACTACATAGAGACAGCGCCCGCAGGCAGGATTGAACCTAGGACTCTGGTGCTCTGTGTGCTGTAAGACCGCAACTCTACCATTGTTGTTGATAGGATGGTTCAGTTGCCTGAGTAAGTTGTCTCCTTGCAACAAATCCAGAAAAAAATAACCCAGCCTTATTTATTGATTTACAATATGCAGACAACACTAATGTGCATGGAACTGTGGAGACAGAATTCTAGCTCATGAAACATTCCTTCATGAATTGTATGAAATGATCGGCTTACTCCTGAAAATACCTGGAAGAGAAAGGGGTTCTTCCAACCTGTCCTCTCTACAACTGAAACCCCCTCCCTACCTGATAATCACGATGTAATGGCAAGACCATTGAAAAGGGTGCATTTCTTGCGTGCCACCTCTCAGCAAAGGCTGACAACAATGAAAAAATTCACTGTGGCAGGGAGCATTTGAGGATCAAGAACTCAAAGTCATAAACAGGCTTAAGGCTTACAAAGCTTAAGGCAGTGTTCTTCTCTCTCCTGTATACGTGCCAGGCTTTGCCTCATCCTCACCTCGCTTTTCCAGCTTTCTCCCCCCCTCCACTACAATGTGTGTGATGAAGGGCCCTGACACCAAACTTTTCCATTACCTCCATAGAAGCTGCTTGACCTGTTGAGTTACTCCAACATTTCATGTTTTGCTCAAGATTCTAGCATTTGCAGGTCCTTGTGTTTCCTTCCTGAGGATTCTGTCTTCCATCTATTTTTTTGACTCTTTTGCTGATATTTCTATTCATTTCCTTCCTGTCTTGTGCCTGAAAATTCTTGCCCTCTTTCCTGGCTTCTAAGGTTCTCATTAAGTTTCTTTTTTTTTTCTTGAAACCTGTGCATTTTTACCTGACGATTCACTTTCTCCTTTGAGGTTCTGTTTTTGCTGAAAATTTATGCTCCTCTCCTAATGTACACTCACTGAAGATTCTACATCTCTTTTGAAGCGCTGCGTCTCCCTGGACACCACCTATCCTCTGAACATTTACTTTTTGCTGGAGTAAGTACACTTTTTTTAAAGATTCAATCTCTCACCTGAAGATAACTCATCTCCTCTAAACCTGCTCCTTTTCATCTTCCCTCTCATCTGAAAATAGTCAGTTTTCTGAGCGCAAATGACCATAAATCTGGAAATTTGAGTCTCATAAATTCATATGTCCTAGGAGCAGAATTAGGCCATTCATCCCATCAAGCCTACTCCGCCATTCGGTCATGGCTGATCTATCTTTCCCTCTCAACCCCATTCCACTGCCGTCGCTCCATAACCTCTGACACCCGTATTAATTAAGGATCTGTCAACCTCTGCCTTAAAACTATCTTGGACTCCATTGCTGTCTGATTCACCATACCTCATAATTCCTCCTCATCTCCTTGAATCTTGAATCTCATTATGGCCATTAAATTTTAAGTAAAAAGCTCGATTTAATGGTGGTACTATCCATTTGTGGTCAAAGAAGGAAATCAGCTGCCTTAACCTTGTCTAGCGAAGGCCTGACCACAGGACCCACTACTGTGGCTGAATATTAATAATCTCCTCCTTCAAGGGGCAATTATAGACAGTTGATGAATGCCAATGTTGCCATTCGCTTTTGGAACTGTGAATGACGCAACAAAAACATGTTGTTGAAGAAGTCAAAAAGCATTGAAGAACTAATTTTGTGTTGGAGAAGCGACGGATTGGGTTCTGTCTTGTTCAGTTGTCAGAATTTATTTTTGCCCCGGTTAGATAAAGCACCATCAAAATGTTGACCTGTCAGAACAGGAACGGCCTGCAAAACAAATGCATCTAATTGGTGCTGACACTCATTGCAGAAGCAGCTAAAATATTAAAATGTAAAATCTAGAGTGCAAATGCAGGCACCATTCCTTCCTCCCACAACCCACCTCCAGCTCAATCTTCAATGTGAAATAGCAGACGAGTAAAAATAACGTGCCAGCCTGCTATAATCCTTGACAGGCGAGCGACAGGCTGGCAACTGTGGCTGAGTCCTCGATCGTCCTTGCAGCTCACTCCTTTTATTGATCAATGATCCCAGCCAGAGGCTTCGGGCAGCAGACTCCTGCAGTAATCTCCTGCACGCTCAACACTGCCTTATCACAGGCGAGCAGCTGTAGAAGTTGCGACACTTCTTTGAAAGATGTTGTACTGATGCGAAATGGATCGCCCAGCAGCTGCTTTTATTTCAGCTCTTGCTTCACATTTGCATTCCAATGATGCTGTGACTGAGCTTCTCTATGGTGCATCTTATCTCTCTGCCATTAGGTTGCACATTTTACATGACTTGAAATGCGAGAACGATACTGAACTGTCCCTCTTTCCTCTGTCTCTCATCCCATCATCAACACCACCCCTCCACCATGAACCCAAACCCATTCCCTTCCTCAGCAAATGGTGCTGAGAATGCTTAACTGGCTGCAACCTGCAAATGGCAGGTTCTCAAACTGGCTGCATTCCAGATATTATCAGCAGGTCACTGTCTGCCTCAATGTAATGCTGAGGGCATAAGAATAAACTTCTCAAAGCTATGGTGTATAGAAAGGAACTGCAGATGTTGGTTAATATTGAAGATAGACACAAAATGCTGGAGTAACTCGGCAGGCAGCAACTCTGGAGAAAAGGAATAGCTGATGAACGCTTCTTCTGACCCCATTCTGTCACCTATTTCTTTTCTCTGCAGAAGGGTCTCGACCCGAAACGTCACCCATTTCTTCTCTCCAGAGATGGAGTTACTCCAGCATTTTGTGTCTATCTTCTCTGCACTCTGGTCTTGGGAACTGGCCAATGGATTCTGATTCCTCAATTCTGAACTTCCAAGGAGGAAGCTTCAATCACAGGAATTGAGCCTCGAAATAAAACAATATAACGTTGCATGGTTTACTCACCACCTCTTTCCACAAGGCAGTGACTGTAGATTTGACAATGTCCTCAATATATGTAACATCCTAGGGTATCCCACCATGAAGGCCAACAATACCAATAATTTGTATAATTGCAGGGGATTGATAAAAATTACACAGGGCATGCGGCAACGTTTCATAGAACCTGTTCATTTTAATCCCATTACCGTTTTCTTTCTCCTTATTTTCTTACTTTGTTTTAAATATACACAAAGTCCATATTATTTGTGAGGAATTGGATTCTGGATAGCCCCAAAAATTGTTTGGATCCAGTATGCTCCCCTAAAAACATTAATATGCACTAAAATCTTCGAAGAGCATTAACACATATTAATAAATACATTAAAAGAATAAAATACCTTAAAGAAAATGATGTCAGTGAACAAACTATTTCATTGAACTTACAGAGATTGGTTTTGAAATAACAAGGTGTTCTGTGTAAACAAGGTTTGCTGTCTATTAGAACAGTGCACAGCAAGGAACCATTCGACGCATGTAGTCTGGAAACTACGGTTATAATGCTATTTATACAGGCAAACATTGCTTCCTCAACTAATATATAGAGATGGGGCCCAGGGCTAACCTCAAATATGTGGATCAATGGGGGGGAATCAGTGGATAACAAGAACTAAGTGTATTTGTCAAAGTACTTTATAAACAGTGCCTTTGTCACTGACACAGTAACTGTTAATTCTTCGTCTTTTCAGGGGGTCCCTTGGGGCAGAACATGATTGTCCTCTGCTGCAGTTCTGCAGAGTCAGAGGTGGTGGATGAGGCTAGCTTGGGACCCAATGCCTCTGCCAGAGAAGTGGATGCATTACAGGAGTGGTGGGAGGGTTGTTTAGTTTACTTTAATTTTGAGATACAGCACTGAAGCAGGCCCTTCGGCCCACCGGGTCAGCACTGACCAGCGATGCCCACACATTAACACTATCCTACACACTCTAGGGACAATTTTTACATTGATACCAAGCCAATTAACCTACAAGCCTGTACCTCTTTGGAGTGTGGGAGGAAACTGAAGATCTTGGAGAAAACCCACACGGTCATGGGGAGAACGTACAGACCCCATACAGGCAGCCCCCCGTAGTTTGTGAGGTGGCACAGCCCATCCACTGATTAAACTGAGTTTCTGAACATTCTGGTGTTAAGCTTCTCGATATCATCCTGAATGCTCCTCCAGTTAGAATGCCCATGGGCCAAGGAGTTCCACAACTTGTAGGCAAGTTACCCTTTGATAGTATTGTTGAATTGTTTCTTCTGTTCACCTGCTAATCTTGTGCTGGGGCAGAGCTTGGAGCAGAGTGCCGGCTACGGCGTGGCTTGCCCATCAGAAATGGCTGAGTGTAATTGGAGCCTCCATGCTGGGATGTTAACGTGGCTAGCCTGACTTTCGGTTCACTTATCCTGCCAGTGTTCTTAGAGGAGCCTGCAATGGTGGTACCTCTCCAGTGCTTTGAATTGGCAGTCCATTTCTATGAAGCGCACAAGAGGGCAGGAATCAGTACAATGCTACACACATGAGCCCAATGGTTGGTTTAAGGCCTCCATCCGTAAATGGCAGCCCATTTTCTCCTCAGGCAACCAAAGGCCACGCTGGAAAACTGAAGGCAGTGGTGAATGTCAGCATCGATGAAGATTAAAAAGTAGACTTAGAGTCAATCATGTCTTGATATTGATATATGAACCTGCACCTGAAATGCTCTCCTTCACTGCTACCAATTTAACAATGAGAAAATCATGAGATGAGGACTGGGGACACAGCAAAAACCAAACTTCTGCAATGTCTTGGGTTACCTAATTTACACTTGATTAAAAACCTTGAATGATTTTGCACCTACTGCCCTGCTTGTCACATTATAGTGAAATCCTACAGCTTCTGAGCCATAGCAATTAAAAATTGGTAGCCTGCAATTAATACACCCAGAATTGTACAGAGCTGTACAACACCCATTTCTTACCGTCTCAACAATTGAAGTCACCCCCAAGGAATAGGAAACGTGTAAGCAAATAAAAACTGAAAACAGCACGTTATTACCATAATGCAAAAAGCCCATAGAGTCTGATTGAAATTGCTTGCTGCTACAAATGTGGATTGTGACACCAGGAACTGTGAGGAATTCGCACATTGAGTTGTTTTACATGCATTAGTTTCAAAATAAATGACCCGAGTATGTTTGCAGTAAGGGAGCATCGTGTTGCATTCATGTTTATTGGCCGAGTCTAAATACAAAGCTGTCTTTACATTTGTGTCACTGACAACCAGATTATTGGAAAAATAGATCCAGAAGCTTTAGTATCTGTGTATTATTATTACTGCTGACTGCACAAGCCTCTTAATCCTAAGGTGAATAACTCTCTTATTGATTTTGCTCAGTGCCATCTCAGTAATAAGCACCTGGGTCTGGCTTTTTGTTCAATTACATTCAGTCCAACTCCCCAGGCAGGCTCAAGTCTGAATGTCTTTTTTGGATGACGATTTATCATGTAACGCAGACAACCGCTGTGGCTCAGTAGCTGGCTGCCTCCTCATGCGTGAAATAGAGGGCGAGAAAATGTTGTCTGTAAGTGGCATGAGAAGAATTCAGTTCAACAGAGAACCGGAGCAGAATGTAGAACTTGGAGGAATCTGAAGTAATCACAGCATGTAAACAAAAGGAAATCAGCTCGTGCAATTAACTAAATACGAGGCAGCCCAGTTTAAATTATACGTTAAACATAATAAAGTTAATGTTTTCTGGTATTTTGTCAACAATCTTTATAAAAAATATTGATGGTTTGTTTTGTATTTTACTTAGAATACATAGTATTTGAATTTGGTATTTCTCTATTTTAATCTATGAGTCTTTATAGTTAGTCATCGAGGAAACTTTTTATTGGTTATGGTGGACTTGTAGTGGACATCAGTTGATAGTCTATCCCCTTGCTAGAGCCAGAGAGATAAAGGGGAGAGAGGTGTCAGAGATAGTCCAAGTGAATTTGTGGGAAGGGTGGAAGTAAGTGGTAAATTTATTGAAGTCAATGGGTTCTGCACAGGTCTCACCATCACGCTTTTAAAAGCATCCTATTTTCTGGGATGGATGTGGAAATCAGAATATTTCAAGTTTACTTTTAGTATTAGGGTCTCCATTTTAAATCAAACTGCCCTGTATGGGATTGCTATTCATATCAGTACTGGATACAGCATTACAAGATTACAAATTCAATAACATGACCATTAGGCTAGAATAGCAGGACTGCTCTCCTGAGCTATTAGCCACTTCATTGGAGACCCTCAGACTTTCTTTGATCGGACTTTACTGGACTTTATCTTGCACTAAACATTATTCACATTAATTCCCTTTATCAGGTATCTGTACACTGTGGGTGGTTTGACCGCAATAATGTATTGTCTTTCTGCTGACTGGTTAGCATGCAACAAAAACTTTCCACTGAACCTTGGTACATATGACATTAAACTAAACTCAAGTACGATTTACCCATTATCGGACCTGGCACAGCCAATATAAAGTGAGGCTGTTAAAAAGGCTACGCAATTTGCCCAAGTAGCTTTATATCAAGAACAAAATATAATTCAATGTTCCTCCAGATAATGAATACTTGGTGATATGAAAGGCAGGATATTTTTAAATTGGGAATGTGTGCATTGTGCTGTGATGCCCCAAAGGATCAACATGCCTAGTGCAGTCTCACACATGGCCAGTGAGCACCAGCACGAGGTATCTGTCCCTGGAGATCTCTTATTCAATCACAGCTCAACTGCTTGAAAGAAGTGAGAAAAGTAAAGAGTTAAAGCACATAGAAATGGAGAATAAAGTTTAGGGCTATGGTGTCTGCTGTGGATAGACACAAAATGCTGGGATAACTGAGCAGGCCAGGCAGCATCTCTGGATAGAAGGAATGGGTGATGTTTTGGGTCGAGACCCTTCTTCTGTCTGAGTCTACTCAAAAATGGAAGCAGCTGTTTCTGAAGGTGAGCAGCATTTTGCATTTAATTTAGTTAAATTTAGTTAAGTTTCGAGATGCAGCAC
Source organism: Raja brachyura (assembly GCA_963514005.1). The sequence continues at coordinate 62,002,620 of OY740789.1, forward strand.
AGAAACAGTTCCTTCAGCCCTTGTGGTATCAGAATAAAATTTATATAAATGACAAGTGCTACTGAGTTGTAAATCCATGATTCTGGTTTCTAGTCTGAATGGGAATTGAAATCTCATCCAGGGCTATATGGATTAAAATGAAAAGTAAACTGTGCTGGGACCTCTGCTGTTTGTGGCTTGGATGATAAATGGGTTGGTGTGCAAGTTTTCTGCCGACACCAAAATTGGAGGAGTTGCAGACAATGAGATGCTATCAGAAGATGCAGTGAGATACAGATAAGTTGCAGAAATGGGTGGAGAAATGGCAGATGGAGTTTAATCTGAGCAAGTATGAGGTGTTGCACTTTGGGAGGTTGAATGTAAGGAGAAAGTATACAGTTAATGGCAAGACTCTTAACATCATTGATGTGCATGGGGATCTTGGAGTACAAGTTCATTATTCACCGAAGGTAACAGCACAAGTAGTTTAGTACAGTTTAGTTTATTGTCACTTGTACTGAGGTACAGTGCAAAACTTTTGTTGTGTGCTAACCAGTCAGTTCTTAACTTATACCTTTGTTTTAGATATCCCATAGCACATGTCGCGTATCAGATCACATGGACATGTAAAGAAGACAGTCATGACATTCGGATTTTGAAAATCCAATGTAAAGGATGCATGAAACAAGCACATTATGACACATAGGGTGGTCATTACACCCTTCGAGCCTGTGCTGGATCCCTGCAGAGCAATCCCATGAGTTCCTGTAGCACTGCAACCTCCTCCCCCGCACACATCTATCCACACATCTATGTGACTGATTGATTTAAACATATAGCATGGAAACAGGTCTTTTGGCCCAGTGAGTTTTTGCCCACAATCAATCACCCTAGTTCTATGTGATCCGCCTTTTGCATCCACTCCCCCCTACACATTAAGGACAATTTACATTCCAATTAACCTACATATCCATATGTCATTTGGAATGTGGGAGGAAACAAGAGCACCAGGAGGAAACCCACACGGTCACAGGGAGAATGTGAACACTCCACACAGACAGCAACCGAGGTCAGGATTGAACCCGGATTTCTGGTGCTGTGAGGCAGCAACTCCACCAGCTGTGTTGGGAACCTCCACTAAGGCAAGGGTTCCCAACTTCTTTTGTCCCGTTTACCCCAGGCAACTTTAATAGCACATAACAATGTTATTTCACTTATTTATGAACAACTAATGATGAACAGATACCGGTATACCAGAACCAAAGACAGTCAGTCAATGAGAAAAAATATGTACAAATCCAGAATTGATAAATTTACCCCCTGGATAGGCAAAATTTACCGCCTGGGGGTAAATTTACACAAGGCTTGGAACCTTTGCCCTAAGGATTGGGACCTGCCCTGTGTTACTGATCCCAGTCTATTTATGGAGCTGTTGTCCATATGGAATGGAGAAAAAACATTCCCATTAATGAGGGTGTGGAAGTAGAATCTCCACAACTGCTTGTTCAGGCTTGCACATGACAGGCTATTATGTTCCATCAGTGTCTTTCAAAAGGTGAGGAGAACATAGGGCAGGCATTTTCTAAGCATTAATAATGCAACAGCGCCTTTCATTGACAGCTGTGTAAAATATTCAATAATGAAGGCAGATAATGCTAAATCACTCAGTAGGTCAGACAGCATCCTGGAAAAGAGAAACAGACTTAATATTTCAAATCAGACCCTACTCAGCCAAAAGGACACAAAGTGCTGGAGTAACTCAGCAGGTCAGGCAGCATCTCTGGAGAATGTGGATAGGTGACATTTCAGGGAGGGACGCTTCCTCGGACTGAAGAAGGGTCACAACCTGAAATGTCACCTATCCATGTTCTCCAGCGATGCTGTTTGACCAGCTGAGTTATTCCAGCACTTTGTGTCCTTTTGTGTAAACCAGCATCTGTAGTTCCTCATCTCTACCCCATCGCCCCCAACTCAGGCAATCCTGCCTGTATACTCCGCAGTATTTGGATTTTCATTCTGTGTGAAATCTGCCTTTTGTTTTGTAATTAACACTTTTGACCCAACACAGTCTGCCTGCCATTTCAAACATGATCAGTGTGTGACTCAAATATTAATGCAAGCAAGCCGACCACAGGATGCCACTCATGAATCCATTGCCTGCCCTTGATGTGCTGCAGAACAGAAGTCACCATGGGGAGCTCAGAGCAACGGCGGGCAATTAATTAGCACTAACAACGTGAATTTGGGAAACTTGGCACATCAAAGAAATCATGCCAGTTAAGTGAAGCGATGAAGTGACAAATAGAACGCATGGGGAGCTGCGGATTGCAAATCGACTGAGAGAATCTAAGAGAACTAAAAGATATCTGACTCACAAGAAAATCGCAGGATATCAAGCAGGTCTTGAAGCAGTCCTGGGGCAGGAAGGATAAATTTTCCGGTGTTACTGCGCTAAATTACCAGCCAAGGGCCTGTGATAATGCTGCAAGCAAATTAAGTTTCCTTTGTAAAGTCACAGAGGATCACAAGGATAAGCCTTTTAAATAGGCACTCGTCATAGAGCTGCAGGCAGCAGGTTAAATTCTCGCTGTCTCATGGTTTGATTAATTGCTGTGCCCAATTATTGCCTTCCATGCTGTTCATTGACTGTCCATCAGCAGAAAGTTGTTTCTCTTTCTGTGGGGATCACAGAGACATGGCTGCTGGAGGATCGGGACTGGGAACTGATTATTCAGGGTTACACGTCCTATAGAAAGGACGGGCAGGTGGGTAGACGAGGTGGGGTGGCACTGTTGGTGAGCGATTAAATTTAGTCCCATGCGAGGGGTGACATAGGGACTGATGATGTATAGTCGCTGTGGATAGAATTGAGGAATTGAAAAGACACCAATGGAAGTTATCTACAGGCCCCCTAACAGTAGCCTGGATATAGGGTGCAAGTTGGCATGTAACAAAGATAATGCCACTGTGGTAATGGGAGAATTCAATATGAAGGTAGACTGGGAAAATCAGGTTGGTTCTGGACCCCAAGAAAGGGAGCTGGTAGAGTGCCTCCAAGATGGATTCTTAGAGCAGCTTGTACTCTGCCTGCCAGAGAGAAGGCAATTCTGGATTTAGTGTTGTCTAATGAACCAGATTTAATAAGGGAACTCAAGAAGAGGAACCGCTAGGAGGTAGTGACCATAATATGATAAGTTTTAATCTGCAGTTTGAGAGGGAGAAGGTTAAATCAGAAGTGTCAGTGTTGCAGTTGAACAAAGGGGACTCTGAAGGCATGAGAGAGGAACTGGCCAAGATCAACTGGAAAAGGATCCAAGCAGGAATAACTGTGGAACAGCAATGGTAGGAATTTATGGGCATAATCCAGAAGATGCAGGATCATTTCATTCCAAAGAGGAAGAAAGATTCTAAGGGGAGTAAGAGCCAACCGTGTCTGACAAGGGAAGTTAGAGATGGAATAAAACTAAAATAAAAGGTGTATAACATAGCAAAGAGTAGCAGGATAGCCAGAGGATTGGGAAACTTTCAAAGGACAACAGAAGGTGACAAAATGGGCAATACGGGGTGAAAAAATAAAGTATGAAGGTAAGCTGGCCAAGAATATAAAGAAGGATAGTAAAAGCTTTTTTAGGTATGTTAAGAGAAAAAGATTAATAAAGACGAATTGGGTCCCTTGAAGGCAGAAACAGGTGAAATTATTATGGGGAATAAGGAAATGGCAGAAGAGTTGAACAGGTACTTTGGTTCTGTCTTCACTAAGGAAGACACAAACAATCTCCCAGATGTACTAGAGGACAGAGGATCAAGGGAGACAGAGGAACTGACGGAAATTTGCATTAGGCGAGAAATAGTATTGGGTAGACTGATAGGGCTGAAGGCTGATAAATCCCCAGGGCCTGATGGTCTGCATCCCAGGGTACTCAAGGAGGCGGCTCTAGAAATCGTGGAGGCATTGGTGATCATTTTCCAATGTTCTATAGCTTCAGTATCAGTTTCTTTGGATTGAAGGGTAGCTACTGTTATTCCACTTTTCAAGAAAGAAGCGAGAGAGAAAATGGAGAATTATAGACCAATTAGCCTGACATCGGTGGTGGGGAAGATGCTGGAGTCAATTATTATAGAAGTAATAACGGCGCATTTGAATAACAGTAAAACGATTGGTCCAAGTCAGTATGGATTTATGAAGGGGAACTCCTGTTTGACTAATTTTCTGGAAATTTTTGTAGATGAGACAAGTAAAATGGATGAAGGAGAGCCAGTGGATGTAGCATATCTGGACTTTCAGAAAGCCTTTGATAAGGTCCCACACAGGAGATTAGTGTGCAAAATTAGAGCACGAGGTATTGGGGGTAGAGTATTGACATGTATAGAGAATTGGTTGGCAGACAGGAAACAAAGAGTAGGAATAAACCTGTCAGAATTGCAGGCAGTAATTAGTGGGGTGCCGCAAGGCTCGGTGCTGGGGCCGCAACTATTTACAATATATATTCATGATTTAGATGAAGGAATTAAAAGTAACACTAGCAAAGTTGCAGATGACACAAAGCTGTGTGGCTGTGTGAACTGCAAAGAGGATGCTAGGAGGTTGCAGGGTGTCTTGGACAGGTTGAGTGAGTGGGCAGATGCAGGGCAGATGCAGTATAATGTAGATAAATGTGAGGTTATCCACTTTGGTGGCAAGAACAAGGAGGCAGATTATTATCTTAATGGTGTCAGATTAGGAAAAAGTAAAGTGCAATGAGACCTGGGTGTCCTTTAACACCAGTCACTGAAAGTAAACATACAGCTACAGCAGGGAGTGAAGAAAGCTTATGGCATGTTGCCCTTCAGAACGAGAGGATTTGAGTATAGGAGTTTATTTTAATTTAGAGTTACAGCACGGAAATAGGCCCTTTGTTCCTCCGGGTCCACGCCGACCAGCGATCCCTGCACATTAACACTATCCTACACCCACTAGGGACATTTTTTACATTTACCAAGCCAATTAACCAACAAACATGTACATCTTTGGAGTGTGGGTGGAAACCGAAGATCTCGGAGAAAACCCACGCAGATCACGGGGAGTACATACAAACTTCGCACAGACAGCACCCGTAATCAGGATCAAACCGGGTCTCCGACGCTGCATTCGCTGTAAGGCAGCATCTCTATCGTTGTGCCACCGTGACCGCCCTCTGCGCCAACGTGACCGACTAAAGAGTAAAGAGGTCCATCTACAGTTACACAGGTGACACCACACCTGGAGCATTGTGTGCACTTTTGGTCTCCTAATTTGAGGAAGGACATCCTTACTATTAAGGCAGTGCAGCGTCGGTTCACCAGGTTAATCCACAGGATGGTGGGACTGTCATATGAGGAAAGATTGGAGAGACTGGTTACTGATTGTGGATGATCAGCCATGATCACAATGAATGGAGATGCTGCCTCGAAGGGCCAAATGGCCTCCTCCTCCTCATTTTCTATATTTCTATGTTTCTATGATACAAATATCTGCTTCCACCACCAAGGAGGGTCAAAACAGATAGCAGCAGCATTTTGTGAACTGGTTTTGTGCCTTTGTTTTAGTTTTACTTTTAGAGGTACAGCACGGACACAGGTCCCTGGGCCCACCAAGTCTGCACCGACCAGCGATCACCCCATACACTAGCACTATCCTACACATTAGGGACAATTTACAATTCTTACTGAAGCCAATTAACCTACAAACCTGTACGTCTTTGAATGTGGAAGGAAACTGGAGCGCCCTGTGAAAAACCATGTGGTCAAAGGGAGAATGGACAAACTCCATGCAGACAGTGCCCACAGTTAGGATTGAATCCTGGGTCTCTGGTGCTGTGAGGTAGCAACTCTACCACTGTGCCACTTCTGAGGAAGAAAAGGACTGAGGACTCTGCCAAGGAATTTGTCTGAAGAAGGCACAAAATGACACCTATCCATATTATCCAGTAATGCTGCCTGACCTGTTGGGTTATCCCAGCACTTAGTGTCTATTTTTGTAAACCAGCATCTGCTGTTCCTTGTTTATGCTCCTTGAAAGACATACCCATTTATTCTCTCTTACTCATTTTTCACCCATTGTCCTGCAATTGTTTTCTCTTCACATCTCTTCAAGTTACTGGTAAAGGTTTCTGACCTTTCAGATAGTGCCTCGTCAATTTTAAAACACTTGCTGTTAAATCCCTGTAGTTCTTTTTCAAATTATCCTTTCATTAATAACTGCATGCTGAAGTAGTGTCTATCACTGAAGGCGCAGGGCATGATCGTTGCCAGGACAACAAAGGTGATCCTCTGGCCACCTGCAGATAGCAAAGGAATCATATTCAGATGATGAAAATAACTATTCACATGGGTGTGGGCATGGGCATAGACACAGGCAAGCACTGTTTGTATAGTCAATGGTATCTGGCACCACAAGGGAGCTACCCATCTGCAGGACCCGTTTGTGTTAGTTGATGTCAGAAGAGTCTTAAGTGCCCGTAAACACTAGTTCACTTCAAACTGTGACAGATAGCATTTTGCCGCAGCTCAGAAGAAGCTGTAACTTTCAGAGCTAAGGTCACCTTGACAACCCCAGGTCGTGTGGTTTGTGACCTGAGACTACCATGGTTAAAATACTTTAGCTGTATTCAAATAACAAGATGTCATGTACACTGGTCCTCCATAAAGTGGGAGAATTTACCCCCAAACTCTTTGTCTTCTCTTGATGCTGTTTCCTCCAACGCTGCACATTGCCTACTCTTCCTCATTCCTCTTCCCTCATTCACCAGATTCCCCATCTCCTTAGTCTTCTACCCATGCTCGTATTCCCCAAGAGTTCCCTAACCAATCACATTTGGAAGCAGTTTCCTCTACAATAAATGTGTAGGAAGGAACTGCAACTGTTGGTTTACACCGAAGATAGACACAAAATGCTGGAGTAACTCAGCGGGCCAGGCAGCATCACTGGATAGAAGGAATGTGTGATGTTTCGGATGGAGACCTTTTTTCAGATGGAGGAATCTGAATTCTTCTGGAAGAATCCAGAAGAATTCTTCAGAGTCTGAAGTGGGGTATTGGCCCGAAATGTCACCCATTCCTTCCATCCAGAGTTGCTGCCTGTCCCGATGAGTTACTCCAGCATTTTGTATCTATTTTCCTGTACACTAAGATTGTGCTGCATCAGGAAGAAGGCAGATTCTTTCATCACATCAAGTAAACATATTGTATAATTGGTCAATATTCATTTTTGGTGCATGGTTTATATTGTATAACACTTCTCCACTTGCTATATTTAGATTGTTCACATGCTGCTGCAATGTGCTGTATAAATGGACTCTGCTGAGGAATTTGACTTTGATTGAATGCTGCCATTAATCAAGCCATGCCTCTAATTCAAGACCTGAACCTTTGTAACTCATTGCCTACCTGGCAATGTAAAATACCACTGAATTTTTTGTAGTATCATCTGTGTTGATGCAGGGTTTCAGCCCAAAAAGTCAACCACCCTCTGTCTCCATAGAAGCTGCCTGATCCACTGAGTTCCTTTAGCAGTTTATTTTTCTTACCTTCAGGGCAATTAGACTGAGATCCCGTTTTCCTAAAAATGCTTAGGGCATGGCTGTCTAAAACGGAACCATGAATATGCAGGTAGCCAGATGAAATAATCTACCAAACCACCTGCAAATGTCTGAAGAAGGGTCCCAACCTGAAATGTCACCTGTCTCTTCCCTCTACAGCAGCTGCCTGACCCACTGAGTCCCTCCCTTGTGGCATGTTGAATTCCAGCATCAGAAGTTTCTTGTGTCTCCACCTGAACATTTTGCGTGCTCCTTTATTTTCCTGATAGAGCTTCATCACACATTGACATCAGAAGAAAATACTGAGGTATTAATTACATTGCAAAGTCTTGTTTTTTAGCGGGGCCCATCCTCAGCATTCATGGTTGCTGCTTTGCTTCATTATCTTCCTGTTCCACACAGAGTTAGGCTCAATGATGAGGAATGAACTGTTGATGCTGGTTTAGATAGACACAAAATGCTGGAGTAACTAGCGGGACAGATGACCCAAAACGTCACCCATTCCTTCTCTCCAGAGATGCTGCCTCTGAGTTGCTCACGCATTTTGTGTTTGTCTTTAGTGTTAGGTTTAAATGCAATTCCTTTTTTCCAATACGAGGGCCTACGCATTTTGCACTGGAAGCATGTAAACAGACGTTGGTCTCATTTTGCAGCTTTAGTAGATGTGTAAATAATGGGCAGTTTGCAGCGTAATTTGACAAACACCGTCTCTTGATTCTATTCATCGAGCAGGATAGTTCAAGCCACTGATCCTAGATCTTGCACAGAATCCGAGATTACACAATAACCACCATCTGACAACCATATTCTTCAATCGGTTATGTTTACAATTATGAATCTTGGATTAGTTTAGTTTAGTTTAGAGATACACACCTGATGACATTTTGAGCCGAGACCCTCCATTTGAACTGAAAGAGCAGAGGGAAAGCAGCCAGTATAAAGAGGTGGGGGGAAGGGTCTGGCAAGGTCTCACAACCAATAGTTGTACACAGGTCTGAAAAAGGGTCCCGACCCAAAACGTTATCGATCCTTTTTAAAAGTATTTTGCTTTTGTATTGCTGTTCCTTACCTGGAACTGAAACAATTTGTGGATACAAAGTGCAGATGCTGGTTTACAGGCATAAACCTCACAAAATTGCTGGAATACAATAGTCAGGCAGCATCTCTGGAAAACATGATTGGGTGACATTTCAGATTGGGACCCTTCATCAGACTCGAGTTTGATTAGTCAGGTAATCACAGGCTATGGGGAAAAGGCAGGAGAATATTGTTGATAGGGAAGGATAGATCAGCCATGATTGAATGGTGGAGTAGACTCGACGAGCCAAATGGCCAAATTTATGTCCCTATGGCTTATGAACTTAAGAAGGGTCCAGACCTGGAATGTCACCTGACCAGGTTCTCCAGGGATAATGCTTCACACACTGAGTTACTCCAGCACTTTGTGTCCATCTTTGGTATAATTGCATCTGCAGTTCTTTGTTTCTACAGGTGAGTTTGATTGTCAGACAGCAGTCAGGAGGGGAAGGGAAGGGTGGAGAACACAACAGACTGGGGAGGTGCTCAGAGGGGAGTGAAAGGCTGCAGATGCTGGTAAGTAAGGTGATGCAGGAAACAATGGGGAATAGGGACATATGGGAACAACAGAGGGAGGGGATGGTTGAGCATACGGGGATGAGGGGAGCCAGTGGGAGGAACGTGTGAGGGAAGGTGAAAAAGAAATGGCGATAATGGATTGGGGAGAACGATGGGAAGAAGAGAGTGTGAGACAGAATGAGAATAGATTGAAAAAGAAAGAAAGAGACGGAGAGGGTGGAGGACCTCTGAAATTGGAGAATTCAACATTCTTGCCATCAGACTGTAGACTACCCAGGTGGTATTTGAGGTGCTGTTCTTCTCGTTTGCTTCTGGCCTCACCCTGGCAGTGGAGGAAGCTGAGGACAGGCAAGGATCCCAACCTGAAACATCATCTATCCACTTTCTCTAGAAATGCTGCCTGACCTGTTGACTTACTCCAGCATTTTGTGTCTATCTGAGGGCAGACAACTTGAGAGGGAAGGAATTAAAATGACCGGCAACCAGGAGATCTAGAGTGCCAATACTGACAGAACACTGTCCTTTCTCCTTCCTCCTATTTACTCTAGTCCTCTTTCACATCTCCTGCGTCCCACCTTACCTCATCCCCAGATCCCTAGTTCCCTACCACCCTGTTTCTGTTCCATCTTACGCCTGCATTGCCCCCCCCCCCCCCCCCCCACCATCCCCTGTTCCCAACAGCCGCCACCCCTCATTCAGTTCCATTCCTCACCTTACTTTCCGTTCAGATTCCAGCCAGAAACTGCAGCCTTTTGGTTTAGTTATAGAGATAGAGCATGGAAACAGGCCCTTCGGCCCACCAACTTCTACGCCGACCATCTATTACCCAGTCACACTAGTTCTATGTTATCCCACTTTCCCATCCACTCCCTCTACACTTGGGGCAATTTACAGAAGCCAATTAACCTACGAGTACACACGTCTTTGGGATGTGGGAGGAAAACTGGGGCACCCGGAGGAAAACCATGCAATCACAGGGAGAACATGCAAACACTGCACAGGCATCACCTGAGGACACAATGGAACCCGGTTCTCTGGCGCTGTGAGACAGCAGCTCTATCAGCTGCGCCACTGCACCACCACTTATCATCTTCCCGCCTCCACTTCCTGCTGTCTCCACGTCCCCTGCCCCAACTGCCAATTTCATCTGTTCTTTAGACTGGTTACTCCCCCTCTATATGTTCAGTCTAGATAACAGGTCTCAACCCGAATGTCGACTGGCCATTTCCTCCATAATTCTACTTAATCCTCTGAATTCTTCCCAGCTGCTCCCCATTTTTTATATTAATGTCTATGCTATTTTCAGTGTCTTAATGGATGCACTTGGAAGGAATTCATTACAGGCACTGGGATGCCTGGAGTGATGGTAAGCTGCCAAGAAAGGCTGGTTTCTTTTTGGTGCTTATCTAATAGGAGATTTTTCTATTTCCTGCATAAAGCATTCTGCAGTCCCTGTGCAAGAAAGAAATTCAGTCTGGTTTGAAATTGGTTTTCTTTTATGAGGAAATGTTGAGTCAGAAATGAAGTCTCCAAATTCATTTTGCACAGAATCCTTCCAGCTGGCAGAATAGATTTCATATCATCAGCGTTGCTGGATTAGGATCTGATGCCCAAATCAAAATGACAGAAATAACTCTCTCCATTACTTGGACAGTGAGTTGCAAGCGCAATCATTTTGTATTATTTAGCACTGACACCAATGAATTATGTTTGACATGGTACGGTCCATATATATTCAAAAAACATATCTCAGTTTCGTTTGATTTCTGAAACCAAATACTGCTTCACACCTGACACTATAGGTATCTGCAGTCACAAGGTGAACATACTAAAGTAGTTGTTAGTAAAAATTAATAATTGGCACTTATTTCAATCTGTAAAATAATCCTTTGTGTTGCACAGAGTCGTTATAATGTGCTATGACTTTTGTACCCTGACCTCCCTAAGCTTTTAATTATGCTGAGCACTTTTTAAATAGTCTCTCTTCAACATAGATTGTTTCAGAAAAAAATATACGAAGTGCTGGAATAACTCAGTGGGTCAGGCAGCATCACTGGAGAACATGGATAGGTGACGTTTTGAGTTGGGGCCCTTCGTAAGTTCACAAGTCATAGGAGCAGAATTAGGCCATTCGGCTCATTAAATGTATCCGCCATTCAATTGTAGCTGATCAATCTTGCCCTCTTAACCCCATTCTTCTGCCTTTTCCCCATAAGCCTTGACACCCTTTATAATCAAACATAAGTCTGAAGAAGGGTCCCGTCATGAAGCGTTACCTATCCGTGTTCTCCAGAGATGCTACCTGATCCATTGATTTACTCCAGCAAATGGGCTGCCAGCTCATGGGGTGGGCATCCTTTCAGGGAACACTTTCAAGTGAAAGATCTGGCGATGCAAGAAACCCCCAGGGCTACAGTTGTCAGTAGAGAGGTTATACGTTTAAGGTTTAAGATTTAATAGGAACCTCAGGGGCAACTTTTTCACACAGGTATATGGAACGAACTGCCAGAGGACGTAGTTGAGGCAGGTACTATCACAACATTTAGGAAACATTTGGACTGTTACAAGGATAGGATAGTTTTAAAGGGATACAGGCCAAATGGAGGTAGGTGGGACTAGTGTAGATGGAAACATAGAAATATAGAAAATAGGTGCATGAGTAGGCCATTCGGCCCTTCGAGCCAGCACCGCCATTCAATATGATCATGGCTGGTCATCCAAAATCAGTACCCAATTCTTGCTATCTCCCCCTACCCTTGATTCTGTTAGACTTAAGAGCTATATCTAACTCTCCCTTGAATATATCCAGTGAATTGGCACCCTCTGCCTTCTATAGCAGAGAATTCCACAGATTCACAACTCTCTGGGTGAAAAAGATTTTCATCATCTCAGTCCTAAATGGCTTACCCCTTATTCTTAAACTGTGACCCTTGGTTCTGGACTCCCCCAAAATCGGGAAAATCTTTCCTGCCTCTAGCCCATCGAATTCCTTAAGAATTGTACATTTTTCTATACGATCCCCTCTTATCCTTCTAAATTCCAGTGAATATAAGCCCAGTCGATCCATTCTTTCATCATATGTCAGTCAGTCAGTCCCACCATCCCGGGTGAGTGGTGGGTGCCTGGAACGTCCTGCCTGGGGTGGTGGTGGAGACAGTTATGATAGTGGCATTTAATAGGCTTTTAGAAAGGCACATGGACATGCAGGGAATGGAGAGATAACGTTCACATGCAGGTAGAGAATATTAGTTTAATTTTGGCATAATGTTCAGCATGGACATTTTGGTCCGAAGGGCCTGATCCTGTGCTGTACTGTTCTCTGTTCTTAACCGAGAAAGAAGGAAGGTGACATATCAAGGAGCAGCATGAGTAAGTGGAGCAGACTCAGGTATGTGCTTAGTCATAAAATTGCACTATCTATGTTGCAGTGTGACAGAGACTGAGCTGCCGGAGGAGGTAGTTGAGGCAGGTACTATTGCAATGTTTAGGAAACATTTAAACAGGTACATGGACAGTTTAGAGGCATATGGACCAAATGCAGGCAGGTGAGACTAGTGTAGATGGGACATGTTGGCCGGTGTGGGCAAGTTGGGTCGAAGGGCCTGTTTCCACAGCCATATGTCTCTATGACAAGTGGTGGAACGCACAATCGAGGAAGGAAGATATTTAATGTGGAAGATATCTTCACATTTCAGCCCGATTTCATGAAATCAGTGCAATCACCTAAAATAAACTACAATAAAGAATTGGAATAATTACTGCACCAACAAAGACCAAAAGAAAATGAGTTGAAAATATGTTTTCTAATTTCCTGCAGGAAATGTGGTGGACAAATTTGAATATTTCTGGATGTGATAATGATATTATTTTTTTGGTCAGATTTCTCCTCAGCTGCTATTTTGCACACACCTGTGAAATTAAAGACCTGTCATGGCACACAGTTTGCCAAAAAACAGCTGCTTTCTTCAACAATCCCCACATTTAGCACATTTCAAGTTAGCTGTGAAAAAGTGTCAGTTTTCAGTTAACAGTCTTGGACATCATCCTTTTTTTCAGAACAAAAAACCCCTAACGTAATCCAGATAAAAAGCCCACTGATTTCAATGCAAAGATCACCTAGCTCAACACTGAACCACGGTTTGTGATAGCATCGTGAAAGCTCTTGAAATTTACCCTTGTTCGTGAGCTGAAAATGTACATACAGTATTGACACAGTGGCACAGCGGCACAGCTGATAGGGGAGCTTTGTCAGTATCATTGGGTGCTTTATGGTTGGCACAGATGTAATGGGCTGAAGAGCTGGTTTTTCTACTCTATGTCTCTGTGACTCTCTATTTTTTGGTACTTTTTACCTTTAGTTTAGTTTATTTTTCTTTAGTTTGGATATACAGTGCAGAAACGGGCCCTTCGGCCCACCGAGTCTGCAGCGATCCCTGCACTAACATTATCCTACACACTAGGACCAATGTACATTTATACCACGCTAATTAACCTGCAAACCTGTACGTCTTTGGAGTGTGGGAGAAAACTGGAGTTCTTTGAGAAAACCATGGGGAGAACCACGGTGTCATGGGGAGGACATACGAACTCTGTACAGACAGCACCCATAGTCAGGATCGCACCCAGGTCTCTGCCGCTCTAAGCGCTGTAAGGGAACAATGCTACCGCTGCTACTTCTGAAATTTGGCTAGATTTAGGTCAATGACACTGAATCGCAGAAAGGAGTATAGTACACAACTATCACTGACTACACGCTTAGCACAAGAGACCATGGGCATATTTCTTCCTCAAGTCTACTCACAGTTGCTCCAGCATTTTCATGAATAACCCGCTACTTGATTATTTCACTCAGCACCTGGAAACATCAGAGAATGCTGGGGAACATATAGGGAAGTGAAACTGAGGAAAACATGTTTTTTGCTTTGCCAAGATATGGCTCTCATCAAAAATGCAATACAAGGTCATAATGTCATAAGTGATAGGAACAGTATTAGGCTATTCGGCTCATGAAGTCTACTCCACCATTCAATCATGGCTGATATATCTCTCCCTCCTAACCCCATTCTCCTGCCTTCTCCCCGTAATCCCAGACACCCACACCAATCAAGAATCTATCTATCTCTGCCTTAAAATTATCCATTGACTTGGCCTCCACAGCCGCCTGTGGTAATATCATAACCCCTCTGGAAGGGAGTGTAGATGGGAAGAGGATATTTGACCCCACCACTCACTTGAAAAAGAAGGTATTGGGCTACATCTATCTTCTATCTATCTATCTATACTATTACTAAAACTCTCATCTTGACCATCTCGTCTTCGTTGTAATAAAATTTGCGCAAAAATGATCCCCCATAGCGCTAAGATTTTTTGCCATCTTACTCACCATTCTCCTCTGCTGCAAATCAAATAAGTTTTGTTCCGATCGGTGAAATATTAGAGAAGTTATTGGTTTGTTATTCGCCAGGACAGGGACGCCCCTTCCGACACCCACTGTCAATCACCTGCCGCGAGAGTAAAGCTGAAGGAGCGTAGTGAGCAAAGTGCGAGCGGGGTCTGTGTTCTGCGAGTGGGGGTCCACACCACCCCCTCTTACATACACCCCCTCCCCTATCCCCACAACCCCCCACACCCTCCCTCCCCCACAACCTCCCTACACCTCCTCACACCCCCCTCCACTACACCCCCTCTCCCCTACACCCCCTCCCCTACACCCCCCTCCCCTCACCCACCCCACCTCCCCCACACACCTCTCCCCCACACTCCGCCACACTACCTCCTACCACACACACCCCTCCCCCCACCACACACGCCCCTCCCCCACCACACAAGCTCCTCCCCTACCACAAAGGCCCCTCCCCCTACAACACCCCATCCCCTACCCCCACAACCCCCCTTCCTCCCAACATCCCCCACCCTACCCCCACCCCCCACCCAACGGGTTCTACTTAGTCTAGTATGATATAAAAAGGGATTAGGAATATTAATTCTCCTGAATTATTCTATATGTTAAAGTAAAACTGTCAGGGATGCAGAGTAACCCAGAGCAACCCAGAGAAAAATAAAATCACTGGAGATAATGGAAGTTAAAATTCCGTTCTCTTTGAAAATATTGATTGATGAGTTTTAAAAAAAAGATGTGGATAGAGAGAAAATCTATTTGACAGGGTGGAGTCATTAGAGGTTAGAAGCCATGGCACATATATATCCCACCTGGATTATTATGGGCTCAAAATAAATGTCAGATTTACTAGCAAGAAGGAAAGCAAGTGGTGCTGAGAATTAATAACACAGCATCTAAATCTGCATCAGATGAACATGGAGTGGAAAACAAACAGGAAATCAAGCCAGAGATTTTGGAACAGACTGCCCTAGATCAGTCAGATGTTGAAACAACAATAATCTGTCTTGATACAAATGATTCAGTCTCTTTTTTCTGAAACCCTTTTCCCATACCCAAATTCCATCTGGCGCCAATAAGATGAACGATCCCCGAGTGTAACCGCGCATATCGATAGAGTGGGTTTGCCAATTCTGGTGGCATATATTCCTGGAGATTTCATGGTATGATGTCTTATCACCCTACCTCATCCAGCAGAGAGACAATAATATTATAGCCAACAAACCGGGGAGACACAGTGGTAGAGCTTCTGCCTTACAACGCCAGCCATCCGGGTTCGATTTTGACTAAGGGGACTGTCTGTATGGAATTTGTACATTCTCCCTGTGACCTTGTGGGTTTTTTCAAAGTGATCCGGTTTCTCCCACATTCCAAAGACGTACAGGTTTGTAGGTTGATTGGCTTTGGTAATATTGTCCCCAGTGCTAGTGTAAGGATGATCGCTGGTTGGTGCAGACTCAGTGGGATAAAGGGCTTCTTTAAAATAAAAAATCTCTGAAGTTTAAATCAATTATTTTATAATAAATGAAAATTTGACCAGCATCCCTAGTGATGTTTCACCTAGCTTGTTCCCAGCAGAGTTCATGAGAATATTGTTTAATATATAAAATAACAGCGGGGAAATCTGTGCTGCATCTCTAAACTAAAAAAACTAAACTAAATAGCATATCTAACGCACAAAACCTGTTGAACATTGGACAGGAAGTATGAGGAAGCTCGGGGGAAGGTGTAAAAGAGATTTATCAGAATGAAGAAGTGTCTTGAGCCAAAACATCGCCTATTCCTTCTCTCTAGAGATGCTGCCAGTCCCACTGAATTACTCAGCATTTTGTGTCTATCTATCGGAATGCTACCTGGACTAGAGGATTGTAGGTATAAGGAGAGGCTGGACAAACAGGTTGTTTTCTCTGGAGTGTCAGAGGTTGAGGGGAGATTTGACAGAACCATATAAAATTATGAGAGGCAAAGATAAGGTAGAACCCTTTTCCCAGGGAGGAAATGTCAAAGAATTGAGGTCATAGCTTTAAGATAGAAACATAGAAACATAGAAATTAGGTGCAGGAGTAGGCCATTCGGCCCTTCGAGCCTGCACCGCCATTCAATATGATCATGGCTGATCATCCAACTCAGTATCCCGTACCTGCCTTCTCTCCATACCCTCTGATCCCCTTAGCCACAAGGGCCACATCTAACTCCCTCTTAAATATAGGGCAAGATCAGAGGTGAACATTTTAAAGGAAGGGCAAGTTTTTATTTACACTGCGGTGGGTGCCTGGGATGTGCTGCTAGGAATGGTATTGAATGCAGATACGATAGTGGCACTTAAGAGGCTTTTGGATAGGCAAATGGACATGCAGTGAATGGAGGGATATGGATCATGTGCAGACAGAGGAGATTAGGGGATTAGTTTGATTTGGCATCATATTTGGCATGGATATTGTGGGTCGAAGGCCCTGCTCCAGTGCTGTACTGTTCTAATGTTTAACCATTCATTTCTTACTTCAGGACTTGACAATGCCCTCTTGCTGCCCTAACTCAGTCTACACTTGTTAAATTTGGTGTCCTTAGAAATTCACCTGCCCCTTTTCTAACTCACACAAAGTAAGAATTTCATTCTTCCGTTTCGGGGCCCATGACAATAAAACACTCTTGACTCCTTTTACTTTATTGACCTGACTCCTGGCTTTTGCTCCCAGCTAAACACTGAGTAAGATATTTTTTCAAAAACTTTGCTGTGTTTGCCTTAACTTTAGGACTCTGATGATTTGTTCTTTATCATTCACCTGATAGAAAGCTTTATCGTAACATTTCCTTATTTATGTGTATATTGGACTGAACTGTTCTGTATTTTTGCTTACAATATTGTGTTGTGCTGCAGCAAGCAAGAACTTCATTGTCCTATCTGGGACATATGACAATAAACTCTCTTGACTTAACTTGACTTGACTTGAAATGTTAGACACCATTCTTTTTAATCAACTCTTGCTCTTGCCTTACATAAGTGGTAGGGAAGGTATTGGAGAGGATTTGCTTACATTCAGAAAGGCATGGTCTTATTAAGGATAGTCAGCTTGACTTTTTGCTGGACAGGTCATGCCTTATCATCATAAGATCATAAGTGATAGGAGCAGAATTAGGCCATTGAACTTGAACTAATGAACATGAACTTAACTAGAGGAGGCGATTAAAGATGATTGAGGGCATGTGATAAGGTACCGCATTGTAGATTAATGCAGAAAGTTAAGATTTAGTAACATTAATCACATTAGCCATTTCACGTTATCATTCATTACCTGGAGCTGAAAGCTCATGGAAGTGGCGGCGCTGCCAAGCAGCTACGGCTCGCCTGCAATCGGGCTGTCTTTTCCTTTTTTTGTTTTCTTTTGTCTTGTTAGATGTATGTTTTAGTTTATTTTTAGTTGTGTATGTGTGAGGGGTGGGGGAGACTTTTTTTAACCTCTTCCTTCAACAGGGATGCGACCTTTTCCTTGTCGTATCTCCGTCTCCGCCTGCGCTGAGGCCTAATATCGTGGAGCTGGCGGCCTCCAACTGGAATCGACCTTGAGGCTCCAGTGGCAGAGCCTGTGGACTCACCATCGCGGAGCTGGCTGACTTCGGAGGCTGTGGTGGCGCTGTGGCTGCGTCCCGACTTCGGAGCTTCGAAGGCTTCGGCCGCGGGCCCAGTGGACGACAACGTCGGGAGCTCACAGGTCCCAGGTTGGTGACCGATTCTCGGGAGCTCCCGCACCAACAGCTTCGTCCGCTGGACTGGAGGGTGACAGCTTCATCCGCCCCGGGTCGCGGAGTTTGTATCGGCCCGTTCGCGGAGCTTGGATTCGGCCGCGGGACTTATCATCACTCGGCGGGTGGCCCAACATCAAAAGCCTGGATCATCTCAACGCAGCGGGAGAACAAGCAAGGAAGAAATAAGACTTTAAGACTTTTTGCCTTCCATCACAGTGAGGAGGTGCCTGGAGATTCACTGTGATGGATGTTTGTGTTAAACTGTGTTCATTGTGTGTTCTGTTGCTTTTTTTCCCATGTCATGACTGCAAGGTACGCAATTTTGTTCAAACTATTGTTTGAATGACAATAAAGGAAACTCTAACTCTAAGTCAGTTGCGGGAGAACCAGGATTACATTCAGGGTAAATGCGGGCAATTGAGACTAGAGTAGATGGACATCTTGGTCGTGATGGATGCGTTGGGTCGAAAGCCCTGTTTCCATGCTCTATCGCTCTATGACTCAATGATTACTTTGCTGCATTTTTCACTGTTTGGAAGGACAGCCAATAGACATTAGACAATCGCCAATCGACAATAGGTGAAGGAGTAGGCCATTCGGCCCATCGAGCCAGCATCCTGGTTCTGGACTCCCCCAACATCGGGAACATGTTTCCTGCCTCCAGCGCGTCGAAACCCTTAACAATCTTATACGTTTCAATGAAATCCCCTTTCATCCTTCTAAATTCCAGAGTGTACAAGCCCAGCTGCTCCATTCTCTCAGCATATGACAGTCCCGCCATCCCGACAATTAACCTTGTAAACCTACGCTGCAACTCCCTCAATAGCAAGAATGTCCTTCCTCAAATTAGGGGACTAAAACTGCACACAATACTCCAGGTGTGGTCTCGCTACGGCTCTGTACAACTGCAGAAGGACCTCTTTGCTCCTATATTCGATTCCTCTTGTTATGAAGGCCAACATGCCATTTGCTTTCTTCACTGCCTGCTGTACCTGCATGCTTACTTTCATAGACTGATGAACAAGATCCCAGATCCCGTTGTACTTCCCTTTTTCCCAATTTGACACCATTTAGATAGTAATCTGCCTTCCTGTTTTTGCGACCAAAGTGGATAACCTTACATTTATCCGCATTAAACTTCATCTGCCGTGCATCTGCCCACTCCCCCAACCTGTCCAAGTCACCCTGCATTCTCATAGCATCCTCCTCACAGTTCACACTGCCACCCAGCTTTGTGTCATCTGCAAATTTGCTAATGTTACTTTGAATCCCTTCATCAAAATCATTGATGTATATTGTAAATAGCTGCGGTCCCAGCACCGAGCCTTGCGATACCCCATTAGTCTCTGCCTGCCATTCTGAAAGGGATCCGTTAATCTCTACTCTTTGTTTCCTGTCTGCCAACCACTTCTCTATCCATGTCAGCACTCTACCCCCAATACCATGTGCCCTAATTTTGCCCATCAATCTCCTATGTGGGACCTCATCAAAGCTTTCTGAAAGGCAAGGTACACTACGTCCACTGGCTCTCCTTTGTCCATTTTCCGAGTTGCATCTTCAAAAAATTCCAGAAGATTAGTCAAGCATGATTTCCCCTTCGTAAATCCATGCTGACTCGGACCGATCCTGTTACTGCTATCCAAATGTTTGGCTATTTCATCTTTTATAATTGACCCCAGCATCTTCCCCACCACCGATGTCAGGCTAACTGGTCTATAATTCCCTGTTTTCTCTCTCCCGCCGTTCTTAAAAAGTGGGATAACATTAACTACCCTCCAATCCAAAGGAACTGATCCTGAAGCTATAGAACATTGGAAAATGATCACCAATACATCCACGATTTCCTGAGCCACCTCCTTGAGTACCCTGGGATGCAGACCATCAGGCCCTGGGGATTTATCAGCCTTCAGTCCCATCAGTCTATCCAACACCATTTCCTGCCTAATGTGGATTTCCTTCTGTTCCTCCGTCACCCCAGATCCTCTGGCCACTACTATATCAGGAAGATTGTTTGTGTCCTCCGAAGTGAAGACAGATCCAAAGTACCTGTTCATCTCATCTGCCATTTCCTTGTTCCCCATAATAAATTCACCTTTTTCAGTCTTCAAGGATCCAACTTTGGTCTTAACTAATTTTTCCTCTTCACATACCTAAAGAAGCTTTTACTATCCTGCTTTATATTCTTGGCTAGCTTACCTTCGTACCTCATCTTTTCTCCCCATATTGTCTTTTTGGTTATCTTCTATTGTTCTTTAAATATTACCCAATCCTCTTGCTTCCTGCTCATCTTTGCCACGTTGTACTTATTCGCTTTAATTTTTATACTGACCCTGACATCCCTTGTCAGCCATGATCGCCCCTTTCTCCCCTTGGAATCTTTCTTCCTCCTAGGAATGAACTGATCCTGCACCTTATGTATTATTCAGAGAAATACCTGCCATTTTTGATCCACTGTCATCCCTGCTAGTGTACCTTTCCAGTCAACTTTGCCAGCTCCTCCCTCATGGCCCCATAGTCGCCTTTATTCAACTGTAACACTGACACCTCCAATCTACCCTTCTCCCTATCCAATTGTAGATTAAACCTGTCCATGTTATGGTCACTACCTCCTAATGGCCCATTAACCTCGTGGTCCTTCATCAAATTAGTTTCATTACATAACACTAAATCCAGAATTGCCTTCTCCCTGGTAGGATTCCGTTGTAGGCCACTCAAACAACTTCCAAGATCCAGAGTATGTTTGTGTTTGTTGGGGATATCCAGCGTTTATCTGCTGTGATACCCAGCCAACCTGTCAGGCAGCATCTCTGGAGAAAAGGAATAGGTGATGTTTCAGGTTGAGACTCTTCTTCAACAATGAACAATGGAGGACCCGGCATGGGGAGACCGCCGGGGGGCTGGGGGAGGGGGTACTTCGTAACTTTGTCAGTGCCGTATTTGAAGCAAAGAATTTCTCTGTGACTTGTCACATGTGACAATAAAGTATTCCATTCCATGATAACATTGTCGACAACAATGCATGACAGGTAATGTCATAGCTGGCCTCTCAGGGTGGGTTGGGGATCTTACAGCAGGGGGCAACGACATGCCAATCCACAAAGAATCTTAATAGGTATCATATTCAATTGAGACCTTTCTGTTGAACAATGCATTTGCAGGCTTCGGTTTTTTAAAGGCTGTCTTCATCGACTACAGGTAGGAAGGAACTGCAGATGCTGGTTTAAACCGAAGATAGACACAAAAAGCTGGAGTAACTCAGCGGGTCAGACAGCATCTCTGGAGAAGGAATTGGTGACGTTTCCGGTCGAGACCCTTCTTCAGACTTATCATTCAGCAGAAAGACCTTCAGTCAGACGCATGAACTGTTGCAGTTGGGTAGTATTCATGGAAAGAGAAATAAAATTAATATTGAGGGCTTCAACCTAAACATTTTTTTTTCTATTCTAGCTATCTGACCTGCAAAATGAGGCTGAGGTCATTTGCAATTTTGAGGCCCATGCCCAGTACTTATGAAACAGATATCGCTGGCTTGAATCTGCAGTTGTGGCCAAGTACAGTGAATGAAAGTGGTGACTAGATATGGACAGTACAGTGCTGGCCTATAGCTATTCACGTATTAGCAAACGACATGTGGGATACCAAGAACAAAAAAAAAATTGCAGACCTCTTGGGACTTTTCAATTATATTTGATTATTTTTTCATTCAAATTACAGCATGTAGTGAACAAAATCTTCACACCAATCTAACCATTTTTTAGATAATTGTTCTTTATTTCACAAAATATTTCAGGCTATGCATTTGTAATGAGTATATTGTGGTATTATTAGCAAGTCCTACACTGAATGTGTTAATTAACAATGATCTGCCCTTTGAAGAAAAAGCTCTTAAGCCGCGGTTCTCCATTTCTTTCCCCTGAATATTTCACCCCCCACTTGATCCGTTGCCAACCCTCATTCACCATTTGCCATATCTACCCCAAGATCCTCATTCTTCATCTCTCTCCCAACATCCACATTTTCAACAGTCAGTGGGGGCGCTGCAAGCCGGCTGCCCTGTTAGCAGCTGTCTGCCTTTTTTCCACTTTTTTTTTGTTTTTAGTATGTTTCAGTGCACCGTATAAATGTTTCTTGGTGTATCTTGTGAAGGGGGTGGTGTGGGGGGGGTGTGGTAAGGGGGAACCCATTTTGGCCGCCTCTTCCACGGAGAGGCGACCTTTCCATGTCGCCTCCCCCGTGGCCTAACAACAAGGATCGGCGTGACCTTTCCCGGAGACACGCCCGGGACCTCAGCGGCGGGCGCAGCGTGGACACTTGGCGGGGAGCGGGCGTACCCTCGCTGGGGCTCGCCGGAGGGGAGTGCTTCGTTTCGCTGGTCCGCAGCATTCGGCAGCCTGATCTGCAGGGCTCCAGCGGGGACGGCGTCCGCAGCCCGGGATTCCTCACGGGGGACCCGGGGGAAGAAGAAGCCACAACCGCCGGCCCGCGGTCTACTTCTACCGCAGGTCCGGCATGGACTTACCATCACCCCCGGAGGGGAGCTGCGGTGTACCTTTCCAGTCAACTTTGCCAGCTCCTCCCTCATGGCCCCATAGTCGCCTTTATTCAACTGTAACACTGACACCTCCAATCTACCCTTCTCCCTATCCAATTGTAGATTAAACCTGTCCATGTTATGGTCACTACCTCCTAATGGCCCATTAACCTCGTGGTCCTTCATCAAATTAGTTTCATTACATAACACTAAATCCAGAATTGCCTTCTCCCTGGTAGGATTCCGTTGTAGGCCACTCAAACAACTTGCAACTTCTGCGGTGCTTCTGGCAGCGGCGGGAACTTTAAATCTTCAACCGCCGGCCTATACCAGCCTGAAGCCGCGGTCTCCGGTGGGAAGAGCCGACCCTGGACCCTGGACTTTACCTTGTCTGGACGCCTGCAGCGATGGTTGCGGATGGTTGAGGTCCCGACCACGGGGCGAAGTGGAGGAGGACTGGCAAATGTTGTGCCTTCCATCACAGTGACGAATGCTGTGGTGGATGCTTATGTTACATTTTTATTGTGTATTTGTGTGTTCTTTATTATTGTATGCTGCTGACAAAAGCCCTACTAGGGACAAGTGTTGCGAATTAGCCTTGGCTAAAAACACAATGATGCATACATCAGATGACTGTTTTAAGTGTATCTATGCTTTTGTATCTGTCCATATTAAATAAACCTTAATCAATCAATCAATTCATTCCCCAGCCTCGGCAACCCTGTTTTAAGGTCAGAAACGTAACTCTATTTCTTTGGAATCTCACCCCACCTCTGCAGTATCTGTGTCTTTACCTCACTCTCAAGACCTCTCCTGTGGTCAGAGGAACTGTATTGAAATTGCAGCTGTGCTTGTGTTTGTAACCCATAGTCCCAGGTTCTGTTCCCTCATCTCTTTCCTTAATGCGCTGACCTAACCTATTACTAAATGCTGGAAAAGGAGGTGAAAGTTAGCTTCACCGGAATAACAAAGTGAGTAGTGTCTGATCTTAAAATAAAGAGAAGCTCTTATGAATTTTTGATGTATGATCAATAGTGTTTTGCTTACTTATCACTACTGCCAAAAGTAAGCTTCACCCCAATGCCCTACTTTAAAGGAGCTAACTCTAATACGTTTATTCCATATCCTCTTTTGTAAACTGATAATTGTCTTGCTTTCTGCCCCAAATCTTTCAGATATAATCATGTCTCAATTTTGCCTTGTTCTAGGCCCATCAATCACAAGAACTTTTCTAAGCGCTCAAAACGTCACTGTGGTGAACCCTAATTAAAATGATAATCTGCATCTTCTGCTATAATAAGGACAGGCAGATATGTTAAAGCAATGCTCCTATTTTTCCATCTTCATTCCAGTCAGCATCCTAATAAATCTGCACTGTACCATATCCAGTGTCTAAATATATTTCCTATTTGGAGTATTAAATCCTGTACCTCAGCGTTCATCTAAGGTGAAACCCAAAACAGCACCTGGTAATCCAAATGAGAAATGTTACCAACATTTTTTACCTATTAACATTACGGTGTTGAAAATATCTTATTTATGGTGTACTACAACTGCCAATGAGATATGTTATATAGGTTGCCAAGGAAACTGCATCCTCTATGGTACAAGACATTATTATGATGATTTTTTTTGGAGGTGAGAGCTCCTTCAACATCTCAACAGAATGAATAATGTGGAAATCTCTTTGCTGCATTTTAATTCATTTATTCAGATAAACATAACTTGTGTGCCATGCCCCTCCCCCTCCCATTGTAATATGTAACGGTTTCTTAGATGGCTGTAGGATTTAGAACTTTACTGCTGATAAAGGTGTAATCTCCATACTAACCATTCATTTTACACCGAACGGTGCAATCCCCATACTAACCATTCATTTTACACCGATTGGGAGGCTCCTTAATCAATCTGGTTTGGTGAGGATGCTGTTGTTATTAATGAGATTGATGTTATAAACATTGACAGTGATATTTCAGGAATCACTAGAGTCAGGAGTGGTCCCAGATGATTGGAAAATTGCCTATATTACCCCACTGCACAAAAAGGGAGCAAGGAACTATAGGCTGGTTAGTCTGACTTCAGTGGTTGGTAAGATTTTATAGTCCATTATAAAGGATAAGTTTACGTTGTACTTAGACGTTCATGATAAAATAGGAATAAGTCAGCATGGCTTTGTGAAGGGGAGGTCTTGCTTGACAAATTTGCTGAAATTCTTTGAAGAAGCAAATAACAGGACAGGCAAAGGAGAGTCAGTAGATGTTGTTTACTTAGATTTTCAGAAATTCTTTGATAGAGTGCCACACGTTAGGCTGCTTAGTAAGATGA
This sequence comes from Raja brachyura, assembly GCA_963514005.1. Next base: position 62,027,749 of record OY740789.1, read on the forward strand.
GAGCCTACGGTATCAAAGGGCAGATACTAGCTTGGATAGCAGGTTGGCTGGATGGCAGAAGACAAAGTGTGGCAATAAAGGGGGCTTTTTCTGGTTGGCTGCCAGTGACTAGCGGAGTTCCACAGGGGTCGGTGTTGGGGCCGCTACTCTTCACATTGTATATAAATGATTTGGACAAGCGGATTGAAGGGTTTGTGGCAAAGTTTGCGGATGATATGAAAATAAGTGGAGGGGCAGGTAATGTAGAGAAAGCAGGGACTCAGCAGAAGAACTCGAACAGGTTGGGAGAGTGGACAGAGAAGTGACAGATGGAATATAGTGTAGCAAAGTGTGGAATCATGCATTTTGGTTGTGAGAATAAAGGCCCAGACTATTTTCTAAATGGGTGAGAATTCCGAAATCCGAGGTGCAAAGGGACTTGGGAGTACTGGTGCAGGATTCCCAAAAAGTTAATCTGCAAGTCGAATCGGTAGTAAAGAAAGCAAAATCAATGCTAGTATTTTTTTCAAGAGGGCTTGTATACAAAAACAGGGGTATAATGTTGAGGCTCTATAAGACACTGGTTAGGCCGCATTTGGAATATTGTGAGCAATTTTGAGCACCATATCTAAGGAAGGGTGTGCTGGCTCTGGAGAGGGTCCAGAGGAGGTTTACAAGAATGATCCCAGAAATGAGTAGATTAACCTATGATGAGCGTTTGTCATCACTGGGCCTGTACTTGCTGGAGTTTAGAAGAATGAGGGGGGACCTCATTGAAAAATACAGAATAGTGAATTTTATCATTGTTTCTTTTTTGCATATCTTTTATTCATTGTTCTTTATCTCTCCACATCACCGTCTATCTCTCGTTTCCCGTATCCCTAACCAGTCTGAAGCAGGGTCTTGACCCGAAACAGGGCCTTCAGTCCACCTGGTCCACGCCGACCAGCGATCCCCGCACATTAACACTATCCTACACCCACTAGGGACAATTTTTACATTTACCAAGCCAATTAACCTACAAACCGGTATGTCTTTGGAGTGTGGTAGGAAACCAAAGATCTCGGAGAAAACCCATGCAGGTCAGGGGAAGAATGTGCAAACTCCGTACAGACAGCACCCGTAGTCAGGATCGAACTCAGGTCTCCCGCACTGCATTCATTGTAAGGCAGCAACTCTACTGCTGCGCCTCTGTGACCGCTCTACAGCTCCAGCTTTATGTGTCTATCTTCAGAAAAGTGAAAGGTTTGGATAGAGTGGATGTGGAGAGGATGTTTCCACTAGTGGGACAGTCTAGGACTGGAGGTCATGGCCTCAGAATTAAAGGACGTTCTTTCAGGAAGGAGGTGACGTGAAACTTATTTTGTCAGAGGGTGGTGAATCTGTGGAATTCTCTGCCACAGAAGGCTGTGGAGGCCAAGTCAGTGGATATTTATAAGATAGAGATAGATAGATTCTTGGTTAGTACGGCTGTCAGAGGTTATGGGGAGAAGGCAGGAGAATGGGGTTAGGAGGGAGAGATAGATCATCCATGATTGAACGGTGGAATAGACTTGATGGGCTGAAAGGCCTGATTCTATTCTTATTCATGATCTAATGACCTTATGATACATATTTTTCTTTGTAACTATCTTCCATTCCTTGCAATCTTCTGGGTAATTTCTGTCCAGAGCATTTGCCCATTTATACAGGTTGACTAAGCCATGTTGCAGATGACCACAAACGATTACATTGCAGGAACAGGCCACAAAGTGCAGGTGTAATTCAGCATATCAGGCAGCAACTCTGGAAAATATGGAAAGGGAACGTCTCGGGTTGAGACCCTTCTTCTGACTGATTGAAAGGTGGGGGGGAGAAGAAAGCCAGAAAAGGTGAAAGGCTGGACAAAGCGTGGCAGGTTAATAGTTGCAACAAAGGCCAGGGATAAGAGCATAACGTGCGAGACAGGTTTGAGGAGTTGTGGATTGTGAAGCTAGAGGGAGGAAAGTAACAGGAGGGGAGGTAGGCGGGGATGAGTCGATAAATAGGTGGGAGTCAATTACAGGAACGGTTGGTAATGTAAGTGAACAATTAGCATTAATGGGCGAAGAGATGGATCTTGGAACAAGCATTTCAGCCCACTGAGCTCATACTGACCATTGATTACCCATTCACACAAGCTCCATGCTATCCCACTTTCTCATCCGCTGCTCACACATTTGGGACAATTTACAGAGACCAATAACCGACAAACCCACATGTTTTTTGGAATGTGGAAGGAAGCCGGAGCACCCAGAGGAAACCCACGTGGTCACAGGAAGAATATACAAACTCCACACAGGCATATCGGGATTGGACCTGGGTCTCTGGTGTGAGACAGCTGCTCAAGCAGCTGTGCCGCTGTGCTGCCTTTAAATGTAATTAATTAAGCAGATGGTTTGAAAGGTTAATTAGCTACTGTAAAATTGTCCTGAGTGTGCAGTTGTGCAATCAGGAGGAATTAATGGCTTCTTGGGAAGAATGAAAAGAAACAGGATTAATATAGGATTAGCCTAATTGGGTGGTTGAAGGTCAGCATAGATCTAGTGACATGAAGGGCCTGGTTCCATGCTTTATCTGTCTGTGTCTCCATGATGAAGATTGCTGGATATAAACGTAATATCTGAAGATTTTTTTTTCCAGCATGTGAGCTTCATCAACAGGTGATTTTCACCAGCTGGCGAAATTGTCTTCACCTGTATCCAATTTATTGCCTAATTAGAGGCAATCATTATGTGCCAAATTAAATTTACAGTGTGGAAACCAAATCCTTTGCCCCACCAAATCCACGCTAACCAGCGATCAACCCAACACTAGTTCTACCCTACACACTAACAATCCATAGAAGCTAATCAATCTACAAACCTGCACGTCCTAGCCTAATTGCCCTTGAGAAGATAGTGCTGAACCTTTTGCTGAAGGTGAACCTTATCTCACAACGTTTCCCGGAGGAGGTTCCGGCAATCAGTCCTAACTCCAAATCAAAATGTGTGTGTTATGTGGAGGAGAACGTGCAGTTGATGGTTTTTTCATGGCCTGGTGCCTTTGTCCTCCTTGGGTCACAGTTATGGGAGATTCGGTTGAACTACTTGATAGGAAAGTACACTTCGTTTTGCAAATGGGGCACTCTCCAAAAATATTGTGATGCTGGTGGAGGAGGTGAATGAGATGGCAACCAATTGAGCTGCTTTATCCTGGATGGCGTTGAGCTTTTTCGAACAACAGGCAATTGGAGAGTCTCCCATCACTAACTTGTACCTTCTGGAGGATTGATTGCTGTTGGAACATATTGCCATGTTAGCAAGTGAGTCACTTACCAGAGGATAGTCAGAGCCCCTGAGCTGATCTTGCTCTCACAGTATGTATGTGAGTGATCTAGGTAGGTGAGTTTCTGGTCAATGATGGCCCTGGAATCCTGGTGATAGGGAACCCGGCAATAATAATGCCATTCCATATCAAAGGTTACACTCACATTGGTAATGATTGTGGTCCAGCTGTGTTGTGGTTTCAAATGAGAGGAGTTCCTCTGTGGAATATGCACCTCAATGGAACGAGCTGCCAGAGGGGGTAGTTGATGCAGGTAGTATAACAACATTTAAAAGTCATTTGAATGGATAGGAGATGTGTTTGAGGCTTATGGTTCAAATGCAGGCAGGTGGGACTAGTGTAGATGGGGTGTCTTTGTCCGCATGGGCAAGATGGGCTGAAGGGTCTGTTTCCATGCTGTATTATTGTATGACGATGAGAGATATATAGACAAGGCCAAGGATGTTTAAGTTGAAACGAAACTAAGTCAACAAGCTCAGGAATGATCACAAACAATGACTTGCTGTGAGTTTGGGAAGTTTTTGACATTATCTGACATTTATCAAGATCCAGGAGGACAGTGAAATAGACAACCCTAGAGATGACCACAGCACAGATCATGGGTTGGGCAGCAGGTGAACTGAGGCACAAGTGATGCTGTGAAGATCCCAATAGTCAACAAAAGTGAGCCATGGATACGAGTTCCTCAGGGCCACCTCTGATATAAACTAACAAATGCAATCATATAGGCATGCCTGTAAATGCACATATGTGTACACATATGAACATACATAAACAGTAGTGTTGTTGAAACCAGCTATACATCTGATCCCAAACTTAAGATCCATCATCTATTGAAGATACACACAAACATGTTAGAGAAACTCAGCAGGACATGCAGCATCTTTGGAGAGAAGGAATGGGGAAGGGTCTTGACCCAAAACGTTAACCATTGCTTCTCTCCAAAGATGTGGCCTGTCGCGCTGAGTTACTCCTGCATTTTGTGTCTATCTTTGGTGTAAACCAGCATCTGTAGTTCCTTCCTACGCAATCCACCATCTACCTGCATCCACTCCATTCCCCTTGTTGGGCTTGGCTGTGATCCTTCCTACCCTGCTCACTGCCTGTGCTGTGATATTTTGACAGGCCAGAGTCCTGAGGGACATCAGTTCCTGGAGAACAGAAGCAAGAACTGGCAGCCTCAGGAAAGAAGAGAGAGAAACGCACATCCCTCCTCCCTGCCTTTGAAGCCATTATTCAATAAATTGCTAACAGAAATTCCAACTCATTTGATTAGTAATGAGTCAATAGATTAACTATTTTTATCTACTTTTCAATTTAGATGGAAGTGATAATTTAATTGTGGAGTCAAATTAAATTTTCATATGTTATTGGGTTATATATCTGATCCAATTCCTGTAACATTTTTAATTTAAAAGTTTCATATTCTTCAGCAACTTGTTATACATCAAGTAGGAAAAAACACCATAATTTTCAGGTTATAGCATATGTGTACCATATTCTAGCGAGGAGACACTTTAAGTCCTGGGATAATTTAGTTTAGTTAACTTTAGTTTAGAGATACAGCGCTGCTAACATGATAACAACAACGGGGACTGCTCTTCAAAATTACTTAATTCACCATAAAGCACTTTGTTACGTTCTCGGGCTGTGTAAAGCACTATATGAATGCAGAACTTCTTCTATGATCATATTTTCATGGGGTTTGATACCAATTTTATTTTTCTGTCACTTCAGAAAAGATAAAATGGAACATAAATCCTGCATCTAGGCCTCAGCTAAACAATAACATGATTTTCTTTGCTTAAATAATAACATGCTTTTCTTTGCTTAACTGTTGTTTACTTCCTCCAAATCCTAACCTTTTCTTTTCAACACAGTAATTCATATATTGCCATGGTGATAACAGCAATCAAGTGCTTAAAACATCTTACTGCTCTTTAAATGAAATGTTAAATTATTTAATAGACAATTTTAACATCTCCCATAATGTGCACATAGATATTTATCCATAATGATAGTCATTTCTGATATATATTCAACCATAAGAAAAAGATTTTTGTTTCTCGTTTGCAAATTTGTCACATTGCAGTGATGAAAATGCATAATAGCTCAGAAAAATTAAAATGCATATTTTTTCTAGCTTTAAAATGGGATTGACAATTTCACAAACACTGATTTAAAAAGCAGGAAAATATGTTGGCATCAGTTCCAAAACAGTGCCAGTGGGCTCCATTGTGTTGGAGTACTGTTTCAGGAACCAGAGGACATAGGTTAAGGTGAGGGTGGGGAAGGAAAGATTTAATAGTAACCTGAGGGGTAACTTTTTCACACAAAAGGTGGCGGGTGTAGGAACGAACTGTCGGAGAAGGGAGTTGAGGCAGGGTCTATAGCAACATTAAGGAAACATTTCAGACAGGTAGATGGATAAGATATGTTTAGAGGGATATGGGCCAAACACGGGCAGGTGTTCTAGTGTAGATGGTGTACTAGTGTAGATGGAACACGTTTGTTGGTGTGGGCAAGTTGGTTTGAAGGGCCTGTTTAAATGCTGTATGACTCAATGATTCGAGGAATAATGTCCATTGATGAAGCAGCTGAAGATGGTTTGAATGCCCAAGAAACTCCTGCAATGATAGCTTCAGGTGGAATTATTTACTTCCAACAGCACAAACATTTTTGGTGATATCATGCCTTAATGACTACCATCCAGTGGCTCTGACATCCACCATCATTAAGTGGTTTGAGGGACTGGTGATAGCACACATTAACTCCAGACTCCCCATCAGCCTTGATCCACTGCGGTTTGCTTACCATCCACAGCAAACACCATCTTTATAGCCCTAAACTCATCTCTGGAGCATCTGGACAAGGACTCCTATGTTACACTTTTATTTTTATTAACTAAAAGCTCTGCCTTCAACACCATAATCCATCCAAACACATTTCCAAATTCCTGGTCCTGGGAATTAGTTCCCCCCTCTGCCACTGGATCCTTTCTGACCCACACACCACAATCAATGAGGATAGGTGACAACACTTATCCACACAGCACCAGAGACCCGGGTACGATCCTGACTACGGGTGCTGTCTGTACAGTGTTTGTACATTCTCCCTGTGAATATGTGAGATTTCTCCGGGTGCTCCAGTCTTCTTCCAAACTCCAAAGACATGCAGATTTGTAGTTTAATTGGAGTCTGTAAATTGCCCCTAATGTGGACGATAGAACTTGTGTATGGGTGATCACTGGTCGACGCGGACTCTGTGAACCAAGGGACCTGTTTCCAGGCTGTATATCTAAACTAATCTAAAACTAAATAAACTGAACTACCACAGTGCAGACCCTGTCATTGAGTCTGGCCCAGAGGAATTTACAGGCACCCATAACTTTCTGATTCAGGCATAGGAGTCACACCACAAACGTACAAATTATGCAAAAGTGCTGGAGATTGCAAAGAACATGCTCTCTGTCAATGGTATAGGAATCAGAAAATAATTTTCCATAGACACAAAATGCTGGAGTAACTCAGCGGGTCAGACAGCATCTCTGGAGAAAATGACTAGGTGATGTTTCAGGTCAACTATTCCTTTTCTCCAGATGCTGTCTAACCCTCTGAGTTATTCCAGGTTTTTGTGTCTATCTTCGGTTTAAACCAGCATCTGCAGTTCCTTCCTACAAATAATTTTCCATGGCATGCTTAAAAATGGTGACTAGCTAGGTGTGGTGAGAGTGTTCTTTGATCTGATGCATTATGATTCAGTTTCTAAACGCATTCTCTTGGAATAATAATGGGCCATATTGAGTAGTAATTTAGATCTCGCTATATGACTCTGGCACTTAAATCACCCATTTGCTAACAATCATGAAGGGGATCTGTCAGCTCATTCACACAGTAACTCCTGCCTCTTCCCTTCTGCTTTCCCTGAATTCTTGAGCTCACACAATGCTCATTTAAGGCTTCAGCCTCTCCTTACCGCTCATCTATTTTCTGCACCGAATTGACTGTGAAGGAGATTTCTGTTGCGCAAAACATCACCGCATGAATAATAGCAATGCTGAGAATTATAATGAAAGCCTTTTGTTATTGCAATCTTTTTAATAGCTAATCGCTGTGAAGTGTAACTTCTGATTTTGTTACCATTTGCTGTTTAGTGAGGTGGCTGTAAAGGCATTAATCCATAATGAGTAGTGCAGCTATTTATGCATGCATTTGGCATCCTCTGTAATCTTCCTCCTTATCTTTTTCCACCTCACCAGAATTCCAGTAAGTAATAATGCAAAATCCATGCAAGAGGAAATTTGACTGACTACATGGTGATTTTCTACCTTTTTCATTCTGAAATGAATGTAACTGGATAGTTTTCTCTGCTTCAGAGCATTATATTGATGTGAGGGAACATCACACTCTCTTTTTTCATTCCCCACCATAAGACATTTCACACGTCAAACAGGAACAGGCTCACAGTGGATTCAAATGTTCAACCACAAGATAGTTAAAGAAGGGACAGATGTTGAATCCATTAAACTTTCTCTGTCATGAAATATGTTGCAGTGTGGCTCCATAATTAATTTAACCCTTACCAAAAATATCTTTGAATTTTGGTCAGGTAAGAAAGTTTAGTCAGAACATTTTGTTAATAACGATCACAAGGTCTATTTGGCTGTCGTGTGACACTTCCATCCAAAGATACCACACTGTATATTTATATTAATTCTAGAGTAAAACTGTTTTTGTTCTCCCATTATTCCCATTAACCCCTCCCGATTCTATCACTCACCTACACACACTGGGCGTGGATCTGGCGTACAATTATGTAAAGTTGGGGTCCATTGCAGGTCTGGGGGATCGAAGAAGGGTCCCGATCCCGAAGCGTCTCCTTTTCCTTTTCTCCAGAGTTGCTGCCTGACCCGTTGAGATACTCCAGCACGTTGGATCTATCTTTGGCGTAAACCAGCATCTGCAGTTCTTCTTTTCTACACACACCAGGGACAGGTTACAATCGCTAATTAATCTACTGACCTCAGTGTCTCTGTAGGTAGAAGGAAACTGGAGTATTGGGGGAAAATCCACAGTCATAGAGAGAACATGCAAGACACAGACAGCATTGGAGGTCAGGATTGAAACTAGGTTGCTGACATTTTCCAAGGTCTTTTCAGCATGTTTTTTTTGCAAGGGAGATAATGCAATACAAATGTTTTGAGGAGTTAACTAAGAAATTTGATGATGGCACAGTGATTGACATGGTTTAAATGGACGTCAGAAAGGCTTTTGACAAGGTCCCACATGCTAGCCTGGTCTAGAAGGTTAAGGCACAAGAGATCCAAGGCATTTTAGCAAACTGGATCTAAAAGAAGCTTGGTGTGTTTTTAATGACTGGAAGCCTGCAACAATGGGTCAGGATTGGAACATTTTGAAGTTTTTTTTAAGTATTCATAGACATGCAAAATCTCTTTAAACTTCTAAGAAAGCCAAGGTGCTTGTGTGCCTTATTCATGGTTACCTCTATATGCTGGGCCCAGGACAAGTCATTCAAGGTGCTAGCTCTCTTGAATTTGAAGCTGTTAACTCTCTCCATCACTGACCCATCAATGAACAGTGGTGCATGCTCTCCGATACCCCTCTTCATAAGTCAACGATTAGTTCCTTGATCATACTTGGTGTATTGCACAGAGTTCTGGTTACCACACTGCAGGAAGGATATGGCTACAATAGAGAGAGTGTAGAAGAGATTCACCAGGATGTTGTCATCGAATAGAGGGCTGTGGTTATCAGGAGAGATTAGATAGGCCGAGTCTATTCTCATTGGAATATAGAAGGATGAGGGGTGACCTGTGGAGGTTTATAAAATTAAGGGGCATAGATATGTTGGATAGGATCTTTTTTCCAGGGCAGGGATGTCTAGAAACTAAACAGCACATATTTAAGGTGAGAGGAGAAACATTTTAAAGGAACTTCAACACAGACGGTGGTGAATATGTGGAATGAGCTGCTAGAGGAGGTAGCAGAGGGAAATGCAATTACAATGTTTTAAAGGCATTTAAACAATTAGGTAGAGCCCACAATGGTCCATTGTTGACTGGGGAAGACATGCTAATAACAGGGATACAGGAATGCGAATAGTGGAACCAGTATGACGCTAGATTGGGGGGTGGGGGGGGGGGGGGGGTGGGTGTGGTCTGAGGAGAAAGGAATGCAGGAGTTACTTGAAATTAGAGAGAACAATATTCATACTCCTGGGTTATAAGCTGAAATATGAGGTGCTGTTCTTCTGATTTGCATGAGGCCTCACTCTGACAGCGGAGGCGGCACAAGACCGAAGGTCAGTATGGGAATGGGAAGGGGAGTTTAAATGATTGGCACCTGGGAGATCGCGCTGGCGTAAGACGCAAGTGTCCAGCGAAATGATCGCTAGTCTATGCTTGGTCTCTCTAATATATAGGAGTCCACACCCGGAGCACCGGATACAGTAGATGAGGTTGGAGGAGGTGCAGGTAAACCTCTGCCTCACCTGAAAGGACTGTCGGGGTCCCTCGGTGGCATTGAGGGAGGAGATATAGGGACAGGTGTTGCATCACCTGCAGTTGCAAGGGAAAGTCCCTGGGGAGGGGGTGGTTTGTGTGGGAAGGGATCAGTAAACCAGGGAGTTGCAGAGCGGAAAGCAGAAAGGGGTGGAGATGGGATGATGTGGCTGGTGGTGGGATCCTGTTGGAGGTGACAAAAATGTTGGAGGATGATGTACTGTATATGATGACTGATGGGTTGAAAGGTGAGAACTAGGGTACTCTGTCCCTGTTGTGACTAGGGGGAGGGGGAGCAAGAGCGGAGGAGACCTGTGTGCAGGCCTCATCTATGATAGAAGGGGGGAACCCCCAATCCCTAAAGAATGAGGACATCTCGGATCTCCTAGAATGGAACACCTCATCTTGTGGAGATGGAGGAATTAGGAGTAGGTGACAGAGTCTTTGCAGGAGGCAGGGTGGGAAGCAGTGTCGTCAAGATAACTGTGGGAGTCAGTCGGTTTGTAATAAAGGTCAGTTGATAGTCTATCTCCTGTGATGGAGACGGTGAGATCAAGAAAGGGGAGAATAGTGTCCTTATACCTCCTCCCTCGACCTCAGCGGGTCAGGCAGCATCTATGGAGAACATAGATCGGTGGCGTTTCGGAATGCTTTAGTCTGGACAAATAACAAGTTTCGAATCATCGACTTCTGGGTTCTGGGACCAGCATGTTCTCACTGCACCACTCTTTTTTCAGGGACAAATAGTTAATTTAGCTGTCCAACATGTTCGGCACAGGCATTGTTGGCTGAAGGGCCTGTCCTGTGCTATACCTTTCTATGTTTTATGGTCTATGTACATCCTACCAGTTATTTATATGTTGTGATATCAGCCTCTGTCAAGCCCCTTGGCTGGCCTGTGATGGGGTTAGTAGAGCTGCTGTCTCGATGCATGATTGCATCAGTGACCTGGGTTTGATCTTGACTTCTGTGCTGCCTGTGTAGAATTTATATGCTCTCCCTGCCACCGTGTGGTTCCTCTGGGTTTTATTTACTCCATTTGATTCATGTGGGCAAAGTTGCACATAATGGTCAGCAGTCAAGAAACAAATCACTTCCTCCCATATCTCGGACACGTTTGCGTAGGTAGGTAAATTAGCCCTAAGTGTGGTAGAAACCAGTGGGAGCTGATTAGAAAGTGGAGAGATTAAAATTGAATTAGCATAGATTTGGTGTAAATGCACTGAAAGGTGAGAAGTCGGCACAGTAGCGCAGCACTTGAGTTGCTGCCTTACAGCTCCAGAGACCCAAGTTTGATCCTGACTAGAGGTCTTATCTGTACGGAGTTTGTACATTCTCCCTGTGACCACGTGGGTTTTCTCTGGGTTCTCCGGTTTCCTACTACATTCCAAAGAAATGCATGTTTGTTGGTTAATTTGGCTTCTGTAAATTGTCCCAAGTGTGTAGCATAGAACTAGTGCACGGGTGATTGCTGGTCGGCATGGACCCAGTGGACTGCGGGGTCTATTTCCACATCGTAACTCTTAAACTAAAATAGATTTGATTTGCCAAAGGGGTCATTTCCATGATGTATGAATCAATGACTGAAAACAAATCTTCACTTGCTACATTGGCTGCTGGCAACTTAATCCAATTGTCAATGCTTTTGCCAAAAGATAAACCCTGGTCATCAAACCAAATTGATTTAATTTCATGCTCAAATCACGGTTCTTCAGGCTGCATCTATTCCAAACTGTCGACCTACAAAATACACAATTTAGTCCCTGTAATAATGAAAAAGACTTCAATCCAATCTCCCTTGAATACATAGTTTCCTGGAGTTAAGAAAGTAAATCTCTGTAAGCCTAACAAGGGCTTTGAAGCGAGGTAGCAATTTGGTGTTGATAATCAGAAACTTTTGTCAGGGCCCCTATCAGCTACACCCCTGAAGCAGATCAAACCAATCAATAATCAGCTGGTAAGGGGGAGAGAATTTGAGATAAGATAAGAGATTGAAAAGGACCTGAAATAGATTTATGTTCACTTTAATGGTTTGTTTCCTCGCAGGATGCACTTAACAATCAAATCCTTGAAGAGACACAGAAGGCAGAGATTCAATAATGCCAACTGCATGGAATTACTAATAATATGCAGTGTCAAGAATTTCTAAGTAGATGCATTTTGCTCAGTGGGAAAGAGGATAGGTAGCAGATGGCATGTACTTTGACAGACAGATTTCCTTCCTCTGCATTTCATGAATATACTTTGAATATTTCTATGTCCTAATCAAAAATTCAATCAGGTTGCTAAGCAAAGTGCGAAACCATTGAAATGATTTTCTTTCCGCTGTAATTTCCGAAGAGCTTTGGAGTTTTGCGAAATTTTCAACATGAGTCAAACCATCTCGCAACCCACACAGTCCACTGCCCATTTGCTGGGTTGGTCAATGCACGTAGCCTGTGAAAGTAGGTCAAAAAACAGCTGCACTCTTTGCAACCTTTTCAACACACTCAGGGCAGACAGAAAAACACAGCAGTATTTCTAGCGCACCTTTTACTTAGCTATGCTTTTACTGAAATTTAACGTTTTAAAATTTCCACTTATTTAATGCTAAGATACCAAGTTATGTGTCGCAAAAGTATTAGTTGTTCAGTGGAGAAATTAAGTCAAGAGGTAGGGAAGTAACGTTTGCTGTCTTTAGGACTGCAGAATCTATTGCCTTAAAGTTGGATTTTATTTATTTTTAGGCCCTTTGGCCCAACTTGCCCACACCAATCAACATGAACTACCTACACTAGTCCCACCTGTCTGCATCTTGCTTCCTCTCTTGGAATTCTCAACAAATGTCAACTACATTAGTAGAACACTGCCAATATCGCCATATTGAAGCCAAGTTATTATTGGTAGATGTCCAGGAAGAATCTGCCATACTTACCTCTGAAATTAGGGCAGTGGCCATTTGGCTTGATTTTGTGTGTCACTAATTATGACATTTGCCTTTAAATTTTAGTCTGCCCGTAATTATGTGGGTGGGATTTATTACGTACTCCGTGACGTGTTTGCTGCTGGGCTTCTTGTGCAGACGCTGTTATCTAGTTAGTTTAGTTTGGAGGACGATAGCTGAGAGTTTAGCTTTTGACCACGGGAAGTTTTCTAACGTTTAAGCGATAAACCGAAGTTTGACGAAGTTTAAAATGTACGAGTAAAAGAAGAAGGTTGGATGGATACTTACTGTTTTTCTTCAACCATAAAGAAACTATTAATCAAAAGACTGTGTTATGAAGATTGATCTTTCGAGAAGCTTTGAGTTCGAAGGACGTGGAGAGCTCCCATGCGTAACGAAACAACATTCTCCAAATACCATGTTTTCACCAGAGTGGCTAGAAAAATAATGGAGCGATCTCTTGAACGATATAATAATCTGCCACTACAAATAGAACAGTGTGATCCTTTAAGAGTAAAGAAAGTCTAGAAGATGCTCCTTCTTACCCTCCTACCAATCCCAGTTAAACTCCGTGAATGTAAATAAAAGACAAAACATTGCCAATGACCACCAGCATCCACCAGTTTGTGTGTTGCCTCACCCGGGCAATGGAGGAGGCCCAGGACAAAGATCAGAATGGGAATGGGAATGGGAAGAGGAGTTAAAATGGTTAACAATTGGGAGATCCTGTAGGCCTTTGTGATCTGAGCACAGATGTTTGGCAAAACAGTCGTTGACCAAGCATAGATGCGGTGACCATTTCGCCAAACACCTGCGCTCGATCTACCAAGGCCGACTGGATTCCTCGGTTGCTAACCATCTTAACTCCTCTTCACATTCTGATCTTTTTTGTCCTGGGCCTCCCCCATTGTCAGAGCGAAGCCACACGCCAACTGGATGAACAGCACCTCATATTCCACTTGGGTAGCTTACAACGCAATGGTATTAACATTGAATTCTCCAATTTTAGATACCTACAATGCTCCCACACCCCTTTCTCCCTCCCACACCCCCTTTTCTCCCCTGTGCCCCAACTGGATGTGCACCTATTTCTCCCCTCCCCATCATTCCTTGTTCAAGTTTAACAATTTGCAACTCTTCAATCTTTTTGTCTCACATTTTTTGTCCTTCCATCTCATCTTTATCAACCTATTATCTTCCAGGCTTTGCCCTGCCCCTCCTCTCTTCCAGTTTTTTTCCCCTCCCTCTCCCTACAATCAGTCTGAAGGGTCCCGACTCAAAACATCGCCTATCAATGATCTCTAGAGATGCTGCCTCACTCACTGAGTTATTCCAGCACAGTGTTATTTTTGTAAACCAGCATCTGCAGTTCCTTGTTTCAACATTATTGCCTTGTTCATTGGAGATTGAAACTGTTTTGATCAGAAATATATATGACTCCTGCCAAACTCCAATAAATTTTATGTTATAAAGTATATACTGGTAAATCACTGGCATTCTCAACCATGGAGGGTTGTGGAGGTGAGATCAAGGAAGTAAATACTTTTTTTCAATGACCAGGAAATTGAGGGCAATACCTCGTTTCCCTCTCCCCTGAATCTCAGTCTGAAGAAGGGTCTCAACCTGTAATGTCACCTATTCCTTTTCTCCAGAGACACTGCCTGACCCGCTGAGTTACTCCAGCAGGTTGTGTCCATCTTCAATATGATAAACGGTTGAATATTACACAAGCCCAGTGAATAAAGAGATGGAATGCATTTAAAAATGAATAGACATAGCAGATGTTTTAATCATACAGGAAATTTTATTCAAGTCTATATATTCATTGATGTGATGAGAGGATAACTGCAGAATAACAGTAGGTTTGGTGACTGAACCAAGCCCGCTTGGCTACCTGGTTTAGTTTTATTTTAAAAAAAGGTTCCAACAAATGACCACATTTGATATATTTTATAAAAAAACTTAAATATTTGTTCTGGCCATTTTAAATCAATAACTTATACAAAAAAAAAAATCCAACATACACAAATTAACTTATATTAATTAGGAAAATGGAGACATTGGTGTTTTATGATTATAAAGTACATCATTTGGTGGCCCTTGCCATATAAATTAGCAAAAATAAGTTTACATCAATTACTTTAAATAACCACTGAAATCAAAGGGAGAAATGAGTGGCAGAAAGTTTCATTCACAGTGCTGAATGATAAATCATCTCAACGTAATAAATATTTGACCAAAAAATAATCCCTACAGTTGCTACAGTCAAAAACAACGTTCCCTTAAGTATTTCATAAAAGTTGAGTATTCTGTTTGAAAAATAATTATCTGACTTAAAAAAAATAAATTAATGAACAAATAAAATGCAGTGCATTGTTCCACAACAGAATGTGGTGCTGTAGAAATTCAAATGCGCAACTGAGAAAGAAAGCAGGACCTTAACACAGATCAAGTCAACCGATGGAGAGCTGGAGGCAGATGGAAGTTGGGGGTCGAGGGAAATACGTTGACAGATTTGTCAACAATAAATTAAAGCAATTGCATATCCCTAGGTTACAGATGTGCATTTTCACTCCTATGGTCCCGTGAGAGAAATCAGATCACATAAAACATCCTGTTCATTAATTTTGCCAGAAAAATTATCTCTGCTTTCACCAGCAGAGGCTGCTGTAGCTTTGGTCGAGAGTTTTATAAGGACATTTTAACTAGATAGCTTGCTGAGCCAAGGAATGTTTAATTAGCTCTATGTCCAGCCTCCCCTGCAATTCATTAGTGCCAATAGCTATTCTGCTCTGAAGCCTTCTGCTACCACTGAAAGTGGCCAAAACCATCTTGTCTATAAAGTGAATAATGCAACAACAAAAAACAATCTTGTACCCCTACAACTTGGAATGGAATAATTTATTAAAACATAATGAAAAAACAGCAGTCCAAGTTTTCAACCAATTATTTTGTTCTTTGCATGGTTAAACTCGTAATATAAAATAATCTGGTGCATCTGGTATCATTTGTCTACCTTTTAAAGTAAAACTAATTTAATGTATAATTGTTAAACTTAAGCATACTTTTGTGTTGAGTATTTTAATGTTTACCTAACACCTCAGTCCATTGAGGCCTTTTCAATTGTAACTGTATATTGAAAAGCCAGGAGATTCAATACCTGTGAGAGAAAAACCGAGAAAATTATCTACCTATGGACGGCAAAATCCCTGATTTTCATCCTAGGTCTTCTTTGTGCTCATCCCACGCTTTGAAACCTAGACCGGTACAATTGTGTCCAAATTGTCCTTACTCTGAGCAGGCCCCTCATGCAGTAATATGCATGCAAGTGTTTCATCTGCACATATTGAGGACCATCTGCTGAGAATGTCCCTGGATGGTGTTGGGAAACCAATTTAGATGCGTCTCCTTCAAGTAATTGACTTATCCAGCTCTCTCAGGCACCAGTGCCATACACAATCTTTCCCAGCTTAGTTACGATTTCCATCCTCCCATAGGGTTCACAATCCGAGCCCAACTCCAATCTAACACCCACCTACCAATTTGGTACTCAATTTGCTTCCATGCTCCAACCTCCCCTGAGGAGCTCTGCTATTACCGATTGCATCACCAGACCAGTGTCACCTCCACTCCCCCACAGAGCCCCAGTAATCGCCTCTCATTCCATCCCATCCTCCCTCGGCATGACCCCTCAAATGACCATGCAATGCCAATCTCCTTCCCTCACGTTCGTGATCCCCCTATGGCCCGTTCCTCCCCAGTCCCCAGTCATCTCTCCGTGACCTATCCCACTCCTGAGATGGGCCGACAATTTCCTAGCTAATGCCCACAAGCAAAATCTACATTCGCCACCATGGCTTAATGTGCTAAGGCAATGCCAGCCAATTACTAGTCGAGTTCTCTGAGAGGTTTACTCTTTCCCAAACTAAACATCAGAATCCAAGGCGGCAGAAATTCCCTAGTTACATTCTTACAACCCCATCAAATACACACAGCAACAATAACAAAATAGTAGTCTTTCAGTTTAGTTTAGTTTAGAGATACAGCATGGTAACAGGCCCTTCAGCCCACGTCGACCAACGATCACACATACACTAGTTCTATCCTACACACTAGGGGTAATTTATAGAGGCCAATTAACTTACAACCTGCACGTCTTTGGAATGTGGGAGGAAACCTGAACACCCAGAGAAAACCCACGTGGTCACATGGAGAACATGCAAACTCCATACTGATAGTACCTGTAGACAGGATCAAACCCAGGTCTCTGGTGCTGTAAGGCAGCAGCTCAACCGCTGTGCCACTCTTAATGAGTTAATGACTACTATAAGCAACATGGCATTCTTGCTATAAGTCTGAAATCCCATCATTAAATGGACTGTACACACCTTTTAAACCTGCCAACAATTATTACTTCAAAATGCAATACAATTCAATTTCAGCAAAAAATTTGAAAGAAAAATGTGCATTTATATAGCTCATTTTACAAATCTCAAGCTGTTTCAAAGCCCTTTTGTTTTATAATATTTACATTCACAGCAGGAAATAAGTACCAGTCTATAACTTCAACTGTAGCCGCATACTGAAAATGATTTACAGGACCAGTTTCCATGTCTACAATTGCTGCACTCTATTATGAAAGGATAATTTTGTTCTCCTCCAACACTGAGGACAACAAAATTACAGAGTCTCTGCATTTTAGATTGGTGACAATCTATGTTTGACTAACTTTATTGCGCTGATATCGCACGTAGTCAATATGGAGCAGTCTTTAGTGAAACCAATGAAAAAGATGGCTGGCAGCAGCAAGTAACAATTTCATTATTCTGTTGCCTGGACGTATCACAATTAAACATTCTTGAATCTTGTACTTGGGACAGATGGCCCTCACTCTTCATGATGGTGGCAGAGGTAAAAATTATACCTCCGCAGAGTGCTTGGGTGATCTCTGATGTTACTATCAGCAGCCAATTATGATACATGGGCTGCCAAAATTGATCGATTGGCTCTTGATCAAATGGTGCGGCAGCCTCAATGGGCCGAATGGCCCAATTCTGTTCCTGTGCCTTTTGAACTTAAGATATTGTGGCATGAACCTTCTTGCCACTGTTTGCTCTATCTATGGAAGAGTCTATGGTTCCCACATTAGCCACCTTGGAGCTCACAAAACAGTGGAAGCAAGTTATTCTCAATCTCGTGGGACCACCCAAGAAAAACTTCACTCAATAAGGAGAGCAGTTGGAGGAAGTCAGCAGGTCAGGTAGCATGGGTGGTGGAAAATGGTCCAAATGAAGGGACCCGACCCGAAACGTTGATTGTCAATTTTCCTCCACAGATGCTTGCTGACCCACTGACTGCCTCCAGCTTCTTTCCTATATTTTTGCTCATGCTTGCTGCATCTGTAGTCTCTCGTACATTTAGTTAACAGGGTCAGGAAATGGAAGAAAATCGTATCACAACATTCAGTGCTCATTCCACTCAGATCCACTCATATCCCCCCCAGTCATCCTATAGGTCTCACTGTTCGCATCGTTGCATCCCTCTGTTATCACATCTTCCCCAGCCAACAAGGCTGCACTCCTCCCCAAGGTCATCGGTTGCTGGCCCTGATTTGTTCTGGCCTTAACTTGCCTCCAGTTGATTACCTCCCCACCACCTCCACTTTCAGTCTGAAGAAGGGTTCTGACCCGAAACATCACCTACTCCTTTTCTGCAGAGATGCTGGCTCACCTGTTAAGTGACTCCAGCATGTTCTGGCTGCCATCAGTGTAAACCAGCATCTGTAGTTCCTTCCTACACATAAATTGACAGCCATATTGCTAGCATGGTACAACAGGCCAAATAGCGGCCTTATTTGCCAAACTGTTCTGTGATTGTAGGATATGCCAGGAATACACAACTTCACCCACTCCCCTCCCCTCCCCCACTTTCACTTCTGGTGAAAGGCCATTGACCTGAATCTATGACCCTTGTTATGTTTGCCATGGATGCAATTAAGTTCTTACAGCAGTTTTTGTTGTTATTAGAATTACAATGCTTCCGTGCCTTGAAAAAATTTAATGACCAAACCAGGTTCTTATCCAACCCTGGGTTTGGTGCAAACACTGTTGTTTCATCAGTGGAGACATTTTTTAAGTAAGAAACATGGGAAAGTTCTCTACATGGACAAACAGAAGCATTTTCAAAACCTTATGAAACACGATTCCCTAATTCTTCTTCCTCTCCAGCTTTAGTACAAAGTTGTGTGTGCGGAGTGAGAGAGTGTCAATAATGTGTATACAGCTTGTAACAGTTCCTTCCATTGACCAACAAGAAAGGCACAGGGTAGAGATTAGATGAAGGCAGTTTCACCCTAAGGTGATTCTCATGGCGTGCCACATTTAAAAACCAAACAGCTTGAATCTCAACCATTTTGCCTCAGCACCATGCAAAACAAGCTAATTATCCTTCATATAATTCCCACATCTCAGATCTGGTAAAAAAAAAAGTATATGAACAAGTGTTTTGAATTATAAAATGTACTCACAACATTGTCAACTCAAACAGTGGCTAAGACAAGAATGGTAATTATTTCTATTTGTGGTATGTGTTGTCCGAGTTGTACTGGGTGATGCCCACTGCTGCTGGGTTGTCCCAATACCCCCCCCCCCCCCCCCCCCCCCCGGGATAGCTTTGAGCTTTCCCACAACAAACACTGGTTCATGGGATTAGCAGCCTTCTTGTTCCCCATTTTCACTGGGACCACCAGGAATCTCAACCTCCCGTCTATTTCTAGCCCATGATTTAAAGGGGCCAGCCATCTGCAGAATGTTGGCTTAGCTGGAACAAAATGTTGCCGCATAAGAAAAGCAATGTAGATGATAGAAGTCTGAAATAAAACAAAAATATTCTAGAAATACTCTACAAAATGGGAGCACAGTGGTCCATCTGGTGAAGCCGCTGCTTCGTGGCGTCAGAATCCCGGGCTCGATCCTGACCTCGGGTGCTATCTGCATGGAGTTTGCATGTTCTCCACTTGGCCAAGTGAGTTTCCTCTGGTTTCCTCCCAGATCCCACAGATGTGTGGGTTTGTAGGTTAATTAACCATGTAAACCACCTGCAGTGTGTCGAGAGTGGATGAGAAAGTGGGATAACATAATGAATGGTCAATGTGGACTCGGTGGGCTGAAGGGCCTATTTCCATGCTGTATCCCTAAACTAAAACCAAACTAAAGTGACAAAAAGTTATTGATCCAGAATGCTAGTCCAGATCATCTGGGCTCAGGCCACTACATTGACTTTGCATCTATTGTGCCCACCTGATCTTATTGTTACCAGATGCAGAACAGCACACTTATGCAGATGATCTGCATCAAATGGGTGTCCATCAAGATAGAACAAGCTCTGAGGCCCCAGCCTTAGATCAGGTTGACAGCCTTTGACAGCACCTCAGCTGTCACAAGCCTTTGAACAGTCAAAAGCCATTCAAATAACTTAAATTAAATTAAAATACTATATAATTAAATTATTAAAACAAAAATATTAAGAGCACTGAAGTGAATAAATATTTAAGAACATTAAAGTAAAGTTATTTTTCCACAAGGTTGGTGATCCCATTCAAATAAACAGGATTGTCGTTTGTATGCCAGAACACCCAGGAGTTAAGCCGAGGGGCCTGATGTGAAGTGAACCAACTCCTGTCAGCTCACCCTTGCTCCATTGTGAGTGGTAAATGGGTGTGTCCAGATGGTGGAGCAGGAGGCCAGATGGGCCAACATCTAACCTCCAGCTCTCTTTGGGCTTCTGCACTTGGTCATGTGTGGATAAATGATTGTTAATGTGACATTCAGCAGCATACCACAAGGTGTCAGGCAATATGATTTGGATGATTAACTGTTTCTAACCACATATTTTATTGAACCCACTGGCTATTTCCAGCATCCTAGCCCCACCCCCCCCCCTTCCCTCTCACGCTCAGTGGCAAGAAAATAACCAATTGAGGTACAAGGTTATCACAGCACTCACATCAAATGAAACATTGACGGAATTAACAGAAAGCTCTCCTTTCTGCATGCAAACCATGTTTCACCAATCTGTGCTGTCATTTTGTTGGAAAAATATTTCAAGCATGTACCACTAATTTACAATCATAAGGCATATATAAAACATTTATAGGCAGTGGCCATTTCCAAATACTGTAAAGACCCTGTACTCCAGCTCAACAAAAGGTGATGCCACCCCCTCTCAGAAACAACAGTCCATCTTTTTCCAATTTCTTATTATACATTTTTAAAATACAGTCATCTTTAACTTTCAAAAATTCAGTGCAATAAACTCCCCCCAAAAAGCATTAAATACTAGTGGTCAGACATAGAAGGGCTTGAGATGAACTCTGGAATATTAGATCCTTAGATTTAGCATGTACAATTATATACCATAGATGACTGAACAGCTGGGAAGATGATTCTTAATTCTAAGACTGTAATGAAATAGCTGATGTCCTCATTCCAAATTTTAAAAGAAAAATTCAAAACCATTTCAGGGAGGCAGCCCAAGTTTAATCTTGTGACAGATATGTCTATTCAATTCCCCCCCCCCCACCCATAAACCATGTTAAAAGCTTGTGAAGGTTTATACAGAGAAACCATCAAGAAAGATGAGATGGTTTGGAACACAGATCACAAAAAGCTGGCCAAACCAGGATGGAGAAAACACACAATACAAATACTTTGTAGTCTCCCAGTGTGATGGAATATTTGTAACACTTGTGAAAGTATTAAGAAAGTTTGTACATTCACCTCAAACAGTGGTGTCCATTCACTGAGCCTCTCATTAGACACGAATGTTGGTTTTAAAATCATTACTGATCTTAGGTTGTGGAATAATAGATTACTTCTACACTTTTGCTGTCAGTCCTAACTTTTCCCCATTTTGCTGCTTTTGCCATCCTTCTGCAAGAAGTAAAAACCAAAATGGTACCAGGTCTGCAGGGCCTCAGACATACCGTTATCTGGGATTATTTATAGGTCATTGGGATATGCATAAATCTGGTCATGCTTTAAGACTCTGCCGACATGCTTACTTTGAAACTGACTAAATAGATTAAAACACAGGAGAATACAGACAAGTCTTTTTGTAGTAATGATTCCTATTTGAACTCAGCCTCAATTTACTGTGACATGGTTCTAAACAATGTCAAAGTGAACAAGAATGGGAATACATAAAACATTTTCAATTACGTACAGTTAAAGGCGAGGTTTTGGAGCAACATAAATGGAACTCCATTGAATAGATTCGATCAGCGTTTTTTTTGTTGAGAGAATGAATTTGTGGATCTTGATTCCAAATTTGAAGTTCGTCAAGTTCCTTGGGTGGTATTAGATGGCACTCAGTTCAAACCAGTCCTTATGTAAAAGTGCATTCCCAGTGCAAATTATTTTCATAGATTCCTGTGAAATTATGCATGCTGCTATGACCAGAGATTTTGTTCCTGATCGTGGGTTGCTATCCTGCGCAGGTTCATTTCTGCTCTGCAGAGGGGAAGTGTTCCATCACGACTCTGACCTTCCACATCTGTGTCTAACAATGTCCGCTCGCAACCAGCAAGTCCTTGCCTGTGGGGCAGAAAGGGGGGGAGCCCTGGCCTTTCCTCCACTGTGCCACTGCTGCTGAGGCAGGAATCCAGGTTGGATGGCGTTTCAGTACTGGAACTATTAACAGGGGAGTTGCTGTACATTTTAGTGGGCGAAACAATCCACCATGGATCTAGCCGTTGACGATTTGCAGAAGGACGTGGCCTAGGCACAAATTCCAAGGTCTTGGGCCTTTCCAGGGTGAAATCTTGCTTCATGCTTCTTCGTCTCGGAGTGGGAGGAAAGACCAGGTTAGGATCAGGCAGACGAGGGACTTCTGTTGGATCCCTGTTAGGGCTTGGGGTTTTACCTATACCTTAAAAAAAAAATAGTCATGTTAATCTTTCCAGTGCTCCCAACTAAGCATTGTTTTGGTTAACACTTTATTCCTTATTCCCATTATAACAGCCACGAACCAAGAAAATAATTAAATGGATTAAAAATTTCATTAAATGGATTTTCTTACAATGACCATGTGATTGGAGCCTCTCATGATGTTGCCCTACAACAGCCTGGAGTGGAGAAAGATTTAATGTTTTATTTCTTCGTCCATGCTTCCGGGTGCTTAACTATGAGATCTAATGATAAAAAGATACTTAGCATTAAAGATTAATGAAGTGACTTATTAACTAGCAGAGAAAGTGAACCTCCAGCTGATATGTTAGAATTTTAATCTAATATTTTACGCTGAGGACATTGAATTTTTCTTTTGTGTATTGCGCGACACCAAAGAAGTTTGCCCTTCAGCCCACTGAGTCTATGCTAGCTCTCAGAGAAGTTCCATCCCTCCATGTTTCCCTGTTGTCAATCTCTCTCACATGCCCAGCAACTCCATCCTGTTTTTCCTATCACCAAACTATACTAGGAGTAAGCTAGAGCAGCCAACTGGCATGTCTTTGGGACAATGGAATTAAACAAGAGCACCAAGAAGAAATCATTGAACATTTGAACAGTACAGCACAGGAACAGAAACTTTGACCCACAAAGTCAGTGTCAAACATAGTGCCTAGTTAATCCCCTTTGTGTGCACTTGATATTAATGAGCATCTTCAAAAGCCTCCTTAATTGCACTGTTGTAAATGTTGCCATCACCACCACTGGCAGTGTGCTCCAGGCACCCAGCACTCTGTGTAACAGAAAACTCACCCTACTCATCTCCATTAATCTTTCCCCCTCTGACCTTAAACCTATGCCCTCTAATCTATAACATTTCCATCCCAGTTCTGCCTGTCTACCCTATCTATAATGTTATATACTTCTATCAGATCTTCTCTCAACCTCTAACACTCCACAGAAAACAATCCATGATTATTCAACTTCTCCTGATAGCTAATATCCTCTAATATAGGCAACATTCTGGTAAACCTTTTCAGCAGCCTCTCCAAACCCTGCACAAACTTCCTGCATTGGGACGACGAGAATGTTCCCATCAGGATGCATCACAACTTGGTTTGGCGACGGCTCTGTCCAAGATGGCAAGAAATGACAGGGAGCTGTGGGTACAGCTCAGTCCATCACACAAACTCCATTTTCATCACGCTGCATTGGGAGATCAACCACTTCCACCTCAGTCATTCCCTTTTCTCCCCTCTCCCTTTGGACAGAAGATACAAAAGCTTGAAAGCATGTCCCACCAGATTCCAGAACAACTTCTTCCCCACTGTTATAAGACTATTGAATGGACATTTTATAATCTAAGCTTGTAGACCAGAGTTTCGAATCCAGCCATGAACCACACGTGCAAGATGGCAATGGATTGGTTTAAAAGATTAGGAAAATCTGAATGGAAGAAATTCAATGGAAGAATGAGCATGGAAACCATATTGGTCCATTTCTATTATGCACCCAGTTCAATCAACACATTATTGTCCTGAAGTTAGCAATAACATGACGTTGAGCACCTACCTGCAGCAACAGAGCCCAAGGTGCCATTAGATGGCATATTCAGAGTCTGAGGAATCTGTTTAATGGCCCCATCAGAAGGAGTCCTTCTGTGACTCCGATGTCTGGTGCTGCTGCTCGTCGTCACGTGAGTTGGGGTCATTGATTGATTAGGGTCCCGTTTGAAACGTTCGATGGTTATGTCTACCAAAGGATGATTTGTAATGAACACGGAGCCCTCGTCCATTGAACTTGGTGTTGAGGCCATTTCGTACACCACCATTTCGTCGCTGTCCGAACGTAGCAAAGACCTCGTGGAGTTGCATTCGGAAATGGAAGACAACGACAGCAGCGTCAATGAGGAAGATGGATCGAAGGAGGGAATGATGAATTCTTCGTTCTTGAAGATGTTCCGGGAAGGAGGGCTGATGCTCCTTCGCAGTCGGCTGGTGCGCTGAAAAATGCCCTCCTTTTTTTTCTCTTCCTTGGGTTCGATAATTTCTTGTAAAATTGGGCATTTTCCCAGCTCCAGCAAGTCAAACCCCAAAGCCACCCCAGCCAGGACGGCCCCACATCCCAGCAGGACAAAGTCGCACTTCTTCCTGTGTGAGCCCCGTTTACTGCTATTAGTCGGGGTGTGCTGGGGGGTGCTGGTGGTGGAGTTCACTGGAGTCGGCTCCTCATTATTGTCACCAACATCACCCTCCACTTCATTATTACAGTAGAAAGGTAAAGTGAGGTAGGACTGGGTGGGGAACGCAGACTGTTGCAATCTAGGATCGCAATCTTTAATGACATTCCCATCATGTTCTGCAAGAAAAGGAGAAAGACTATGAATCTGCATTGCGTCATAGTAAATTCTCTCAGCATTCATCATTCCCACGGGTAACACCATCGGTTAACTTTTGATTCCAATCAGCTTATATCACGGCTGGCATCGAAGCTCGATTTACCATGCTGGTCTATTTTCACATTTGCAATATTCTTACACATAAAGGATGTGAGTCTTAAAACCTACCACTCACCCACAATGTTTTCAATGAGAGAACGCCAGATTTCCAATACCCTCCAGGGAAAAACAAAGTGCTTCCTGATTCTCTGCTAAACCATCTGGTTTTAAGATAATGCTTTCTTGCTCAATATTTTCTCACGAGGGAAAATTGTTTCTCTACAGGTAGCACAATAATAACTTAAGCCATTTAAAAATACTTCAATTGAATCACCATTCAGCCCCGCCCTATTTAACTGCCTGAACTCAAGGGAAAATGTCAGGTTTAGTCATAATTTAGCTAATTTTGTCTCAGTACCATTGTGGTAAATCTAAATGCTGCGCAAAAAAATTGCAACTTTCCAGAGATATAATGCCAAAACCTAAAATTGTTTTCCGGTTGGATTCTGGGAAGTTCTCTGCACGGTGGGTGCAGTGGTAGAGTTGCTGCCTTACAACACTATAGACCCGGGTGTAATCTCGACTACGGTTGCTGTCTGTACGGAGTTTGTGCGTTCTCTCCGTGACCTGTGGGTTTTCTCCGGGTGCTCCAGTTTCCCCACACACTCCAAAGACATACAGGTTTGTAGGTTCATTGGCTTTGGTAAAATTGTATATTGTCCCTGGTGTGCAAGATGGCGTTGGTGTGCGGGGATCGCTGGTCGGCGCGGACTCTGTGGACCGAAGGCCCCGTTACTATGATGTATCTCTAAACTAATGTGAGATATAAATTCTTCAATTTTGTGTTTTTGATATAAAATTCCCGCTAACATTATACTTTAGGATTTATTTTTCTGCTTTCAACTCTGCTTTGATTTTACATCTTCTGAAGAGGTTTCAAAACTAAAGCAAGGAACTGGTTTTGTTCCCCATGTGCTCGCTAAATCATATCCCCTCAATTAGAGCTCTGCGGGGCATGCCGATCTACACCCTTTATATTCAGAACAGGTGATCAAGGGTCAATTTAGGATCACATTTTTATTTAATTAAGGGAAAGAGGAACAGAAAATTGACTGTTACAAAGTCTTTATGTGGGAGTGCTTAAATAAAATGACACTCATTTTAAAATTGGGAGTATGTTGTGAAGTAGGTCCTTGGCTTTTAAACAGAGAGAAGGGTAATAAGCGAGTGAGGCAAGATTAGTGAAGCAGTGGAATCAAGAGAAAACAGCGTTGGTTCCAAAATCAGAAGAAACTATTTGTCCAAGTTTTTCCCTTCTCCAATATTAATCTGAGTTTAGACTTTAAAAGACCTTTAAATCTTTGAAACATAGACAGGTACATGGATGGGAAAGGTTTAGAGGGATATTGAGCAAATGCAGGCAGGTTGGACTAGCGTAGATGGGGCATATTGGACGGCATGGGCAAATTAGGTCATAGGGCCTGTTTCTATGCTGTATGACTCTATGTATAACTGGTAAGTGCAGAATGCATAGTCAGCTTCCGCATAAAGCAACTTCCACAAGGAAATCCAGCACACACAAGCTGGAATATTTTGTAGAGCTGAGATATTGATCCATTTAAAAAAAAATGTTGCCTTAGTGAATAGCAGACTGAAATAATAAGCTAATAATAAAAAAAAGAACTTTGCCAAGAACTATGTCATGCCTCAGCAATGCAGTGCTTTGGCTCATTAATCACCGAGCACACAGAACTGAGGAGAAACATCAAAACCCTGTCAATAAAAAACTTGTCTCTTAGGGCAGCATGGTGATGCTACTGAAGAGCTGCTGCCTTATGGTGCCAGAGACCAGTGTTCGATCTTCACTCTGTGTGCATGTCTGAATGGAGTTTGTATGTTCTCCCCGTGACCTGCATGGGTTTTGTCCGGGAGCTCCAGTTTCCTCTCACACTCCAGACATACAGGTCTGTAGGCTAATTGGCTTGGTAAAATTGTAAATTTGTCCCAAATGTGTGTGGGATAGTGTTAGTGTGCGGGGATCGCTGGTTGGCGTGGACTTGGTGGGCTGAAGGGCCTGTTTCCGCACTGTATCTCTAAACTAAACGTATCCTGCTCTGTCTCATTATAGTCTAGTTTTAGAACCAAACTCTGATATGCATTGAGTTAGTCAATCACAACTTAACTCCTGGTAGATCTGTTCAAATTTGCATTAATGGCTGTAGTGGCCATTTGGCTTGTTTTGTGTGTCATTGATTATGGCATGTGTCTTTAAATTTTACACTGCCCATTATATTGTAGATTGGATTTATGACTTATTTTAGGGTGTGTTTGGAGCTGAGTTTCTTGTGCAGAAACGTAGTTTTTAGTGTAGTTTGGGAACAGCATGAGAAAGGCATACCCTTTGACCATGTAAAGCGTAACGGAGACACAAGGAGTCTTTAAACCTTTAAAGCGATAAGCTGGAGTTCGATGAAGATTATAGTGTATGTCGGACGAAGGATGTATCTTGTTAAAGAAGGAACTGCAGATGCTGGAGAATCGAGGGTTACACAAAAAGCTGGAGAAACTCAGCGGGTGCAGCAGCATCTAAGGAGCGAAGGAGATAGGCGACGTTTCGGGTCGAGACCCTTGTTTTTCATCAACAATAAAGAATAAATTAATCAAAAGACTGTTTTATAACGACTTATCTGTGAAGAAGCTCTGAAGGTCCCCGACGGAGAACTCGCATGCGTATAATGACATTCCCCTTAAACATGTAGTCCATTTAGCTAGAGGGAGTAATCTTTTGAACAATATAAAAATCTGCCGCTACATTAAGTCAAAGGATACCTCCGACGGGGGGGGTGAATGCCAGTCCCAGAGAGTGGGACAGAAGATTTGGCTAAGATCTTGAAAGAGGTTTTGGCCAGAAGACTGGTTCTAGCCGAGGAACTGAAGACAATAGATCTCGGCCAGAGATGGCCTCGAGGTCTATCGACAGCGACACGACTTATCTGAAGATCTAATTACATTATCACAGAAATTGTGAGTTAAATCGACTATTATTTATTTGAATTTTGAAGCTACAAAGTTTTTATTTTAAACGGCTTCTGTAGTGTTTTTCCACTGTCTGGAGATTCCAGCCAATTCGACCTTGGATTCTTTTGAACTCTTGATAACACGCATCCCTTTCAAACTATCGTCATCTTTAAGCCCATGGATGTTTGAGAGATGTTGTCTACAATATCAGTTTGTTATTGTTCTGAGAAATTTGTTTTCAAAATAGCCACTCGATGGTTACACAAAGTTCGAGCAGAATTCAGATAAGACTTTGTTCGTTAGACTTGGCAATCTGCCAAGACCTCTTTAAAATCATGGAGCCAGAAGATGAAGGAGAAGCCATGCCTGAGGAACCGCAAGGTGGCGAAGTCAAGCTTAGTCAAG
Organism: Raja brachyura; assembly: GCA_963514005.1. The sequence goes on from OY740789.1 coordinate 62,056,320, forward strand.
GGCAACCTGCCTACCTGAGAGAAACTAAGGAGGAAAACTCAATATGGGAACAAGTTAACAAGTCAATTGAAAGGTACAGAAAACTCATGTATCGAGAAGAAACCGATAATACACAAGCTGCCTACTTGAAAGAAACCGAGAAGGAGAGAAACAAATTATGGAAACAGGTTACCCGATTAATTGAGAAACAGAATAAACTAATGGAATCAGTACAGAACGTGATTAAAGTGAAATCTAATATGAGCCAACTATGAAACCTCTGCCAAGAAGTTGGAAAGATACAAAATATGCTGTTCTATTCACAGCTGTCTCGGGAAGAATGCATAAGACACACCCAGTGGTGGGAAGACAAGGTGAAGATATTCAATGGTTTCATGGATAAGGCAGAGGAGTGGTTATCTGAAATTATACCACAATTTAAGAGCTTAGCAGCTGGAAGTGCAAGGCAACAAGGTGCCAGAAAGGAAGATGAAATTACATCACAAGATAATATCTTGAAAATATCTACACGAAGATCAAGACATAAATCTTGTTCTACAGCCAGTTCGGTATCAAGGGTTTCTGCTCGATTGGGAGTTGAAGCTGATCTGGTCGCTCTCTCAATAGTAGGGGATGCCTTGAAGATGAAACATGAGATTGAGCAAAAAGAAGAGGAGGTGAGGTGACAAGAAGAAGAGATGACGAGAAGAACAGATGAAAGAAGAGATGACGCAACAAAAGGAACAGATGAGGCAACAACAGGAACAGATGAGGCGACGAAATGAACAGCTGAGGCGAAAGGAACAACTGGAACTAGGCACAAAGATGGCGGTGGCCAAGAAGGAGATACTGGAATGTAACTGTTCAAGGTGCAGCTCTAGAACATCGAAGACGATGCGCATTGGACCAAGAGGAAAAACTGTTCCAAGATAGTCAGCATTTGGATCAATTCCACAATCGAGGTCCACTGGATTTCATGGCTTTGAAAACCCATTGGAACAGAGTAAGATGGGTAAAAGTTCATCTCAGCAAAGGAGTGCTAGATCAAAACAAACTACTAATGGAGCGTCTGTGGATGCTCGAGACAAACCAATAGCGGACCACGCTTTTCCGAGGCCTGATGCACAGGCTCGAGCAAGCCAATTTGTCAACAGGCCTGTTTATCAACAGGTGGAGCGACGCCAAGGTTATCAGGATGGATTATTGGCATTTGGTGAAAAGTCAAGTTGAATTCATAGCTTGACGAAATACCTCTCCCACTCTACCACCAGCAGAAATTGCTACGTATGATGGAGATCCTTTGCGGTATGAAGCCTTTGTAAGGGCATTAGAAGAAGTATTAGAAATGAAAGTTATGGATGAAAAGGAGCGCTTACGATTTCTGGTGACGTACACAAGCGGAGATGTTCAGGTACTTGTAGAAAGTTGTTAAATTGAACCAGGCAGCCTGACTATAAGAACATTTTGGTAATAGAAACATAGAAACATAGAAAATAGGTGCAGGAGTAGGCCATTCGGCCCTTCAAGCCTACACCGCCATTCAATGTGATCATGGCTGATCATCCAACTCAGTATCCCATACCTGCCTTCTCTCCATACCCCCTGATCCCTTTAGCCACAAGTGCCACATCTAACGCCCTCTTAAATATAGCCAATGAACTGGCCTCAACTACCTTCTGTGGCAGAGAATTCCAGAGACTCACCACTCTCTGTGTAAAGAATGTTTTCCTCATTTCGGTCCTAAAGGAATTCCCCCTTATCCTTAGACTGTGACCCCTTGTTCTGGACTCCCCCAACATCGGGAACAATCTTCCAGCATCTAGCTTGTCCAACCCCTTAAGAATTTTGTAAGTTTCTATAAGATCCCCCCTCAATCTTCTAAATTCCAGCGAGTACAAGCCGAGTCTATCCAATCCAATGAACAGAGGATTGCTAACGCATACATGGAGAAGGCCCATGCTTGGTAGGAAATCAAGCCAGAAGATGGGAAGGCATTGAGTAAATATACAATATTTCTGAGAGGTTGTTGCGGCTCGATGAAAAATCTCGGCCACATGGAGGAAATGAATCTTGCGAGTAATACTCGAGTCATCATTAGCAAGTTGCCCAGAAGACTGAGAGAAAAGTGGAGAGATAAAGCAGGCGAAATATTGGATGAGAGGAGCCAAGTAGCCAGGCTACCAGACCTGATGAAATTCTTAGAAAGGGAAATACGGCACATGTTAGAACCACACTACGGGACTATTGAAGATCATAAACCAATAGCAACTAACAAAGGTTCTACCTTTACCAAAACGGAAGAAATATCAGAACCAATGAGAAGTAGTTTTGCTATCACAACCAGACCTGTGGAAAAGACAGATAGAATGAAAGGAAATGTATCTACTAGCAAGCAAATAGTATTTTGTTTGTTTTTGTGATGAAGTTGGTCACACCATAAGATGGCATTGAAGATTCAAGATGAAAAAATATAAAGATAAGATGGATTTCTTGAAAGAGAAGGGAATCTGTTTTGAATGTTTGAAAAAAGGACATATGGTGAGAGACTGTAAGAGTCCCATAATTTGTTATGAGTGCAGGCAATATCACCCTGAAGCACTTCACACTGAAAAGAAGCTACCAGAGCATTGGATAGAAGAACTACCAGAACAAATAGAAGAGGAAGAACCGGAACAAATAGAAGAGCTATCAGAGCAAATAGAAGATGATGAACCGGAGCAAACGGAACAGAAGAAGAAGCAGACTACTAGAGATGCTATCACCTCAAGTAATTGCTTATATTGGGGCCGGGGTGAAGCTTGTCATTTTTCTAATCAGTACAGGTGAGGAATAGCAACACGAAAACAGTGTTGTAAACGTATGCTTTTTTGGATCACAGAAGTTCTACTACCTTTTGCACAGGAACCTGACGAGAAGACTGAACATCACAGAAGAGACTAAGATTTGATTACGTACCATGACTAAAGATAAAGAGAGCAGGAGTCATTACATTATGAGTATGGAAATATCCAGTTTGGATGAAGATAATTTTATACCAATATCTGAAGTGTTTACACATGGAACCATGCCTGTTGGTCGTCAAAATATACCAAGACATGAAGACTTGAAACAATGGCCTTCCCTGAAGGATGTCAAGATATCTGAAATAAATTCTAGTGTTGATCTACTTATCGGAACAAATGTTTTGAAAGCATTGGAACCTATACAGATTGTTAGGAGCCAAGGTGATGGACCTTATGCTATGAAAACCCAACTTGGATGGGTTATCTATGGCTCCTTGAAAAGGAACCACGAAAATGGGAATCAGAAGAACTATCCTACCATTGCTGTTAATCAAATATCTATCAATCATACAATCAAGACTTCAATGAAAGTACCAGCAAGGAATCTGATGTCGAATGAAGAGTTGAAGTTCATGGATATTATCAACTACTCAGTAAAGATAGACGGACACTATTGTCTGGACTTACCTTTCAAACAAGAAAGTGTTAATCTGCCGAATAATGACAGAGCAACGCAACCAGACTTTGAAACGCGTTTGGCGAGAATACTACATTTCATGAAGTAAGAATCTCTTTGAAGAATAATAACCATGTGGATGATTGCTTAAAATCCATGTCTACTGAGCAGGAAGCAATTCAACCAGTCGAACATCTGACTTCCCTTTGCAATAAGGATTTACACTTTCTAAGTGGATAAGCCACAATTGTGAAAGCATTCCACTAGATAATAGAGCCAAATAAACCAGAGAGTTGGATTTGGACAGAGACAATCTGCCAATGGAAAGAGCATTGGGAGTTACTAATGTTGTACAACTGAAATATGTTGACACAGAAGAAAATCCTGCGGATTAAGTTTCCAGAGAACAGACAGCAATCCGCTTCATAAGCGAGGAGAGATGGAACAATGAACTAAAATCTCTCTGTGAGCCAGACAGAGAATGGCCAAAGCTTGAGCTGGGATTTGAAATCTCTGCTAATGATCCGGAAATTAAATCAAACCTAACGGTGAACTTTATTGCTAAAAATCCCGTTATTCTCTCGAAGGATTTTCACACTTCAACATTATTGTTACAACACATCCATGAGTTGATCGGATATGGAGGAAGACGTTTCATGCTATCAAAGCTTTGGACTGTTATGTTTTGGACTATATATTTGATACGCACGGTATGACTTTAAACTAAAACCAGTGTTTTAATAAGATTAATAACCTAGTTATGATTGCTTCTAGAAGGCGAAAGTGAAAATGGAAGAGTCGATGAAGAATTCTTATTGCGGATATATAGTGCATGCTATTTTTCCTTGTGTAGTGTAGTGGTTAGTATCCCCGCCTGTCACGTAGAGACCTGGGTTCAATTCCCCGACGAAGAGCCACGGGGTTCAAATTCCTGATTTTTTTGCTTTTGATACATGTTAAGCCTTCATGGCTACTTTTTGATGTTTATTAATAATTGCCTCGCTATATACTCGGAACAATTAGGGGCCAGTATGTAGTGGCCATTTGGCTTGTTCTGTGTATCAGTTTGGGAACAGCATGGGGAAGGCACACCCTTTGACCATGCGAAGCGTATCGGAGACACGAGGAGTTTTCTAACCTTTAAAGCGATAAGATGGAGTTCGATGACGATTATAGTGTATGTCGGAAGAAGTTTGGATGTTCCTTATTGTTTTTCATCAACAATAAAGAATATATTAATCAAAAGACTGTGTTATGAAGATTTGTCTGTGAAGAAGCTCTGAAGGTCTCTGACAGAGAGCTGGCATGCGTATAATGACATTCCCCTTAACCATGTAGTCCACCTAGCGGCTAGAGGGAGTAATCTCTTGAACGATATAAAAATCTGCAGCTACAATGGCAATGCTTTGAGGCAAAGGTGGTCTTGATATATGGGGTTGGGTTTTCCCTGCCCGGCTAACAGCCTGTTTAAAAAAAACATTTTCTATTAGTTAACCAGTCAGCATTATTGGAGAGTAACCTTTCCACTAAAGGAGAGAGGGAGATATTGGATGTGGGTAAGTGTTTCAAACATCTCTCAAAGTTAATATCTCAGATAAATAAAGCAAAGTTCAGTATTATAACACGTGTAAAATGTTGCACATTGCTTGTACCTTTTTCAACGAGGCTAGTAAACCCGGGAACTATGGCAGCTGTCCGATGAATTTTCCCCAGATTGGAGGCACTGGATGGCCAGTCTTTGCTTCCGTTGGCCAGATGCTTAAGGCTTGTGTTGAGAAAGAAGGGAAAAGAACGGAACAATTGTCAGAATATTTAGTCAGTTGAGCATGTTTATAAGCACTCAATCAAGCATTTATTTTGTTACAAATTTAGGTAGCCATCCTTTCCTAGACATATTCTCAAATTTCCCTCAGCTTTTGGAAGTCGCATGTGAATCCTGTTGAATGCTTCCCAGTAATTTATCACTATTACTGCATTAGGCATGGTGGGAGTTGCTTGATACCAAACCTCCTTGAGGATTTCTCTCTTCTTGTAGCTCCACTTAGTGAGTTGTACAGCCAAGATCAGTAATAAAATATATGAAAATCATAGGCTTAAGCCTATGTCCATTACACACTGCTAATCCATGAACATGGTCATACAAACTAGGAATTTATAGCAATTAACTGAAAATTATCATGATATAAAATTAACAAAGAGTAACATTGTTATTAAAAATCTATCTTTTTTTAAAAATAATGAGCCATCAAGTGACAAGCACCATCTAAAAAATAGCCTGCATATTAAATATAGACCACTTTCTGTTTCTGCTCTGTATCTCTAAATTAAACTAAACTATTTCTATTTCTACATACTTTTTCCCAACCAATGAAGCAGGTTCACGTTCTGCATCGGACATGATCCAACAAGAACCGGGAGCTAAGCAAAACAAGCTTCAAACTATTAATTGCTCATTGTTACTAGTTAGAAATTAATATTTGATGTACTACAGATAGTGAATACATTGGCTGTGACTTTCACAAATATTGGAAAGGTTTCAGTGGACTGGAAAGCTGGAGAAGCATAATCCCTAATCTAGAAAGACCAGAAAACAGAAAGCAGGAAACTGAAGGATTCTTAATTTAACATCTGAGAAAAGTTTGGAACCCATAATTTATTAACTGACATATACGGGGTGATTTCCAGACTAAAATAGATATTCTGTGAAGACAGATAGAGTCTACATTCATTAGAGTTTAGGAAAATGATAGACAAACTTCTAGAATGATGCCACTTTTCTAAGGGGCTTGATGGGGTAGATATTGAAAGAATGTTCTTGTTGTGAAGGAACCCAGAACTAACGCTTATATTCAGGATAAAGGTCACCCATTAGAAATTGCTCGAATTTGTTATGATCTTAACTGCTTAGGGTTAACATTGTTGCAAATGTAAATGGAAGCACTTGCTAGGTAAATCAACAACACAAAAAGTGACTGCCAAATATAACTAAAAAGCAACAATCATTCCACAAACATATTGTATAAGCTTAGATGAGATCAAACCAGATCTGCATTGGATTTAACATTATTTCCAAAGCATTAGCCATTATAACTTAAAGCTGTTTCTCTGCTGAGGTAATCACCCTGGCCAGATGCCCTTCCATCAAGTCAAGTCAACTTTATTTGTCACATACACATACAAGATGTGCAGTGAAATGAAAGTGGCAATGCCTGCGGATTGTGCAAAAACTACAGAACAGAATAGAACAGAATCAGTTAGAAAATATTTTTTTTACAAAAGGCAACACAACAGTAAATTAGTGCAGTCAATTAGTCCCTTGTGAAAAAGACTTTACAGTCGTAATGGCCTGTGGGAAGAAACTCCGTCTCATCATCTCTGTTTTCACAGCATAACAGCGGAGGCGTTTGCCTGACCGTGGCAGATGGAACAGTCTGTTGTTGGGGTGGTAGGGGTTGCCCATAATGTTGCTGGCTGTGGATCTGCACCTCCTGGTGTATAGGTCGTGCAGGGGGGGGGGCGAGTGTAGTTCCCATAGTGCGTTCGGCTGAACGCACTACTCTCTGCAGATCCTTCCTGTCCTGGGCAGAGCTGTTGCCAAACCAGTTTGTGATGTTGCCGGGCAAGATGCTTTCTAGAGCCCCAGAGTAGAAGCACTGAAGGATCCTCCAAAAGACTTTGAATTTCCTCAGCTGCCTGAAATGGTAAAGGCGCTACCTTGCCTTACTCACCAGTGTGGCAGTGTGTGTTGTCCATGTCAGATTCTCTGTGATGTGGACTCCCAGGTATTTAAAGCAGCTCACCCTGTCCACAGTAGTCCTATTTATCTCCAGTGGCGTGTACATCCTCAGATGTTGTACTGTTCTAAAGTCCACGATCAGCTCCTTAGTTTTTGTGACATTCAAGAGGATGCTGTTGTCCTGACACCAGAGTGCCAGATCAGCCACCTCCTCCCGGTAGGCCTTCTCATCATTATCGAAGATAAGGCCCACCACCACAGTGTCATCAGCAAACTTGATGATGGAGTTGGAGCTGAACCTGGCCACACAGTCATGTGTGTGCAGGGAGTATAGGAGGGGGCTAAGGATGCAACAAGGTGGATCCTGTGTTCATGGTGAGGGGGTTGGATATATGTTCCCATCCTGACCACCTGGGGCCTGGCAGTGAAAAGGTCCAGGACACAGACACGGTGTCCATTTAACCTTATTAACCCTTTGAACAAGACTCCTATATGGAAATAATTAATCCTTCCTGAACCCTCCCGTGTAAACTTTAAAAACATTTCTTGAAAAACATTTCAACACCAATTCCTGTGGGCAACACTGTTTTTCCTTGCTTGCCCAATGATTGGATCTACCCACCTACACTGAATCCTGGACTAAGTCCACAAGCAGAACCCCAAAAAATCTTTAGTAGATCGGGGGATTCAACAGCAATTCAGTAATTGAATGGAAGAGTCAGATGGAGTTAGAAATTCTAGAATTTGGGTTGACTTGTTGCACAGAGCGTAAAGCTCTATCCTGAACCAGTCAGTATATTCAGAGTTCAAATCCCATCCCACAGATCAAGGTAACAGATCCAAGTTGCTCCTCCAGTGCACTACTGCTCTAGGTGGATAAATAAAACAATATTTGGCTCTAATTATTTTACTGTTGCGAGAGTATACATTGCACAAATTGGCCATCACATTTCCTCCTTTCCAACAGTAATTCCACTCCACTGACTGCAATGCATTGTGTTGCTCAGAATTAATGGAACATCCAATACAAAGGCAAATCGTATTCCCAAGACAGGATAGATCCCTTTAAAGAAAAAATGGGAATTCATCATTACGACCCAACATATAAAAATATACACACAGCCAGCTTTAATACTGAGAAATTCCAATCATGTGGAAAATTGGTGGGAAAATATTATTTAAAGTTAGATGTACGAGGATCAATCACAGAGTCAATTCTAATTTTGAATGCTTTTTCTCTAATCAACGTGCTTAGTTCGGTATTCACAAATATTTCAATATATTATCATATAAGTTCATAAGCACACTTCAATTTTTTGATCATGTCATCTCCAGTTTTCTGCAAAGTGCACAATCACATATAACAGACCTACACCATCCAACACTGCTTAATTCCAGAAAGATTACTATTTTTATTTTAGAGAACACAGTCATTTTCTAACTTCTTGCAACACTCCTTTTGACTCGGGGACCTTCAAATAGCAGGCATTAATAATATCTGCAGCAATTCTGTCTGAGTTGAGCCTTTGCCCCTTCTAAATACTCTCCCAGGGGGAATTTTGAGGGATTAGAATGGGTTTTCCTAACAAAGTTTATGCCAGTTTTATTTTCAAATCAATTTATACCATCTGCTCTCTCCAGCACCAACTTGGAATGGAACAAAGCCCCCAAAGGAAAATCTCATCTTATTTTGATGAACATTCATTGTAATTAATAAATCTCTGGTCTTTCTTGCAGTGCTGCGATGCCCTTTTTTTTAACAAAGCAAAATTTCTGAGGGACCTTTTGCAACCTCTGGATATCCCAAATGACTAAACCAATGAAGTACTTTTCAGGGTAGTTACAGCTTTCATGCAGGATACTCGGCAGCCAACCTGTGCATTGCAGGTCTCCAAAACAACATAATTATATAAATCAAATAGCCTCTTAGTTTAGCTTTCTGAGGGATTAGTGTCAGCTGGAATCCTTTGAATCCATCTGTGAGAAAAGATCATGTGATAGGTGCAGAATTAGGCCATTCGGCCCATCGACCACTCGCCATTCCATCATGGCTGGTCTATCTCTCCCTTCTAACCCCATTCTCCTGCCTATGAGGTCTGCTTAACATTTCATCTCAAATACAGCATTTCCAGCAGAGCTGCAATATTAGAATATAATAGCAGAGCTGAAGTATCAGCTAGATTGCCATACAAGACAAATTCTCAATCTACTGTATGCGCAGTGATGGCATTCTCAGAGGCAATAATCTATCCACTGAATCATAACTCATGAATCGGCAAGTTGCCTAATTTTTAATCCCAATTATTATCCTAAAAAAAACTCTGAGTGGGAGAAAACTGAATTTTCTCTGACAAAAACAAATGAACATGATTTCCTTCATGTTCAAACTCTAAATCCAAGGAACAAACCCTCTCACCTTCAAGAAAACTAAAAAGGTTTTTGAAATAGGTTAGTCCACTCATGCAGAAAAACATCATTCATTACAATTTAGCTTGATCAGTGAAAATAAATGAAAATCGATTTTAAAATGGGTTGTTCAAAAATGCAAATACTGGAGTTTGAGAAAATAAGAAAAGCTATGATGTGCAATATTAGAATAATCAACAACCCTGCCTGCATTATTTTTCCCTCTCTCTCCCATCAACCATACAAAAAAATATTGCATGTCACATTGAACCAGTTGTTTGATAAAATCTCTGGCTGTTCTGTGGCTTGTGGAAAAGGAATTCCATCATTTGCTCTGACTATTTTTTAACTGTATGGAAGTGGATTAGGTTTTTCAGAGATGCACATTGGGCATTTATAATTTCAAATAGTTTTATATTTTGCACAAGATAGACACAAACTGCTGAAGTTACTCAGTGGGTCAGGCAGCATCTCTGGAGAAAAAGAATAGGGGATGTTTCGGGTCGGAACCCTTCTGCAGACTGAAGAAAGGTTCCAACTCGAAGCGTCACCTAATTCCTTTTCTCCAGAGATGCTGCCTGACTATGCCCAGTTACTCCAGCATTTTGTGTCTATCTTCATATAAACCAGCATCTACAGTTCCTTCCCAGACATTTTGTAAAATAAGGTCTTGAATAATAAAATGTTTTCCAATATATTTACAGAAACATCATAGAGATACTGGATCTCAATCTATGACTCCCATTCAGTTTTAATTCCATTCAACTTTATGTCTTAACAAAATGAACTACTTGGAATTGGGGCATTTGGGCTTATTGGTTTATACCAGCTAGAGCAAAAACCTGCAGTTACAAACAGAGGAGAGAAAAAAGAACCCAGGTGAAACAGAGGCATTTTTGTGGGAGAAAAAGACAAGATAAAAAAGTGTTGATTCTTATTTTCTCTCTATTTCAATGATTTCCATCACATCCGTCAGTTTTTTTATAGTGCATGCTACTTTGACAACTTTATCTGCACCCTACCACAGACACCCCCCTCTATTTTTCCATTCCTCCTCCTCCCAACAATGTAAAGTGTTTGTTCCCCCACTTTTCCAGCTCTGATGGAAGATCCTTGACACAAAATGTCGACTCCAACGGTGCTGCTCAAAGTGCTGACTGCTTCCGGCTTTTTCTGCATTTGATTCATACCCATTTGTAATCCACATAAACCTCACTCATTTTCCTTTAATCCTACAAGTATTCATAAGATCATAAATGATAGGAGTAGAATTAGGCCATTCAGCCCATTCAATCATGGCTGATCTATCCCTCCTAACCCCCTGCCTTCTGCCCATGACCTCTGACACCAATCATACCAATCAATAATCTATTTATCTCTGCCTTAAATACATCCACTGACTTTGCCTCCACAGCCTTCTGTGGCAAAGAATTCTACAGATTCACCAACCTCAGATTTAAAAAATTCCCTTATTTTCTTTTCTCTTTCACATATTAAGCAGTTCCCCTTAAATTAAAGTTGTTTATCCAGAGCAACTGCTCCAAGTGATGGCAAATACCACTTTAGGTTAATTTAATTTAGAAATACAGCATAGAAACAGATCCTATGTCTACTCTAGTTCAAATGTTTTTTTTAATATTTCAAAATAGACTTTATTCAAGTAATAAATATATACAATACATCAACCGTGCGAAAAAAATCCATCCAACATTTTCGGAGGCTATACAAATGTCTCCATACAGTCTATATACATTTTTCAAATTTTTCAAATTTCACGAATCGATCCCCCACCCGTGCCACTCATGTGGCCCCCCGGCATGGGATACCTTCCCTTATTTTGAGGGGCGTCTCCACCATACAGTGCCCCTCATGTCCAGCAGCGGAAGGACCTTAGACTGTGGCCCTCCCCCACCGAGCCTTAGCGTTGGCTGCACCGAGCTTCAGTGCGTCCCTCAGTACGTACTCCTGCAGTCTGCAGTGGGCCAGTCGGCAACATTTCCCGACGGACATCTCGCTCTGCTGGGTGGTGAACAACGCTCGGGCAGACCAGAGAGCGTCTTTCACCGAGTTGATAACCCTCCAGCAGCACTTGATGTCAGTCTCTGAATGTGTCCCTGGGAACAGTCCGTAAATCACAGAGTCCTCTGTGATGGAGCTGTTCGGAATAAAGCGTACCAGGGACCCTTGCATTTTTCTCCAGACTCTTTGGGCAAATCCACACTCTGCAAAGAGGTGGGCAACCATCTCCACTCCATAGCAGCCGTCCCGAGGGCAGCGTGCACTGGTAGTGAGGTTCCGACGGTGCAGGAAGGATCTGACTGGGAGGGCTCCCCTCACCGCCAGCCAAGCCAGGTCTTGGTGCTTGTTGGTGAGTTCTGGCGATGAGGCATTTTGCCAGACAAGCTGGGCAGTCTGCTCAGGAAACCACGCCACCGGGTCCATCGAGTCTTTTCCCTGCAGTGCCTGCAGGACATGCTGTGCTGACCACTGCCCAATGGACATGTGGTCAAAGGTGTTGGTCCGGAAGAACCTTTCCACAGACGACAGATGGGGCGGCAGTGACCAGCTGACTGGCAGACTCTAGTTCAAATGTTATCCCACTTTTGCATCCACTCCCCACACACTAGGGGTAATTCACCGATTTACAGAGGGCCAATTAACCTACAATCCCCTACATCTTTGGGATATGGGAGGAAACCGGAGAACCCTGAGGGAACCCACAGGCTCACTGTCATGTGGGCGGAAATTCCCGGGGGGGGGGGGGGGGGGGGGGACGTCCACCGTTTAAAACACGGTGAAAAAAAAAATCTATTCAAAATCTCCACTTTCCGTGAGACAGTGGGGGTGGGACTGATGATTGAGGGTGCCGATTGGACGAGAGAGACGTCAGTCAGCAGGCAGTGGGGGGATCATGATGAGTCAGCGTGATGATTGGAGGAGGGAGGTGTCGGTCAGAGGCGGAAGTAGGCGGTGGGACTGAGGATAGGAGGCGATAATTGGAGGAGGGAAGTCATGGTGGAGCAAAGATCACAGACCGGTGCTTGAATCGGCCCGTTCACGGGGCCTTTCATTGCCCGGCCCAGCGAGGCTTAAAATCAGCCGCGGGATCTTCCACTGCCTCGCGGTCAAATTGCTGCAATGAGGCGATCAAGGCTCCCGAAGTTGAAGCCCCCACCGGGCGATGAAAGGCCCCGCGAATGGGCCGATTAAAGCCCCACGATTCGTGCGGACGAAGCTGCTATTGCTGGAGTACGGAGTCGGTCACCAACCAGGTCAGCTTCCGATGTTACCATTCACAGGGCCCACGTCTAAAGCACCCAAAGCCTCATGTGTGTGTGTGTGTGCTTGTGTGCGCATGCACGCCCGGCGCAAAGGAATTGTGTCCCCCCCCCCCCATGTTTTAATAGCGATTTCCATCCCTGTGCTCAGAGAGAATGTGCAAACATCACATAGAACAGCACCCAAGGTTAGGATAGAACCCGATTAACTTTAAATTGAACAATTATGCTCAATCTAACCCTACATTTGAGCATACAAATTTTCACGCAAATTCTTCACTGTTGATCATTCTACAGTTGTGGCTCTGGTTTTAGGTTTCTCTGAGTAGTGAACACATTAAAAAAAAAATCTTCTTGAGCAATCCCAAGATAATTTTGTAGACCTCTACCAGGTCACCCACCAGCCCTCTCCTCCAGTTAAGTTCCAGTTAAGAAGGGAAACCAACATTTTGTGGAAAACATTTTTTTATTTTTTAAGTCCACTTTAATTCAGGTTTGGTCAGTATGTTGACGAAAACTATGAAAGCAATGTGTCAACCAACCCCCCTGGCAATTTATTTTGCAAGAAAGCCCAGAGAGATAACCTGTGCAATCAGCTAACTTGAGGTTGGTTTAATAGTTGTTATGTCTCTTGACTGAAGGTAAATGAGTGACTTTCAAATTGAAAAAGCATTTCTTAAAATGTATCAATGTATTTAGAATTCTAGCTGTTATCTCCAGTTTTCAAAGCTACTTATTAACAATTCAAAGAAACAGAATCTCAGTAATAAAAATTGATGCACAAGTCCTAAAGTATTTACCAGGACTGAAACAAACAAGATGGGTGTAAATCATGAGGAACATATTTAGAGGGATACCCCAGTCTGCTGATGAATGATCTAGTAATGCAATATGGCACCTGAAGCTTGCAACAAGGTGGTGAATAATTAAGTTTAGTTTGAGTGGTGTGCTTTATTGGAAGAAGGTCACACTCTGTGGGAATTGTGAATCTAGGGACAGGAACAGCAGGATTCAGCAATACAGATACATAAATAATAAAATTAGTGATGCAGGTTAATAAGGATTAAAATGCAGATTAGCCAGACTATTACACAAACACAGATCAGTTGATTTGAGAGTGGCATGCAAAATATGTTGGTCATCAGCTCTAATATGGATCAGAAAGATTCATAAAATGCCTAACATTTTTGGATTAAACCATCCAGAACCTGCAAGAGGGAGTTATTGATCTTGTTGGCATGTGATAGTTAGATCAATACAAGGTCATAAATGATAGGAACAAAATTAGGCCATTTGGCCCATCAAATCTGCTCTGTCGTTCAATCGTAACTGATCTACGTCTCCCTCCTAAACCTATTCTCCCCACAATCACTGACACCTTTACTAATCAAGAATCTATCCACCTCTGCCTTAAAAATATTCATTGCGGGTACTTGAGCATAATTACCTACTCATAGCAAATTATTATTGAAACATATACTTCATATCACATTATCAACATATTTTTTTTTAATCTCAAATCAATCAAAGGAACTTTCCAAATGAAAATAAATCATGAATTCGCCCCAAATGGATAGATTCAATGCCAGTGACAACTGAGCTGGCACTTAATTTAAAATTTGGCCACGGCCCAAAGGTTCCTTGTTGTGGAACCTCATCAAGATTGCAGGTTCCCAAAGGTTCCCAATGTGAAAACCTCCACAGCCAAATGTCATGCAACAGAAGATAGCCAGATACAGCACATTAAATTACTGCACTAATACTGGGAATGTCAAGTGTGCTTATTTCTCATTTGCACCGGATACAAACTGGAACAAAGAAACTCTTCCTTGCTGCAGCTTCAACAGCACATTAGTCATAACATTAGATCAAGGTGATTTCCCCCAAAATCAGGCTCAGCCACCCAGAAACTCTCCTCACCTTTCAAGACTCAGCTACCCCAAGTTATGTGGCAAGAAGAGATGGAGTTAAAGTGGAGAGAAGTGCGAGCCATCCTGTGGACACATGGCCATCTGTATGGATGGTGGATGCCACCAGATTGAGAGCATTATCCATGAGGAGTTTCTCTACCCTTTTGATCTGAAAATACCTGTATACTATGAAAATGTATGGAAAAAAATAATTTAACATAGAAGCACAGTGGAACAGCAACAGAAATTGGAGGGTCTTCTCTTACCTCTCTTCCACACCACCAAGGTCCTTCTGGTGCAAAGAGCTGGGGCCCCAGGTTCGACTTTTCTTTCTATGCCCTTTTTTCTCTTCCTCCTCACTCTCTTCTCGTTGAAACACTGAACTGCGGCCCCAGGTCTTATTGCTTTCACCTGGTGTTACTATGAAGAGGTTAAAAAGATGGCCGTTTATCCCAGTAGTTTCATATCAGTCACTGGCAAAATAATTTAAGATTATTGAACATGTAGGACTTTGATAAGACTTGCCCAGCAATGATTTATAATTATATATTTACTAAAGCCGACTACATATGGCTTGGAATCAATTTATTATGCATTGAGTCCCAATGCCCAATCTGTCCATCGGTCTCCTTGCCTTCATCCACATGGTTGTGCTTCTCATGGCAATCCTGGGAATGATCCACAACCCATTAAATCACGGGGAAAAGATGGAACTTTGCATCTCCCGATCTATACCCAACATCAAATGAACACAAATGGTCGGCAGGAGCCCATCAGAACTGAAACAGTCATTCAATTCCCTGCTCCTTAATTAGAGATGCTAACCATACATACTGCATTGTATTTATAAAGCAGTAATTCCACAAAATCTGGTTTTAATTCTCAAATCCCAGAAAAAGAATGAAATTGCAGAACATGCCATCCAGAAAAGTAAATGTCCAATTTAAGAGAATAATTCTTGAACTTTCATTTCTTATCCACAATTCCTAAGATTGAAAAATTTCCATTTTATAATACTCATTTTCAGTCATTGATAGGGAGCTCGAGCTACTCCGGATCTCGAATCCAGTAATCAGTCATGAAGCTTCTCCATCCACTCCATATGCAGAGCAATCGATCAAGAACATTAATTGTATTTATTGTACGGAAATCTGTGTGCTACAGGTGTCACACAACCGAATAAAACCACAAAGCCTCCATAAACTACTTTGTTTTGGTCTGTCATGCCAGGAGTCAACCTGGTATTTTTGCAGCAGTGAGGAACGTGCAAGGGTCAAG
This sequence comes from Raja brachyura, assembly GCA_963514005.1. The sequence continues at coordinate 62,072,366 of OY740789.1, forward strand.
TGAGAAGTAAATATACATGCAGTGTTAACATGCACAAATGAAAGGACTGACTATTTCATTCATATGCTATCCCAGTTACAAAACTGGAGCAAAGATTTAATTATCAGAGAGGAATTGTGTTAGGAATGAGAAAAAAAAGGCACTGCAGACATCCAAATTATAACGACATTTGATCAAAATCAATTGGCACCTTGAAAAAGAGTGTTTTACTGATATCCATCAGGTTAAGGGATTAAGGATTATGCTAATCAAATTATTTGATTTCATCCACTCCAGGGAGGTGCGGGAAGTTTTAGCTGCAAATGGGGAATTAACAGGTGGTCCTGAAGAAAAACACTGTGTGTCATAATCAGATTGGCTCTAGACAGATCAGACCATCAGCCACATTTTGCAAGTTAAGGAATAGATCATGTAGACGCACAGAGTAGAGGAATTGAGAACCAGAGGACATAGGTTTAAGGTGAGGAGGGGGGGGGCGGGGGAGATATAATGGAAACTAGAGTATCTTTTTCATACAAATGGTGGTTGGTGTATGGAATGAGCTGCCGGGCTAGATAGTTGAAGCGGCTTCTATCGCAACATTCCAGAAACATTTAGACATGTACATGGATAGAACAGTTTCAGAGGGATATGAGCCAAACACATGCAGGTGGGACTAGTATAGAAGGGACATGTTGGTTGGGTAGGAAAGTTGGGCTGAAAGGTTTGCTTGCACGCTGCACGACTCCATGAGTCTAAAATCATGATTTATGTAAAACAATTTAAAAGAATTTGAAATTTACAAAGCATTTAAATATTTTATATGAACACCAAGATTATTGAGACATTTAGGAGCAGCCTCCTGCAAGTGTTGATCGATTTGACAATTATCTAAAATTAGAAGCTAGTGCAGTTATTTTGTGTGCATCCCCCCCATCCAATTTACCCCTTGTGCTTCCCTCCCCACCACCCTCCCATCACTCCACACACAAACACACGCTAACAGACACACACCCAGTCTGCATTTGTGTTTGAGGCAGATTTCTCCATCAAATCACCTTCATTAACTAGCGTAAAGATTGCTTCTACAGTACATAACAAGAGCAGGTTGTTCCATTGGCAGTGAATGTTTGTGTGCTGTAAAGCCTGCCATCTGGTGTCCTAATTGGGGACTGTGAATCAAAGCCTGTTGCAACTCTCCAGCGAGAACTAAACTCACATGCAATCATGTACACCCACCCCCCCCCCACCCCCCCCCCCCCACCCTTCCTACAGATTCCTGTTACCAACTTGCTACCAACAGATAGCAGCTCTTGCGGAAGGGAAAATGAAGTCTTGGCAATCAGGGGTCTACTTGAAGACAAGAGACAGAGGACCCATAGGAACCAATAACAACACTACAGCTCATATACAGTGGTTTGAAAACATTTTCATACCCCTTGAACTTTTCCACATTTTGTCACGTTACAACCACAAACGTAAATGTATTTTATTGGGATTTTATGTGATAGACCAACACAAAGTGGTGCATAATTGTGAAGTGGAAGGAAAATGATACATGGTTTCCAAATGTTATTACAAATAAAAAACTGAAAAGTGTGGCGTGCAAACGTATTCTGCCCCTGAGTCAATACTTTGTAGAACCACCTTTCGCTGCAATTACAGCTGCAAGTCTTTTGGGGTATGTCTCTACCAGCTTTGCACATCTAGAGACTGAAATGTTTGCCCATTCTTCTTTGCAAAATAGCTCAAGCTCAGTCAGATTAGATGGAGAGCGTCTGTGAACAGCAATTTTCAAGTCTTTCCAGAGATTCTCAATTGGATTTAGGTCTGGACTTTGACTGGGCCATTCTTTTTTTTTGTTAAATTTTTTTATTAATTAGAAGCAATTACATAATAAAAAGGTGCTTGTTCATTGTCGACATAATAAAAAGCATTTTGTTCTTTTTAGATATACATTATCAGTATTATTTATATTAACAATTGCATAATAATTGTGCTTCTATTAGCAATGTTACAAAATTTTGAGATTTTAAAAATCAAGTCTGCAATTTATCCCATCAGATAAAGCATAAAAAGAAGTTTAATTTGACACCTAATTTACTTTCATATCTTCAGTATTAAGAAAGTTATGACCATTTTCATACTCGGAAATGAGCATCTTGCTTCCCATTGCCTTTCAATTGACTTAACTCAAAAGCTGTGATCTGGAAAAGTTAAAAGTCCATAACATTCTTAAAAATTAAGAGAACTCAATGAAATTTTCAGTTATTATAGATTGAAGCATTCTGAAACAAATATGAAACAATCTTACTTGGATGACCTGAAATTAAAGCATATAATTAGTTAGTTATCTAATTGTAGCTAATTACAAAATTCAATGAGTAGATCTAAACATCTATCAATTTCTTAAGAAAAGATAAACTTTTTTTAAATTGCCTAAGTGTCCAAATAACATTCACACAATAATCCACAATATAACATAATTTTTAAATCTCATTTTCATGAATTTCTGGGCCAAATGGAAGGAATTTAGTGTTTAATGCCTGTAAATTAATGGCCATTTAAATCAACTAGCGAGTGGGTTTTAGTGGAATGCGGTGGATTAGAACGTTGCGGTTAGCGGTGAAGTCGGGGGGAAAAATACTGGGGGTTCATACATTTTTTGGGGACCCCATTTCGCAACATAAAAATATTATTAAAGCCTCCCGAAAAACCAACTTTTAATATAAAAATAAAGTATTTACCTTTTTTTTCCCCTACGCAAAATGCTTCCGGTTGTCTGCGGTCACGGCTTTTGAAGGTGATTTTTAAATTACTCTAGTTAATAAATAATCTAGAGTAATTTAAAAATACCACCATTCATTAAATGTCGGAGCGATTTTTCTTCAGCAACCAAATCGCCCGACATTCATCGATTATCCAGGCCTGTGGAAAAACGGCACTTGAAGCCCGCCCCCCTCTGCAAGGCGCGAAAGTCGCGCACACGGGGAGCGGCAGAAGTGCAGCGCCGGTAAAGGTAAGTTTTGTAACATACCTACTTCTATATATTTTTTTTCCATTTTTTATAAAGATAGAAAATAGTAGAGAAAGATTAAACAAAATAAAGTATAAAAAGCTGGGAAAGAATGGAATGTTCTACAGATTATGCATCGTTGGAGATATATCCGCGTTTTATGAAATGTACTATTTCATCTATTCTTTGATTCTGGTTTCAGTCGGGTTCTCGTGCCGAACCAGTTTGCCCCTTCAAATATTCAATAGATGAGGACCATATTATTTTAAATAGTTCTTGTTTGTCCATTAAGACAAATCTTATTCTTTCCAAATATAGGGTCTCCGACATTTCTGTAGTCCACATTTTAATTGTGGGGGTTATGGAACATTTCCAAAATTTTAATATTAATTTTTTCCCAATTATTAAACTATAATCAATAAAAAGTTATTTGATTCGAAGTAATGAATTGATTTGGTTCTGTTATTTCTAATATTATTAATTTTGAGTCAGGAACCAGTTTGGTATTGACGACTTCTGAGATTATCTTAAAAATTTCCATCCATAAATTATTAATTTTTATACAACTTACGAATGAGTGCATTAGGTTAGCCCCTAAGTGTTGACATTTATCATAAATAGGGGAAACACTTGGAAAAATTCTATTCTTTTTTGTTTTTGAATAATGCAATCTATGCAATACTTTAAATTGTATTAAAGAATGTCTAGTATTTAACGAACAGTGATGTATATGTTGTAAGCTTTCATCCCAAATTTCTGGTCTAATTGTTTGACCTAATTCATTTTCCCATGATTACCTATATAAATCCGTCTTTGGAGCATCGCTATCTAATAGAATACTATAAATATATGGTATGATTTTTTCTGTGTTCGGGTGTTTATTCAAACATTCATCAAAAATTTCTATCTTTCTAAATCTATATTCATTTGTAATTGACTTAACATAGTCTCTGATTTGTAAATATCTAAAGTAATCCTTTGATTGAAGCCCATAAATTTGTTGTAATTCCTGAAATGTGAGAAATGTATTTTTCCTATAGAGATCACCCATCTTTGTAATTCCATGATTTTTCCATTGTAAAAAACCCTTATCCATCCATGAGGGTATAAATGCTGCATTGTTTACAATAGGAAGAGATAGTGGTATATAATCCAATTTTAATGTTTTCTTTATTTGTTTCCAAAAAACCTATAAAGAAAACCCTATAATAGACAGTGGAATACGTCTATTCCACTGTCTATTAGAGGGTTTTCTTTATAGTTTTTTTTGCTTAATTTGGTAATAGCAAATAGAATTGACCCAATTTCAAAAGGTAAACAATCTTATTTTTCCATTTTTAATCAGTCTGGTTGTTTATCCAATTCTTCCAACCAAAAGTTCATATTCTTAATATTAACTGCCCAGAAATAAAACATAAAATTTGGTAATGCTAAGCCTCCATTTACTTTTGATTTACATAAATGTTTCTTGTTTATTCTGTGGTTCTTATAATCCCATATAAAATTGGTGACTATAGAATCAACCTTTTTAAAAAAAGTTTTTGGGAGATATATCGGGATTAATTGAAAAAGGTATAATAGTTGTGGGAGAAAAATCATTTTTATCGCATTAATTCTACCCAACATTGAAATGGGTAATGTTTTCCAATACAAAATATTCTTATCTAATTTGTTCAGTAAAGGCGGAAAATTAGATTTAAATAAAGAAGTATATCTCTTTGTTACATAGATTCCAAGATATTTAAGTTTTTCTTTTACTATTTTAAAAGGGAATTGCTGTAAAATATGTGGGTTACTTTCCATTATTGGCATAATTTCGCTTTTGTTCCAATTAATTCTGTATCCTGAAAACGAGCCATATTGAGTTATTAAATTTAGTAAATTTGGGATACTAACTTCAGGTTTAGTAATGTAAACTAATACATCATCTGCATATAGTGAGATTTTATTTTCCGTATCTTTGGTTTTATACCCATATATTTCAGGATTAGACCTCACGCTTTCTGCTAATGGTTCTATTACCAGTGCAAATAATAACGGGGATAATGGACATCCTTGTCTACAACCTCTGGATAAATTAAATTTAGTTGATAACATTTGATTTGTTGATATTCTAGCTGTTGGATTAGTACATAGAAGTTTTATTCATGTACTAAACTTCTCGCCCAGTTGAAAAATTTTCATAACCGAAAATAAATAGGCCACTCCACCTGGTCAAATGCTTTCTCAGCGTCTAATGAAATAATTGCTAGGTCTTTGGTAATATTTCTTTTTGAGTATATAATATTGAATAACCGTCTCAGGTTGTATGAAGAATACCTTTTTGGTATAAATCCTGTTTGATCCGGGTGTATTAATTTATTAATCACTATACTTAATCTTTGTGCTAGGATTTTAGTTAATATTTTCTGATCAGTATTTAAAAGAGCTATAGCTCTATATGATCCTGGATCATCCAGATCCTTATCTATTTTTGGTATAAGTGTTATAATAGATTCATTTAACGTTTCTGGTAATTTTTGTTGTGTGTAAATATATTCGTACAATGTCTTTAAATGCGGAACAATCAAATCATAGAATGTTTTATAAAATACCGAGCCAATGCCATCCGGTCCTGGGGATTTACCATTTTTTAATGATCTGATAGACTCTTCATTTTCTTTTACTGTTATTTCCGCATCTAATAATTCTCTATCTTTCAAATCTAACCCTTTAAGATTGCATTTTTGTAAAAATGCTTCTATCTCTGTCTGGTTGTCTATAGTTTTAGCGGAATAAAGATTTTGATAGGATTGTAAAAATCTCTCGTTAATATCCTTAGGTTGTACTAATGATTCTCCTTTGTCTGATGCAATCGTACGAATTGTTTTTTCCCCGTCTAGTTTCAGTAATTGACGTGCAAATTGTTTTTGAGGTTTATCTCCAAATTCAAAATGTAATTGTTTAGTATATTGATAAAATTTAACAACTTGATCAAATTTAACAACTAGAAGAAAAAACTACATCTATTAGTAGTGTAGTTAGTGATAACCATACTAGCATGGCTAACCATCTACCGACTTCCGTAGTCGATGTAAAAAAAAACATAACTAGCTCCATACTCTCTTAAAAATAACATTTCCATAACGATATTTTACTGGGGGGTAATAAACATTATAGGTTACAAAATATTCAGATTCCAGTAGTCAAATATATTTAAAAAAATAAGAATTAGAAGAAAAAAAAATTACCAAAGGGAAAAAAAAATTCCCAAAGGGAGTAAAAGTGAAGAAAAGTGAAATTTAATTTTAAATCCAACCATTTAGCTAATTCTAAATAATTCAAATGTGAGTAATTAGTGACCATTAGTAATAATTATTAATAGTACTGCGCAGTAATATTAATATTTATTAATTATTATGTTAATAATGTCCGTAGAAAAGGCCTTATTCAGCATCCATCTCCAGTTTCGATTGTCCTTGGGTGTAACCGGGCCTTAAAACCATCCAGCCTCACACAGTTACATTATTCGTTGACATCATTTATTTTGAAAATAATGTTCAGTCATCAGGCAGGCTTGATCTTCTGAGCAAACTCCAGTGCTTCCTCCGGCTTAGTGAAGAAGTGTTCTTTATTATCGTGGGTAACTCTTAATGTAGCCGGGTACATCAGACCATACTTCAATCCTTTCACCTCCTTCAGTTTATTCTTTGCCTCTTTAAACTGCGTTCTCTTCCTGGAGACCTCCACAGGGTAATCTCAGTAAATACTAACCTTATCTCCCTCATACATAAGATTCCTGGTACGGACAACTTTCTTCATCATCTCCTCCAGTACATGGTCGTATTGTACCTTTACTATCATTTGTCTTGGAGGGGCACCCGGTCATGGACGACGTCTCATCACCCTGTGTGCTCAGGCTAGCAGAGGCTGATAATCCAAGTTTTAAACTTTTTGAAGTAAGTCTGCTGCAAATTCACGCAGGTCGCGATCCCCCTCTCTCCCTTCTTGGATACCCACGATTCTTAGGTTTTGACGCCTCTGACGTCCTTCCAGTTCCGTGCATTTTTCAGTTATTTTGCTCAGTAGGTCTGATAAGCGTTGGTTTTCTCTGATAAGCTGCTTTGTTGTTTCAGCGCTTGTTGAAGCAATCTCCTCCAGATTTGTTATGGCTTTAGCATGTTGATTCAATGCTTCCTTGGCAGGCTCCAATCTTGCGTTAAAGTTAGTCTCCACCGAGTTGATTTTAACCTCCGTCTCCGCATCCATCTCTGTAATTTGCTGGCTCAGCCTTGCTTCTGTTTCCGACCTCCATTTTTCCATTAATTCAAGGACTGTGGAGTTAATTTCTTCCTTCATCTCCAACTTTAACTCCTTAAACTCTTCCTTGAAATTTTGAAGTTCTTCTCTGACATTCACTCTCTTCAATTCTTCTTTTAGCTCTTCCTGAGCTAGTGTTATATTTTTAATCTGCTGAGCAAGAAAAATCCTAAGATCTTCTATCTCAGAAGATTTTTTAGACTTTGGTTTTTTCGAGACATCTTCTTGGGATGATGTTGTACCTGAGGCCGAGGCTTCAGTCGGGCCTTGTTCTTCCGTTGCCGTTTTTTGCCTTACCAACCGTTTCAGTTGTTTGGGGGGGGGGGGGGGGGGGAAGTGCTGCATGGACATACCGGAGTCGCGCGCCTGATGACGTCACTCACTTGTTACAGGCAGCCGGTGCAGAAACAGCAGGTAGGTCCGTTTTATCCCCGTTTTTCACGATTTTTAGATAGAGCTAGCTGGCACTGGACTCTAACCCTCCATAGCGCCACCGGAAGTCCTGACTAGGCCATTCTAACACTTGATTATGCTTTGATCTAAACCATTTCATTGTAGCTCTGGCTGTATGTTTAGGGTCGTTGTCCTGCTGGAAGGTGAATCTCCACCCCAGTCTCAAGTCTTTTGCAGACTCTAACAGGTTTTCTTCCAAGATTGCCCTGTATTTGGCTCCATCCATCTTCCCGTCAATTCTGACCAGCTTCCCTGTCCCTGCTGAAGAAAAGCATTCCCACAGCATGATGCTGCCACCACCATGTTTCACAGTGTGGATGGTGTGTTCAGGGTGATGTGCAGTGTTAGTTTTCCACCACACATAGCGTTTTGCATTTAGGCCAAAAACTTCAATTTTGGTCTCATTAGACCAGAGCACCTTCTTCCACATGTTTGCTGTGTCCCCCACAAGGCTTGTGACAAACTGCAAACGGGACTTCTTATGGCTTTGTTTCAACAATGGCTTTCTTCTTGCCACTCTTCCATAAAGGCCCAATTTGTGGAGTGCACGACTAATAGTTGTCCTGTGGACAGATTCTCCCACCTGAGCTGTGGATCTCTGCAGCTCCTCCAGAGTTACCATGGGCCTTTTGGCTGCTTCTCTGATCAATGCTCTCCTTGCCCGGCCTGTCAGGTTAGGTGGACGGCCATGTTTTGGTAGGTTTGCTGTTGTGCCATACTCTTTCCATTTTCAGATGATGGATTGAACAGTGCTCCATGAGATGTTCAAAGCTGGTAGGACCTGTCTGGTGTGTTCCTTGGGCTTCATGATGCTGTTTGTTCACTAAAGGTCTCTAACAAACTTCAGAGGCCTTCACAGAACAGCTGTATTTATACTGCGATTAGATTACATACAAGTGGACTCTATTTACTAATTAGGTGACTTCTGAAGTCAATTGGTTGCACTGGATTTTATTTAGGGGTATCGGAGTAAAGGGGGCTGAATACATTTGCACGCCACACTTCTCAGTTTTTTCATTTGTAAAATAATTTGAAAACCATGTATTATTTTCCTTCCACTTCACAATTATGCGCCACTTTGTGTTGGTCTATCACATAAAATGCCAATAAAATGCATTTACGTTCGTGGTTATAAAGTGACAAAATGTGGAAAAGTTCAAGGGGTATGAAAACTTTTGCAAGCCACTGTAGCTGGTTTAGAAATTACCACATCAGCGGCCTCAGTGAGACACAGTGAGACGTGTTGCAAACAACAGTTAATATTGACCCAATAAAGGCAAATATCAAAGAACATCATTTGATTCCAGAGAAGAACTGCACTTGGTTATGTGAGGATTACTTTAAAAAAAAAGCTTTCAACAATTGTGTAAAATGCTGGCAAAAGGCGAGTGTACAGCTGGCAAAAGAAATTGAGGAAGGTCTTTGGTATCAGTGATACTGTGTGTTTGTCATCTTGATATTCATGTATAAACATCACATCCAGGGAGCTACAGGTGGCCAATGGTCTAAGGAATTGTAATGAGTATCAATCAATAGGATTTAATAGGAATCTGAGGGGTAATGTTTTCCACACAAAGGGTAGTGGGTGTAAGGAACAAACTGCCAGAGGAGGTAGTTGAGGCAGGGACTATCCCAACATTTAAGAAGCAGTTAGACAGGTACATGGATAGGACAGATGAGGAAGGATATGAACCAAATGCTGGCAGATTGGACTAGTGTAGCTGGGACATGTTGGACGGTGTGGGCAAGTTGGGCCGAAGGGCCTGTATCACTCTATGACTCAACATGTGATTATTACTCACTGTATCTAGGATCAAACTGGAAGCAAAGAATGTGCACCGTTGGCTTCGGTAGAAATTACATCTCCAACCCATGCACTAAGGCAATACTCACATTGAAAAGCCCTGAGACGTGGGATGATGGTAGGACTTGCTGGGGGGCTCATGCTGTTACTGATCAGACTCTTCCTCTTGTCCAGGGTGGGAGAAGCCTGCACGGTGATTTTATGCTGGAAATCTGCAGAATATTTCAAGATCACAAGAATTCAGAATGAATTGGAGAAAGGTGGGGAAGGAGGAGGGGGGAGGGGGGCAGGTGAGCGACCACAGGGAATAAACAGGCAGAAGGAAGTCATGGATGAGTAGTGCTAATGGGGAGGAGGTAGTAAAAAGAGGATGGAGAGTGAAAGGAATGTAATGACCCCTATACAGCATTGGCCGTGTTGCTTAACACTCCTCTGTAGTGCACACGTGATGCACTCCAGGGTACAGGGAAGGGAGGATGATCAGGCAGCACAACGTACCAGAGGGAAGGCTGATCCGGTTGCCATCTTTGAGTTTGAGCCGGCTCTTTTTGAAGTTGCCTTTGCGCTTCTTCACCTTGGGTTTTTCCTGGTGCAGCTGGTGAAAGATGATGTTGAGCTCCCGCTCCAGGATGTCTATCTCCCGCTCGGCCAGCTCCTGCTCCCGACGCCGCAGCACCTCCTCCTGGTTCTTCTGCTGCAAGGCTGCACGGGACAGCTCTTCCTCCCAGCTCCGCAGCTCCTGGTTAATGTAAGGGCTATTTGAGTGACCGATGCCAAAAGAACAACTGGATAGCCTGATAAGAAATAGTTTTGACTCTGCAGGTGTACAAGCAACACATGCTTTACTATATCTGCAGTCAGGGTTTATCAAAGAACTGTGAAGTCTAGTGTGTGTTTATTCAGTATAATCTGAATGTCATTTTATATGTATACTACAAACGTGTCCAACAATGAAGATTCATTCCAATTCTTGTTAATTAAAGATAATGTCCAATGGTTTAACGTACATGGTAAATGGTAGGAAATTGAGGAATGCTGTGGAACAGAGGGATCTAGGAATAACTGTGCATAGTTCCATGAAGGTGGAATCGCATGTAGATAGGGTGGTAAAGAAAGCTTTTGGTGTGCTGGCCTTTATAAATCAGAGCATTGAATATAGGAGTAGGGAAGTAATGTTAAAATTGTACAAGGCATTAGTGAGATCAATTCTGGAGTATGGTGTACAATTTTGGTCGCCTAATTATAGGAAGGATGTCAACAAAATAGAGAGAGTACACAGGAGATTTACTAGAATGTTGCCTCAGTTCCAGCAACTAAGTTACAGAGAAAGGTTGAACAAGTTAGATCTTTAGTCTTTGGAGCGCAGAAGGTTAAGGGGGGACTTGATTGAGGTCTATAAAATGATGAAAGGGATTGACAGAGTTGACGTGGATAAGCTTTTCCCATTGAGGGTAGGGAAGATTCAAACAAGAGGGCATGACATGAGAATTAAGGGACAGAAGTTTTGGGGTAACATGAGGGGGAACTTCTTTACTCAGAGAGTGGTGGCTGCGTGGAATGAACTTCCAACAGAAGTGGTAGAGGCAGGATCATTTTAACATTTAAAAGTAAAGTGGATAGGTATATGGACGGGAAGGGAATGGAGGGGTATGGTCTGAGTGCAGGTAGATGGGACTAGGGGAAAATAAATGGTCGGCATGGACTGGAAGGGCCGAGAGGGCCTGTTTCCGTGCTGTAATTGTTATATGGTTATATGGTTTAAAATCATGGGGCCACTCCATATGGTGAGGGAAGTCCCACTGGGCTCCAGGATTCTGACCTGACACGGGGCACTGATATCAATGGGTGAGAAACCCTTGCTTGGTTATAGCAGACAATCGGCAATAATGTTCACCATTTCCCCCCTCCAAGATATTATAACTGATCATTATGAGGGTTTACTGTATTTTAAAAGAATGGTGTGGAACGTGGAGGTGGTCATTGAAATAATAAGTGGATTATCTTCATCACTGCTCCACTGGAGACCGATGGCAAGTCCTTAAGCTTGAAACACTGCAGCACTCAACAGAGCTCTGTACAGCATTAACTACTGTGTTACCCTCTCGGCTGAACATTCTTCCAGCCTGTTTAGGATGCTCAGTGGAAATGATGCAAACAAATCATACATGAATGAAAGCAAATGCTGAGAGGCACCTAAATCAGAAAAAACAGGTCACATGGAGCTTCACGTGCTACAAGGATTAGTGTTTGGATAGAAAAACTGCAGATGCTCGTTTATGCCAAAGATAGACAAAGTGCTGGAGTAGCTCAGCGAGTCACGCAGCATCTCAGGAGAAAAAGGATGGGTGAAGGTTTGGGTCGGGACGCTTCTTCGGAGTCTGAAGATGGTTCCTGATCCGAAATGTCACCCATCCTTTTTCTCCGGAGAGGCTGCCCGACCTACTGAATTAGTCCAGCATTTTGTCTATCTTTGGTATCTGCAGTTCTTTTTCTGCCCAAAAGAACTAGACATAATGCTGACCTCCAGTGCTCTCAATGTGGAGTTTACACGTTCTTTCTGCATGCTTTACTTTCCTCCCACATCCCAAACAGGTGCACATCTGCAATTGCCGACTGTAAATTATCGCCAGGTGCGTAGGTGAGTGGTGAATAGGGGGGCTTTTGATGGAAATTGTTAGGAGAATAAGATTAGATTAGTGTAAATAGGTGCTTGTTGGTGAGCACAGGCCCATGGGCCAAAGGGCCCAGTTCTGTATGGTATTACTCCACATTCCACAACCCACATTGAGGACCAAGTAGGATTTGGTTGGGAACCAGGTATGGTTCCCCATGCATTGGGAACCATGTATTCAACCTTTCTTACAATAGAAAGGTACATGAGCTAGTAAATTGGATGAACACAGACGATAAAAATACAGATAAATGTTTATGTAAAAAGGTGGTGGGCAGAAATTAATGAAAGGAAGCATAGAAACATAGAAAATAGGTGCAGGAGTAGGCCATTCAGCCCTTCGAGCCTGCACCACAATTCAATATGATCATGGCTGATCATCCAACTCAGTATCCCGTACCTGCCTTCTCTCATATCCCGATCCCCTTAGCCATATCTAACTCCCTCTTAAATATAGCCAATGAACTGGTCTCTGTCATCTGTCTTGATAGGAAATGTGGAAGAGTGTATTTTATTAGATATGAAATGTTGAAGATTATTGACATGCACATAGATTTTGAGGAAAACAAATCAGTTTAGTTTCTTGTCACGTATACCGAGGTACAGTGAAAAGCTTTTTGCTGCTTGCTATCCAGTACACAGATACAGAGCTAGGTCGATACAGCTCTGGTCGGTACACAGATACAGAGCTGGGGAACCATAATCAGGTAAGATCTTACTGAATGTTGGAGCAAGTTCAAGGGCAATATGATGGCACTGATCCCCTTTCACATGAGGCAGGTGAGATTAAGGAGCAAGAGGAAGCATTGAAATGTCCTACCTTCTCCTTTTCCCGGAGTTCCTCAAACATTTCCTGGATTTCCAGCTTCCACTCTTCCTGCAGGGAGTGGAAAGATTCCTGAGGCATTTCAAAGTAGCCGGATTCTTCAATAGCAGTGAGCCTCTCCACGATGCAGGTGAATGATGGGCGAGAGTGTGGATCGGTGTTCCAGCAATCTGAAGCAAAACCATCAAATGTATTCCATTATTGAATCATCCTACCACAACCAGAGAGCAGTGTTGAACTACTATCTACATCTTTGGTAACCCTCAGACTGTCTTTGATGGGACTTTGCTGGCTTTACCTTGCACTAAATGTTATACCCTTATGATGTATCTAAACACTGGAAATGGCTCGATAGTAATCACGTATTGTCATTCTGCTGACTGGATACCACGCAACAACAAAATCTTCTCACTGTATCTCGGTACACGTGACAATAAACTAAACAAATTATTTAATATTCTGTATTTTCATATTTCCTGGAGACATAAAAGTAGGACATCAAGATTACACCATCTCACCGAAATGTTTCATTTCCCCAAATAATTTTCCCGGTTATCTTTGCTTCCCACTTGCCCATCAACTCCCTCAGATTCTACCACACTCGGGGTAATTTACAGCAGACAATTAACCTACCAACGATCATGTCTTTGGGAGGTGGAAGGAAACCAGAGCACCTTGGGGAAAATCCACAGAGCCAGAGGTCAGAATTGACCCCGGATCACTGCAGCCTTGAGAAAGCAGCTCCTGTAGCTGCCCCACTGTACCATCCACAGTAAATAATAACTTCTCCTGATTTTGTTGTGGACTCGACTGTGAGGGTGAAACGGTGGCAACGGTAGAGCTGCTGCCTTACAGCGCCAGAAACCCGGGTTTGATCCTGACTACAGGCGTTGTCTGTACTTAGTACATTCTCCTTGTGACCATGTGGATTTTCCGCAGATGCTCCGGTTTCATCCCACACTCCACAGATGTACAGTTTTTTAGGTTAATTGGCTTTGGTAAAGATTGTAAATGATCCCCAGAGTGTAGGTTCGTGAAAGTGTAAGGGGAAATCGCTGGTCGAGGCAGACTCGGCGGGCCCAATTGCCGTTTCCGCACTGTGTCTCAAACGTAGCTAAACTAAAGACTTCCTGAAGTAGTAATAATGAGGGGACCCTGTCATTTTTCCCCAAGTCCCAAAAAAACCACTTCTGACATTTTGCTTGTGAACCATAATGAAAATAAGAGAACATTTAAGGACCTGTCATAATTGGTGATTTTTTCCGGCGACTGCCAGTGTCATATCAGTGTCGCCAAAAGATTTAGAACATTTCTCACTATCAGATTCCTAAACCAATTACCTCTTTCACACTCCCTTCCTGGAGGTGCTGTCACATACTCCTAACACTACCTTATTTGCTTATTCTGCAATTGCACTTAACTTTTATTTGTACCACTTCAGATTGCACTTCAAAGTTCGGACCATTCTGCTGTTTCACACTTGTCATTGTATTTATTGTAGCACTTATGGGGTATTTATTATTTACTCTCTCAGCTTCAAAGCAACAAGGAATTTCATTGCACCCTTGTGTACATGACAATAAAACAAACCTAAATCTTCCATGGTTACTACTTTTTACTCCAAATATATTGTTAAAGAATCTAATTTAAATTCCCTCACTGGCGTGTTAGAATTGAACAGCCTGCCTCTGAATCGTTAATCTTAGAACCCAATCCAGGTTTGCACCCACAGCTTATTGACAAAGGGTTTGTAATGATCTACATCATGAAGGAATCAAATGCTGCCCAGGGTTAAATAACGGCATTGTATGCTGTCCAAGTGTACTCGTGGAAAAGGAAGCTCTAAAGAACTTTCTGAGCCCTTGGAACTGTCATAGAGAGGCTGCGTTCAAGTGCCAAAGTGAGTGATGTGGAGAAGCAGCAAGGCAATGCTAAGGGCCAATTAAAGGTTTTCAGCCTCTCCCAAGCAGTGACATTCTCAGAGATTTGATGCTATGCCAAAAGAAAGGCTGCAGGTTTATTTGCACATCATCACTTTGTCCACAGTCTTCAACCCCTTTGTTGTATTCCTGCTGCACCCAGCATTATAAACTAAACATCCAACAGTATTAAATCTTCTTCTTTCATGTCCATCTTCCTTGTATCAAATATTGACATCGCTCTCATCGTCCGTCCTGAAAAGGACGCAAACTTCCCGCGACAATCAGTGGGAGCCATCACTTGTTGCAATAGATGATGGTGGTATCAGAATTTGCTCGGGATTCTCCGGTTTCCTGTCCTGCGATGTGGACGCTTCTGCTATGAGGCCAGTATTAAATAAAAGACGCAGTGACTAAGCTGGGAGAACTGCTGCCTCACAGCTTCAGTCGCGGGTTCAATCTCAACCCCTGTTTGGTTGGAGGGTGAATGATCTCCGTGACTGTAGGTTTTCTCCGAGTGTTCTGGTTTCCTCTCACATCCCAAAGACATATAGGTAGGTAAGTTAATTGTCTACTATAACATTACCCTTGTGTGCAGATGAATGGTAGAATATGCGAGTTGTTGAGAATGTTGGGGAGAATAAAATGGGATTAATATAGGACGAGTACAGTTGGGCGATCGATGGTTGGCGCAGTCTTGGTGAGCCGAAGGGCCAATTACATTGTATCTGTCTATGACTCCATGACACTCTTAACTACTACACAATAAAAGCACCATCAGTCTGTACACTGTGGAAAATTAGATAGATGTTGCAATCAATTGTGCATGCAAGAGGCCTGTATCTGAATGGTGGCTGCCCCAACTCAGTGGTAAACGCATTCCATGATGGGTCAGGTTCATCTCCAGCTGAAGAAACATCAACACATGAGGAGGGACCACGAGGCAGTAGAGGAGGAGCTTTTCGGTCATGCTGCTATACTGTGGCTTGGCCTCGCAGGGAAATACTAGCAAAAAATGGTTGGGGAGTTCTCCAGGAGTCCCGACCAACATTTATCCCTCAACCTGCCCTCCAAACAGATGACTTCATTGTTTGTGTAGGAAGGAACTGCAGATGCTGGTTTATATCGAAGAGAGACACAAAATGCTGGAGTAACTCAGCGGGCCAGGCAGCAGCCCTGCAGAAAAGGAATAGGTAACGTTTCTTCAGACCTTGTTTGTGTGCATATTGATAGGTTACCAACTCACCCATAAGCTCTTAGAATTGTGCCTAAGAGAAGGTGCCCTCAAGGGCCAAACTGAATGAATAGAGAAGCTGCAAGGAAATGCTGAAGCCCAAGTAAAGGTGATGAGCATTACCCAAGCTTTAATATTTCACTCTCAAGTATTTGATGCCAAATGAAAGGCTGCAGGTTTATCTGCACATCATCACTTTGTCCAGAAACAGTTTGGTTATGAAAGTTTAAAAAAAAAGAACAAAATAAATAAATAACTGGGCTTACTTTGGAACCATGGTGAAATCTTCAAGGTATTTTCAGCATTTACCTATTTGAGTGTGGAGCAATGATTAATTAAAACTAGATGTTTAGTAGTAGTTGAATAACATTTCTGGTTGAAAAGCATGAATGGGGATATTTCCACTCGCCCTTCCATCACCTGCTGCGCAAATACCAATCCAATTATTTCCAATCCATTACAATTATCACGTATGTTTCTGGGCATCGTGATTTAATAATGTGAACCATCTTAAACCAAAGAATGAATGGGCATGAAGGCTCTTTTCATGATCATCAGTGAGATATCAGATCTGAGCATTAATTTCTCACATCATTTTAACATTCTTCTTCGCAGCTGGAAGAACCATCTGCATGCGGAGACGCTGTGCTGTATCATTTCTGTGCCACTTTAAAAGCTACAACCCTATTCAAAGCTTTAAAATTGTCACTGTACTGTCTATATATAAATCGCTCGATACATGAGCACTTGGTCCCCTCAAATGGACCTGTGCTTTGGGAAGAGGGGACGGTAATTTAAATGCTTTGTGCAACACGGAAAGCCCTCAAAATTGACCTTTAAATTGCAGGAAAAATTAAACAGACAGCTAAAGTGATGATGTTACATTTTGTAAAAAATGCTTTGTGTGGTCCTTGACAATAAATTTTGTAAAAAGTCACAGAATGTTGAAACAACTTCATCTTCTTTTTAATGGGGTTTTTTTCATTTTGCAGATGACAGAGAATGCTTCAGTCCTGGTGAAAGTGAACACCTTACCTTCCATGAGTTTGCTGAAAAGCTCTGGACAGGTGGAGGGGATAGGAAGGGCCAGTTTGTTCATAGCCACACCATAAGCCACAGCCAGCCCATCAATCCCTCTGAACGGAACCTCTCCTGTCAGCAGTTCCCACAATAACACTCCATAGCTGAGAACAAGAAAGCGATTGGTTTTTATATTTAACAAGTTCTCACTTATACAATATATTTTAACACTTAGAGCTGTGGTCTCAAACTCAGGAATGCAATCAAACGCCACTTTAAAACCAAAAACATATGATCATAGGTCAATGAGGGAAATAAGCTGTTTCAGTACAAAACTTCTTTAATTGGGCTTTTCTCCCAAGCATGGGTGACAAAGATTTTTCTGCTTTTTATTTTTTAATAAAATGTAATGATTGTTGGATTCTTGCATTTAGAACAGAACATTTTGAATGATAGGATCGTACATCACGGGTCAGGCCAGAACCCTTCTTCAGACGGGTTTAACATAAGGGAAAAAAGATACTTGAAGTGATGATGATTGTCTAGATGATGCACAGTTCGAGGCAGTCATGCAAGATATCTGAAAGGAAGGGAAGAACCAAAATGAAGATAAAACATGTAAAACGGTGATTGGATGCAATGCGAAAGATGGCCAGTGGATATGAGAGAACCATTCAACCAAAGGGGAGGGGAAGTGATGCAGACGCACTGGGAGGAGAGAAAATAAGAAGAAGTTAAAGAGGAAGCAACATTTTAGACACCTTCTCAATGCTTTGTCATCTCCAAGAACAACTAAAGGGCCTGTCCCACTTACGTGATTTTTACGGTGACTTGCCAGCACCCGCCATAGTCACAGCAGGTCGGCGACAATTTTCAACATGTTGAAAATCCAGCGGCGACCAGCAAAAGGTACGACTCTTTGGGCAACTACTCACGACCAAACAGAGGTCATCCCGCGACGTGATATTTCAGTTATTTATTTTTTAATTATTTTGCAAAACTTTCGAAACACCTGTTTTCACTCTTTTATTATGGGGTATTATGTGTTGATTGATGATAGAAAAAATAAATTTAATCCATTTTAGAATAAGGCTGTAAAAAAGTGAAGGGGTCTGAATACTTTCTGAATGCACTGTATGTATGCATCTTTTCGCAGGGGATGTTATCACCTGGAAGACTCTGCCTTAGAGAGTTGTGGAGTCCAGATCAATAGACAATAGACAATAGGTGCAGAAGTAGGCCATTCGGCCCTTCAAGCCAGCACCACCATTCAATGTGATCATGGCTGATCATCCACAATCAGTACCCCGTTCCTGCCTTCTCCCCATATCCCCTGACTCCGCTATCTTTAAGAGCCCTATCTAGCTCTCTCTTGAAACTATCTAGAGAACCGGCCTTCACCGCCCTCTGAGGCAGGGAATGCCACAGACACACATCTCTCTTACCCCTTATTCTTAAACTGTGGCCCCTGGTTCTGGACTGCCCCAACATTGGGGGACATGTTTCCTGCCTCTAGCATGTCCAAACCCTTAATAATCTTGTATGTTTCAATAAGCTTCCGACTCATCCTTCTAAACTCCAGAATATACAAGCCCAGCCACTCCATTCTCTCAGCATATGACAGTCCCGCTATCCTGGGAATTAACCTTGTAAACCTACGCTGCACTCCCTCAATAGCAAGAATTTTCATCCTCAAATTAGGGGACCAAAACTTCACACAATACTCCAGGTGTGGTCCCACTAGGGCCCTAAACAACTGCAGAAGGGCCTCTTTGCTCCTATCCTCAACTCCTCTTGTTATAAAGGCTAACATACCATTCGCCTTCTTCACTGCCTGCTGTACCTGCATCCTTACTTTCATTGACTGATGAACTAGGACCCCCAGATCCCGTTGTACTTCCCCTTTTCCCAATTTGACGCCATTTAAATATAATCTGCCTTCCTGTTTTTGCTATCAAAGTGGATGATCTCACATTTATCCACATTAAACTGCATCTGCCATGCAACTGCCCACTCACCCACTCTGTCCAAGTCACTCTGCATTCTCATTGTATCCTCCTCACAGTTCACCCAGTTTTGTATCATCTGCAAATTTGCTGATGTTACTTTGAATCCCTTCATCCAAATCATTGATGTATATTGTAAGTAGCTGCGATCCCAGCACCGAGCCTTGCGGTACCCCACTAGTCACTGCCTGCCATTCTGAAAGGGACCTGTTAATCCCTACTCTTTGTTTCCTGTCTGCCAACCAATTTTCTATCCATGTCAGCACTCTACCCCCAATACCATGTGCCCTAATTTTGCCCAGCAATCTCCTATGTGGGACCTTATCAAATGCTTTCTGAAAGTCCAGGTACACTACATCCACTGGATCCCCCTTGTCCATTTTCCTAGCTACATCCTCAAAAAATTCCAGAAGATTAGTCCAGCATGATTTCCCTTTCGTAAATCCATGATGACTCAGACCGATCCTGTTACTGCTATCCAAATGTGCCGCTATTTCATCTTTTATAATTGATTCCAGCATCTTCCCCACCACCGATGTCAGGGTAACTGGTCTATAATAGTAAGATGAAATGAGAACTTACCAGTTTGAAGTTTTATCTTTATTTTATGAGGAGTTACGATGAGGGATTACATGAAGACCCCGCCAGCACGCATGCGCGACATTCTTCAAAGCAGCGGTGTGAAATCACAGATACCAGAGTTGACTAACATAGTTAGATAAGAGAGAACTTTATATACCAGTTGACCTTTATAATAGAGGGTTTTGGGAGCGGAGGGCACGTAATCCCTCATCGTAACTCCTCATAAAATAAAGATCAAACTTCAAACTGGTAAGTTCTCATTTAATTTTACTATTTTACTTCGGAGTCACGTGAGTGACTACGTGAAGATTTCAAAGCTCTGTGATTTCATGCCCTGGAACGAGTCCATGCTCACACACTGCCATGCTAGGAATGGAGGATGTAACGTGTTTCAGACATGAACTGTGCTGAAAAACAAAAAGGTATTTATTTCATACCTAAAATAATAATGCCCCTACATTGGGGTAAATCATGAAACAGAACTTAAAATGTTTCCTGCAAATGTCTCGGGAATGGCCACGGGTTTATTATAGTAGCGCTGAAAAGTCCGTTCATGACTCCAACCCGCTGTTGCAAGGATGTGGTCCATTGGAACTTCCATCATCCTTGCCGCCGATGTGGATGCAGCCCTGGTGGAGTGAGATTTAAAAAACATTATTGTCCACCCCCGCTGCACCCAATACCACCCTTAACCATCTGGAAATGGTTTGTACTGTGACCTTATGGTGAGGACGTTTGTGGCTAATAAGTAAAGCCCTCTCCATGCCCCTGAGACTCTTGGTGACCTCTATATATCACAATATATATGTCACGATGCAGAGCCGACAATCTGCAGGATAGGCCAGAAATTCTAATTTTTGGCCAGTGGGTCCGGGTCTATCCTGTTTAAGTAACCCCTGTATTAGGAAAGTTATCTTGTCATTGGTGATATACATGGCGTCCATACTTAATTTATGTAAGGACTGGACCCGTTGTGCTGTTACAAGTGCCATTAACATAACTATTTTATAGGTTAATTTATCCAGTGTGAGTCCCGATATAGGTGTCCATCCTCGAAGCATAGTCAGCACTATGCTTATGTCCCATATATGGGTGTATCTGGGCCTGGGGGGATTAGAATTAAATATTCCCCTCATCAGTTTAGATACCAGTGGGTGTGATCCCACAGCCAGGTGATCACACCCTCGCCCCAGATAATTGAATAGGGCACTACGGGCACAATTAATGGCACTGTAGCTCAATCCCTCATCAAAATGAAGGGTAGCCAGGAACTCCAGCACTTCAGTGATGGTGGCTATGTCGTATGAAGTGTTCGTTCTGGTGCCGAACACTTCCCATTTCTTCACATATGTGAGATATTGTCTTCTGGTGGACTCCCTGCACGACGCTGTGATGACATTTATCATCCTGTCGGAGAGTCCGTAGTCCAGAAATGGCCTGTTCAGAATCTGCAAACCAACAGGTTAATTCGGTCATGGCACAGATGACTTTCCCCTCTCACAGGGTGTACCAAAAGGCTCGGACGTTTGTTGATCCGAATGCAGGGTTCTGCGGCCATATTTTGCACTAATGGGAACCATGGTTGGGTAGGCCAGTCGGGAACAACCAAAATACCCGTTGCGGTGTCTTGTTTGATTTTTTGTAAGACCCAACTGATGAGGCAGAAGGGGGGAAATGCATAGAAAAAAAATCCCCCCAATATAGCGAGAAAGCATCCATCGCTACTGCCCCAGGGTCTGGTTCCCAAGCAACATGCGTTGGTAGTTGGTGATTTAATCTGGACTTCCGTCAAGTCTGCCACTTTGTTTGGTGGCAAGGTGATAGACATTTGAACAGATACGATAGTGAACCCCAAATAATCCATGGTAGTGGAGGGTCTCAATTTTGATTTATCTGGATGAATGATAAATCCCAGCTTTTGAAAAAGATGCTTTGCGGCTGATACTGCCAATGTACCCAACTCTAAATTTTCCCCTACAATGAGAATATCATCAAGGTAGGCCATAACAATATGGTTTTGTTTCCTCAAATATGCCAAAGCTGGTTTTAACAATTTGGTAAACAGCCTGGGTGCCGATGATAACCCATTGGGTAAGGCCTTATACTGCCAAAGCTGTCCCATCCAGACAAATTTCAGATATTTACGATGATCCTTGTGTATTGGTACTGAATAGTATGCATCCTTTAGGTCGACGCAAGCCATGTAGTACCTGTTAGAGATCAGCTGTTTGGCTGTGACAAACGTGTCCATTTTGAAATGAGCATACTGAACGGAAGTATTCAGTTCGGTCAAATCTATAATGATGCGGCATTTCGTAAACAAATTCAATTTTATATCCCTGAATACTTCGGAATATGTACGGATCAGAGGTAAAAGTGCTCCACACATGACGAAACAAGTGCAACCGTCCCCCAACCCATGATGAGTCTAGACATGCAATGTTTTCGAGGCAACAAGACCCACCTACCTCCAGGGTTACTGGTGGTGCTGTGTTGGTTGTCTCTGTCCTTGCTTCTTGTTCTGTTGTGTTGCTGCGGTGTGGGGTTGGCGCATTTTTCAAGAAGGCCGGGCTGGGCCATGGCCTAAAAAAGACCGTTGTGCAGGTGGGCCGGCCTTCGAGCTTTCACCACCAGATAGAAACATAGAAAATAGGTGCAGGAGTAGGCCATTCGGCCCTTCGAGCCTGCACCGCCATTCAATATGATCATGGCTGATCATCCAACTCAGTATCCTGTACCTGCCTTCTCTCCATACCCCCTGATCCCTTTAGCCACAAGGGCCACATCTAACTCCCTCTTACATATAGCCAATGAACTGGCCTCAACTACCTTCTTTGGCAGATAATTCCAGAGACTCACCACTCTCTGTGTGAAAAATGTTTTCCTAAAGGAATCCCCCCTTATCCTAAGACTGTGACCCCTTGTCCTGGACCTCCCCAACATCTGGAACAATCTTCCTGCATCTAGCCTATCCAACCCCTTAAGAATTTTGTAAGTTTCTATAAGATCCCCCTCTTCTAAATTCTAGCGAGTACAAGCCAAGTCTATCCAGTCTTTCCTCATATGAAAGTCCTGACACGCCAGGAATCAGTCTGGTGAACCTTCTCTGTACCCCCTCTATGGCAAGAATGTATTTTCTCAGATTTGGAGACCAAAACTGTACGCAATACTCCAGGTGTGGTCTCACCAAAACCCTGTACAACTGCAGTAGAACCTCCCTGCTCCTATACTCAAATCCTTTTGCTATGAATGCTAACATACCATTTGCTTTCTTCACTGCCTGCTGCACCTGCATGCCTACTTTCAATGATTGGTGTACCATGACACCCAGGTCTCATCGCATTTCCCCCTTTCCAAATTTGCCACCATTAAGATAATAGTCGACCCTCCTGTTTTTGCCACCAAAGTATATAACCTCACATTTATCCACATTATATTGCATCTGCAATGCATTTGCCCACTCACCCAGCCTATCCAAGTCACCTTGCAGCATCCTAGCATCCTCCTCACACCTAACACTACCCCCCAGCTTAGTGTCATCCGCAAACTTGGAGATGTTGCATTCAATTCCCTCGTCCAAATCATTAATATATATTGTAAACAGTTGGGGTCCCAGCACTGAGCCTTGCGGTACCCCACTAGTCACTGCCTGCCATTCTGAAAAGGACCCATTTACTCCTACCCTTTGCTTCCTGTCTGCCAGCCAGTTCTCTATCCACATCAATACTGAACCCCCAATACTGTGTGCTTTAAGTTTGTATACTAATCTCTTATGTGGGACCTTGTCGAAAGCCTTCTGAAAGTCTAGATATAACACATCCACTGTTTCTCCCTTATCAACTCTGCTAGTTACATCCTCGAAAAATTCCATAAGATTCGTCAGACATGATTTACCTTTCGTAAATCCATGCTGGCTTTGTCTAATGATTTCACCACTTTCCAAATGTACTGCTATCCCATCTTTAATAACTGACTCTAGCAGTTTCCCCACTACCGATGCTAGACTAACTGGTCTGTAATTCCCCGTTTTCTCTCTCCCTCCTTTTTTAAAAAGTGGGGTTACATTAGTTACCCTCCAATCCTCAGGAACTACTCCAGAATCTAAGGAGTTTTGAAAAATTATCACTAATGCATCCACTATTTCTGTGGCTACTTCCTTGTGTACTCTGGGATGCAGACTATCTGGCCCTGGAGATTTATCGGCCTTTAATCCATTCAAATTACCCAACACCACTTCTCGACTAATCTGGATTTCACTCAGTTCTTCCACCTTATTTGACCGTCGGTCCACTGCTATTTCCGGCAGATTATTTATGTCTTCCTTAGAGAAGACAGAACCAAAGTAGTTATTCAATTGGTCTGCCATGTCCTTGTTCCATTATTACTGTTTTACCCTTGTTGCACGCATTTCTAATTTCCTGTTTGATGCCATCCCCAACTCCACGAGATGGTCTCTCGTTGTAACGGTGCCTGGTGGTTGTGTAGGGGTGCTGCCGCCGCTGATATGGAGTTTTGGAGGTGGTTGGCACCTTTATCATGCCGATTGCCTTGGCCTCCTCACCCAGGTCTTTAACCTGCTTAGGGAGGTTGTCCCCAAACAGCAATGTAGGCGGCTGTGCACTGCTGGGCCTGCATAAACCCACAAATTTGGGATTGAGTGTAGGTTTTATGATGCTCTTCCTGTAGCTGTTGATTTCAAACAGCGTATTGCACAGGAGTGCTAGAGTGTCTTGCAGCTCTTCAGGCATCTCAACCCCATCAATAGTTCTGGCAACTGCTGTAATCCCAGCAGCTTGAGGATTCTTTGGAGTTTCACCTCTTGCCTCCTTATGGTCGGGCTCATGTTGCCCCAAATGGGGTTGTTGACAGCAGGTACATTAAGAGAAATACAATTCTCTGGCGCAAGGCATTTTTCTCCTGTATTGTTAATTGCTTGTTCCTGCAGCTGGTTTGTTGCCATGTAATTAATACTGTCTGCCAGCTTGGGATGCAATGGCAGTCCTTTTTGGGTAGGCAAAGCGAATTTGTTGACCATACCCAGTAATTCTTCTTGCGGCACCCCTAACACAGGTGAGTCTACAGCCACGTCCCCTTCTTCAGGGTCAGCCCAGTTTTGACCCCCAATGCTCCTCTGCAAAGAGGGTGAGACATATGGCAGTCCTTGATAGGATGCTGCCGTGGGTCTGCGAGGAGACCCACTGTGACTCTGCCCATAAGCAGGTCATGCTGGAGCAATTACTCCACCATCCGCTTCATGCGGGTAAGACGATCGCCGTCGCTATCCGCGAACGGGGTGTCCTCAGGTCCGGACCCAGCCGAGTCTATGGCCCTGTCCGACTTCCGGGTGGTTTTACCGCCGGACCGCGGCGCACCTGCGGTCTGTTGCGGCGAGAAGTCGGGGGCTGCTGGATGCACCTGCAGCTCTGGAGAGTCGGCACGCTGCTGGCTGCTTTCCATAGCAGCAATTTTAGCCGCTGCTCTCCGCGATTTCCTGGACTCCATGCTGTTCTTCTTGCTGTGAGAACACACACACACACACACACACACGCACACACGCACACACGCACATGTAAGTATTTACCTCCGGTTGTTTTTTAAAATCATGCAAAAAGGTCGATATCCGGTGTCCCATACCGTTCTATAATATCGGCAAACACTTTCCGATCCAACATCCATTCTGTGTTGTCGTTGAATTTGCGTGACCTGGTGTCCGCCACTGTATTTAGTTTACCTGGAAGGTAAGTGGCTGAGATCCATCTATTCCTTTCCAGACACCAGTGCCAGATATTATTAACCAATTCATCACATGATATCGACTTTATTCCACCCATATGATTAATATAGGCCACCACAGTGGTATTATCAATCTGTAATCGTACATGCAAATGGTGCATGTCTGAGCAGTAGGCCCCGAGTCCATGTAATGCTCCCAGCATTTCTAGATAATTAATCCCTAGTGCTCCAAACATGGTTAATTCTTGTGCACTCCATCTGCCACCCCAACTAGAGGTGGTATTAGTTGTTCCCCAACCTTTTGCACTGGCATCAGTCTGTAAAGTAACCGTGGGATTCATAATAGTGATGGGGTTAGAACAATCCTGAATATTGTCTATCCACCAATTTAACTCTAATTTTGCTTTCCCTGGTAGTTCCATAGGCCTATCAAAATGGCCTGCATGAGTTTTAAGAGCTAATATTTTTGCTCTTTGTAGATTTTGGTAATGGAGTGGTCCAAATTGTGCTGCTGGAAATGCAGCCACTAGTTTCCCAATCACTCTGGCTACTTGACGAATGGATGGTTTTCTGATGCTAGTGAGGCTTTTACATGCGCTGGAGGAGCGACGCTCCTCCCCACTTTTGCAATGCGTTCGACGATATGTCGCGCATGCGTGCTGGCGGGGTCTTCAGGTAGTCACTCACGTGACTCCGAAGTAAAATTCCCTGTTTTCTCTCTCCCGCCTTTCTGAAAAAGTGGGATAACATTAGCTACTCTCCAATCCATGGGAACTGACCCTCTATCTGTAGAACATTGGAAAATTATCACTAATGCATCAATGATTTCTAGAGCCACTTCCTTAAGTACCCTGGGATGCAGACCATCAGGGCCTGGGGATTTATCAGCCTTCAGTCGCATCAGTCTACCCAACACCATTTCCTGCCTAATGTGGATTTCCTTCAGTTCCTCCGTCACCCCAGATCCTCTGGCCACCATATATCAGGAAGATTGTTTGTGTCCTCCTTAGTGAAGGCGGATCCAAAGTACCCGTCCAACTCATCTGCCATTTCCTTGTTCCCCATAATAAATTCACCTTTTTCAGTCTTCAAGGGTCCAACTTTGGTCTTAACTATTTTTTTCCACTTCACATACTTAAGGAAGCTTTTACTATCCTCCTTTATATTCTTGGCTAGCTTACCTTCATATCTTGTTTTTTCCTCCCCGTATTGCCTTTTTAATTATCTTCTGCTGTTCTTAAACTTTACCCAATCTTCTTGCTTCCCACTCATCTTTGCTACGTTGTACTTCTAACCATATAACAATTACAGCACGGAAACAGGCCATCTCGGCCCTTCAAGTCCGTGCCGAACAACTTTTTTCCCTTAGTCCCACCTGCCTGCACTCATACCATAACCCTCCATACCCTTCTCATCCATATGCCTATCCAATTTATTTTTAAATGATACCAACGAACCTGCCGCCACCACTTCCACTGGAAGCTCATTCCACACCGCTACCACTCTCTGAGTAAAGAAGTTCCCCCTCATGTTACCCCTAAACCTCTGTCCCTTAATTCTAAAGTCATGTCCTCTTGTTTGAATCTTCCCTATTCTCAAAGGGAAAAGCTTGTCCACATTAACTCTGTCTATCCCTCTCATCATTTTAAAGACCTCTATCAAGTCACCCCTTAACCTTCTGCGCTCCAGAGAATAAAGACCTAACTTATTCAACCTATCTCTGTAACTTAGCTGTTGAAACCCAGGCAACATTCTAGTAAATCTCCTCTGTACCCTCTCTATTTTGTTGACATCCTTCCTATAATTGGGCGACCAAAATTGTACACCATACTCCAGATTTGGTCTCACCAACGTCTTGTACAATTTTAACATTACATCCCAGCTTCTATACTCAATGCTCTGATTTATAAAGGCTAGCATACCAAAAGCTTTCTTTACCACCCTATCTATATGAGATTCTACCTTCAAGGAACTATGCACGGTTATTCCCAGATCCCTCTGTTCAACTGTATTCTGTATTCTGTAAAACTTCTGTTTTATTTTTATACTGTCCCTGACGTCGCTTGTCAGCCACAGTTGCCCCTTACTCCCCTTGGAATCTTCCTTCCTCTTTAGAATGAACTGATCCTGCACCTTCTGTATTATTCCCAGAAATACCTGCCATTGCGAGGTGTTTAGATATGATGTAGATATATTTTTCAAAGGTCATGGAATTGAGAGCGATGTGGGCCTGCCACAGAGGAGATGAAGTTTGGGGTGGATTACCAGTGATTGCATCGAATGGCAGGGCAGGCTTGAGGAGTGCAGTGCCCTATTCCTATTCTTATTTTTTTTTAGTGTCTTAGGGGCATTTTCGCAGTGGTAGAGTTACTACCTTATGGCGCCAGGGACCTGGGTTCAATCCTGACTATGGGTGCTGTCTTATGGTGTTTGTACATTCTCCCCGTGACATGCGTGGGTTTCCTTCCAGATCTCCGGTTTCCTCCCACACTCAAAGACATACAGGTTTGTGGTCTAATTGACTTGGTTAAATTGTAAATTATCCCTAGTGTGTGCAGGATAGCATTAGTGTGTGGGGATCGCAAGTTGGCGCAGACTCAGTGGGCCGAAGGGCCTGTTTCTGCGCTGAATCACAAAACTAAATTAAGACACCAAGAGACGACGTGGGAAATCTGTGAAATTTCAGTAAATAATTACATTGAAATTGTGAACATTTCTGATGGTTTCAACTCTGCTAAAAGAACCCACGAAAACCCTGGCTTCGGCCCATTCCTGTCCTCATATCAATTTGCTTCCATATGTGGCAGTTAAAAAATTCATACCCGTTTCATGCATTTACGTCATTCCACTCATGGACATTGGAGCAAACAAAGAGATACTCCCACACCCTCCCCCTTCTCAATGTTAGATAATCTGTTGGCCATGGGGCAGATAAACACCAGTGATAGACATCCTCTTACCTCCAAACATCACTTCCTTTGGAGAACATTGAAGACCGGATGACCTCTGGTGCCATCCAGGCATAGGTGCCCGCGGCACTCATCTTGGTGGTCTTGTGCCACTCGCGTGCCAGGCCAAAGTCCGTGATCTTCAGTGTTTTGTTATTCAGTCCGTCATTCTCCACCTTCTCGCTTATCAAAACTATGAGGGGAGTGAAATGGAGCAAGAATCGTTAGTCTAAATGCAGCCACCCTCATTGCTTACCTCTTCAAAACCAATTGGATGCTCGTGCATGGTGAATCTATGCAGAACGTGGCTGCAAAGGCGGACAAACCATTCCGCCCACTCAAGGTGCCATCGCACTTAATGAAACGCACAATCCTATATTTACTACCCAACCATCATCTGTTAAAAGTTAACCTGACTCTGCTTTGATTTTTGTGGGATCTTGCTGTGTGTGGCGGAGTGAGGCCCCAGCCGGCCAAACAACAATTACTGTGGTTCAATTAAATCAAGAGTCCAGAGTGTTTAATTGCCATTTGTACCAAAAGGAGAACAATGAAATCCTTACTTTGACATTTGATGGCACTGGGCCTATACTCACTAGAGTTTACAAGAATGAGGGGGGACCTCATTGAAACTTACCGAATAGTGACGTGCTTGGATAGAGTGAATGTGGAGAGGACGTTTCCACTAGTGGCAGAGTCCAGGACTAGAGGTCATAGCCTCAGAATTAAGCGATGTTCCTTTGGGAAGGAGATGAGGCAGAATTTATATAGTCAGAGGGTGGTGAATCTGTGGAATTATTTGCCACAGAAGGCTGTGGAAGCCAAGTCATTGGATATATTTAAGGCAGAGATAGATAGATAGATTCTTGATCAGTATGGTTGTCAGGGGTTATGGGGAGAAGGCAGGACAATGGGGTTAGAAGGGAGAGATAGATCAGCCATGATTGAATGGCGGAGTAGACTTGATGGACTGAATGGCTTTATTCTGCTCCTATCATTTATGACCTTATGACATGATTTCCACGTTGTAATGCACAATATAATTGCATCATTGTGGGGCTCTTTGGACCATGCATTTCTTCAGAAGGCAGGAGAATGGGGTTAGGAGGGAGAGATAGATCAGCCATGAATGAATGGCAGAGTAAACCTGTGGGCCGAATTGGATCAGATATTGTTAATTTTCAGAATAGGTCATTTATGACTAAACAGAAATTAACAATTGAATATAATGCACATTTACAAAAAAGGTTGGTTATCTGCTCTATATCCATAGCACTTGACTTCAGTGCAGTCCTTCTGTCACTTTTGACATGACTTACTCTTACTTACATTAATTAAATTAATGGGAAGTGAAGAGAACTTTTGAGGGACTGGAAATACTGTAGTCTATGGTCTTCTTCAGAAACTGCTGCAAGAGACACAGTATCAGAGACTGCAACCACTAAACCTACAGCACGTAATTTTTAACAGGCACTACAATTAGCTGCAGGACCTATATGAAGTGTTAGTACTCAGATCATGGAACCCTTAAGGCAGGAGAGAATCACTTTCTCCAAAACCTCAGTACTGTCTCGCATACATAGGAAGGTTCTTTTCAAGTGCCCAGGAGACCATATGTTGAAGTCAATGAACCCCTCAGATGTGCAGAAGATAAAGAAAATGCTGGAGTAACTCAGCGCGTCAGGCAGTTTCTGGAATAAAGGAATAGATGACCTTTCGGGTTGGAACCCTTCTTCAATCTAAGCCCACGGGCACTTCCAAAACTTGTTCTGATGGTCTGAAGAAGGGTTCCAACCCGAAGCGTCACCTATTCCTTTTCTCCAGAGATGCTGCGTGACCTGCTGAGTTAATCAAGCATCCTGAGGCTACATCTGATATAAATCAGCATCTGCAGTTTCTTCCAATACACTCTCATTGGCAAGTATACAAACATCACTGACTCCTCCGGATATGACATGTTCCATCTCAATGCAGCAATGTTGACTATTTTGTGATCCGATAACGATGCACACATGCTCCCTTCAGAATGTTATGTTAGCCCAGAGCTCACGTGGATCTTGGACAAGCAGCAACAAAGAGAAGCAGGGAGAAGAACTGAAGCCCATGGGAAAGGTGAGTAAGTCACAGGGGGAAAACAGTTTAAAACTGAGGAATTTGGTTTGTTAATTGATAAATTAGGCAATTTATCAGTAAATATAAGCAAGGCTGGTCTGAGGGAGCGGCAGTGAGGGAGCGGCCTTGTGATTAAAGTGAGTCTTTGGCTCGAGAGTCATCCGAGAAGCTGAGTTGTTCCTCGACGAGTCCTACGGTAAGATTGTTACACCTAAGGTACTGGAAGAGAGAAGATGGGTGACAGTGAGAAAGGGAAGGAAACATGGAATGCAAAGGTCCCCGGGTGTTGTACTCTTGTGAACAGGTTCCGCCACTTAGAAGCTGTTGGGACAGAAGACGTTAATGCACTGAGTGGCGGACTGGCTTGCGAAGCAAAAAGTGCTGTTGAGCCAAAACCAAAGAGGCCGACGTCAGGCAACGCCGTGGTAGTTGGAGACTCCATTGTGAGAAGTACGGACAGGGGTTTCTGCGGCAACAGACGGGATTCGAGGATGGTGTGCTGCCTTCCTGGTGCCAGGATCCAGGATGTCACGGACAGAGTGCAGAAAATCCTCAAGGGCGAAGGTGAACAGTCGGAAGTGGTAGTGCATGTTGGCACAAACTATGTCGGAAAGAAGGGGATGAATATTCTGAAGCGCGACTTTAGAGAGCTCGGAAAAGAGCTGAAAGGCAGGACCTCCAGGGTGGTTATCTCCGGTTTGCTTCCAGTTCCTCGTGCTGTCGAGAGCAAGAACAGGGAGATACAGGACCTGAATGTGTGGCTGAGGAACTGGTGCAGGGGGCAGGGATTTAGATTCTTAGACCACTGGGATCTGTTTTAGAGTAAGGGGGAACTGTACAAAAGGGACGGATTGCACCTTAACAGGTGGGGGACCGGCATTCTGGCAGGTTTGCCACTGCTACACAGGTGGTTTAAAACTAAATAAGGGGGGGGGGGTTGGCAAATGGGATAGTCAAGGACGGAGTTAAAGGGAAAGAGAGTAAAGGGATAGTTAATGAACCCAGAATTAACTGGAAAGAAAGCTCACAAAAGGATAGGAGAGTATGGCCAAGTGTAATAGGGATCGATGTGAAAGGTGAGATGCGGAAGGAATTAAAAATATCGTATATGAAGTAAAGTAGATGAGCTTGAGGCTCAGTTAAAGGTTGGTAGATATGACATTGTGGGGAATGCTCAGACATGGCTGCAGGAGGATCGGGCCTGGGAACGTAATATTCAGGGACATACATCCTTTAGAAATGACAGGCAGGTGGGCAGAGGAGGAGGGGTAGCTCTGCTGGTGAGGGATGGAATTCAGTCCCTTGTGAGGGAAGACATAGGGACTGACGAGGTAGAGTCACTGTGGATTGAGTTGAGGAATTGCAAAGGCAAGAAGACACTAATTGGTGTTATCTACAGACCCCCAAATAGTAGCCTGGATGTAGGGTGT
Organism: Raja brachyura; assembly: GCA_963514005.1. Next base: position 62,104,398 of record OY740789.1, read on the forward strand.
AAGTTGCAGCAGGAGTTAAAACTGGCATGTAACAAAGGTAATGGGGGATTTCAATATGCGGGTAGACTGCGAAAATCAGGTTGCTTCAGGACACCAAGAAAGAGAGTTTGTAGAGTGCCTCCAAGATGGATTCTTAGAGCAGCTTGCAATGGAGCCGACCAGAGAAAAGGCAATTCTGGATTTAGTGTTGTCCAATGAACCAGATTTGATAAGAGAACTAGAGGTAAAGGAACCGCTTGGATGTGATCATAATATGATTAGTTTTAATCTGCAATTTGAGAAGGAGAAGGTTAAATCGGAAGTGTCAGTGATGCAGTTGGACAAAGGGGACTATGAAGGCATGATGGAGGAGCTGGCCAAGGTAGACTGGAAAGAGATCCTAGCAGGAATGACGGGGGAACAGCAATGGCAGGAATATCTGGGCATAATCCGGAAGAGGCAGGATCATTTCATTCCAAAAAGGAAGAAAGATTCTAAGGGGAGTAGGAGGCAACTGTGGCTGACAAGAGGTTGTGAATAGAATATAACTAAAAGAAAAGATGTATAACACAGCAAAGAGTAGCCAAAAGCCAGAGGGTTGTGAAACTTTCATAGGACAACAAAAGGAAACAAAACGGGCAATACGGTTCTGAAAAGATGAAGTACAAGGGGAAGCTGGCCAGGAATATAAAGAAGGACAGTAAAAGCTTCTTTAGATATGTTAAGGGAAAAAGAATAGCAAAGTCAAATGTGGGTCCCTTCAAGGCAGACATGGGTGAAATTATTATGGGGAACAAGGATATGGCAGAAGAGTTGAACAGGTACTTCAGATCTGTCTTCACTAAGGAAGACACAAACAATCTCTCAGAAGTACTGGAGGACAGAGGATCTAAGGGGGTAGAGGAACTGAAAGAAATTTTCATTAGGCGAGAAATAGTATTGGGTAGGCTAATGGGACTGAAGGAAGATAAATCCCCTGGGCATGATGGTCTGCATCCCAGGGTCCTCAGGGAGGTGGCTCTAGAAATAGTGGATGCATTGGTGATCATTTTCCAATGTTCACTAGATTCAGGATCAGTTCCTGTGGATTGGAGGATAGCTAATGTTATCCCACTTTTCACGAAAGGAGCGAGAGAGAAAACAGGGAATTACAGACCAGCCTGACTTCAGTGGTGGGAAAGATGCTGGAGTCAATTATTAAAGAAGTAATAATGGGGCATTTGGATAGCAGTAAAAGGATTAGTCCAAGTCAGCATGGATTTATGAAAGGAAAATCATGTTTGACTAATCTTCTGGAATTTTTTAGGATGTGACAAGTAAAATGGTGAAGGGGAGTCAGTGGATGGAGCGTAACTAGACTTTCAGAATGCCTTTGATAAGGTCCCGCACAGGAGACTGGTGACTAAAATCAGAGCACATGGTATTGGGGGTAGGGTGTTGACGTGGAAAGAAAAGTGGTTGGCAGACAGGAAGCAAAGAGTAGGAGTGAACAGGTCCTTTTCAGAATGGCAGGCAGTGGCGAGTGGAGTGCCGCAAGGTTCAGTGTTGGGGCCGCAACTGTTTACCATGTATTAATGATTTGGAAGAGGGAATTAGGAGCAACACTAGCATGTTTGCGGATGACAAACGTGGGTGGCACTGTGAACAGTGAGGAGGATGTTAGGAGGTTCCAGGGTGACCTGGACAGGTTGAGTGAGTGGGCAGATGCGTACCAGATGCAGTATAATATAGATAAATGTGAGGTTATCCACTTTGGCGGAAAAATCAAGGGGGTAGATTATTATCTCAATGGGTTTAAGAAGGAACTGCAGATGCTGGAAAATCGAAGGTAGACAAAAGTGCTGGAGAAACTCAGCGGGTGCAGCAGCATCTATGGAGCGAAGGAAATGGGCAACGTTTCGGGCCAAAACCCTTCTTCAGACCCCATTATCTCAAAGGGGTTAGTTTAGGTAAAGGGGAGGTACAGGGAGACCTGGGTGTCCTTGTACACCGTCACTGAAAGTTGGTGTGCAGGTACAGCAGGCAGTGAAGAAAGCTAATGGAATGTTGGCCTTCATAACAAGAGCATTTCAGTGTAGGACTAAAAAGGTTCTTCTGCAGTTGTATAGGGCTCTGGTAAGACCACATCTGGAGCACTGTGTACAGTTTTGGTCTCCTAATTTGAGGAAGGACATCCTTGTGATTGAGGCAGTGCAGCGTAGGTTCACGAGATTGATCCCTGGGATGGCAGGACTGTCATATGAGGAAAGAGAGTTCACCCAGAGAGTTATGAATTTGTGGAATTCCCTGCCACAGAGGGCAGTGGAGGCAAATTCACTGGATGGGTTTAAGAGAGAGTTAGATAGAGCTCTAGGGGCTAGTGGAATCAAGGGATATGGGGAGATGGCAGGCATGGGTTGGGGACGATCAGCCATGATCACAATGAATGGCGGTGCTGGCTCGTACGGCCGAATGGCCTCCTCCTGCACCTATTCTCTATGTTTCTATGTAAACTCCCTCCCCTGCTCATCTTTCACTTTATAATCTATATACTTTCATACCCGCTAGTGAGTTATTAAATTGGAAATTAAGTAAGGAGGAGGAGAATGCCAGTTATGAACCAGTTAGTGGAAAGACAGTACATGATTACGATCGAGCCATAAACCACTGCTACACAGCAAGTCCATTGGGTCAGGATGAGAGCAGACTTGACTGTGATGCCTCTCGCAGATGAATAGCCGTATAGTGCAGATAAAACTATTGTTTATTGGAGAATGGCGGTTCACAACCAGAAAATTGTCTCTCGAGTCCCTGTCCTTCAGGATACAGGAGACCTGCCAAAGAAAATACATGAAATTCAAAGCAATCCATTCCTCCTAACGCATTATACCGAGCGTTATTCTCAGCACTCCAGGATCTTTCATGCCATATTAGTCTGCAGCGTTTCCAGTTAGCTGCAGTCTGGCTCACCGCTGCGCAGTTGTGCAACCTTCCAGCCACTGCCTGATGCTCAAAGGCTCCAACAGCCAGACAGAGCAGGCTGATCAAGCGGGAGCACACAGAACGTGAAATCAGCACTGACAAGTGGGCCTACCCAGGCCGTGGGAGATCAGCAATAACCAGTCCCCTCCAGCAAGGCCAAGTGCATGGCTGAGCGCAGTGTCAGAGATAAAAGGCAACAACAGTACCAGAAGCTCCATCTGCTGTGGAGGCTGAAAGATGCAGACTTAAAACGGCAAAATCCGCTTTTTCCCATAATCATGAGCTAAATTAACTTTAGACTCTAGAGATACGGTATGAAACAGGCCCTTCGGCCTACCGAGCCGACCTGAGATAACTCCATACACTAGCACATACTGGGGACAATTTACATTTTTACCGAAGCCAATTAACCTACAAACCTGTAAGTCTTTGGAGCGTTGGAGGAAAACAAGAGAAAGCCTACGCGGTTACGGGGAGAACACACAAACTCCGTACAGGCAGCGCCCATAGTCAGGACCGAACCTGGGTCCCTGGCACAGTACAGAACCGCTGCCTACACCAGGGGTCGGCAACCTATGGCCCCCAGGCCGAATGCGGCCCGTAACCCGAAATCATACGGCCTGCAGGCGGATTTTGTTTCCCGTATTTATCCAGCCCGCTGAGCGCCCGCCCCGAGCGCTGGCTGTACCGTATCCTGCTCAAAGCCGCCGGCACGGCCGCGCACCTTCTGTGATCACGTTTGAGAAAGAATTGCAGATGCTAGAAAAATCGAAGGTAGACAAAAATGCTGGAGAAACTCAGTGGGTGAGACATGCAAGGATTGCATGAGGCTGCCTCACCCGCTGAGTTTCAGCATTTTTGTCTACCTTCTGTGAACACGTGATTTGATGCCTGCCATCTGGGGCGGGGTGGGATGCATGTGTACATGTGTTAGATGTGGCCCACCATCCACTCACAGACATGCAGAACAGGCCCCTATGCAGAACAAGGTTGCCGACTCCTGGCCTACGCAATATGTAGTGATGTGCAAGGCCCAAACCCCACTGCTGATTTTGCTGCAGTTTGGTAGAATTCCACCAGGTGGAAGTAAAAGCACACTTATGCTTCTCCAAATGGGAAAGCGCTAACTTTAATTCTTACCATTCAAATACTGCATTCGTCTTTTCCCCCATGCGTGGCCAGTTCATGTCAGAGTCAGGGTAGTTGTATTCTCAAACCCCATTCTAGAGACTCGAGCATACAGTTCCACACTGATTAATAATTGGAGAGTACCACACCGTTAGAGGTGACAATTTTTGGTGGCTGTGAAACCAAAACACAGTCTACATGATGCAACACATGAAAATGAAGCCAAAATAGCTAATCTGGCTCTATCTAAAAATGTACGAATGTGACAGAGTCTCTGCAGATCTCTTGGGTACAGCATTGAACGATTCGCTGTCCGCTGCCCATTGGAGCGACGACATTTCTTTGATACTACCTGACCAATTATTCTGAATCTGGCACCAGAACAAAAGTAATCTCTGTAAGATTCAAAATTCAACCCTGCCAAGATTCAAAAGAATTTTGTACATTTGAAATAAATCACCTCTCAATGTTCTGAACTCGAGTGAGTACATATCCAGTCTTCTAAATCTCTCCTCGAGCAACAAAGCCACAGCCCTCAGAGTCAATCTGGTGAACCGTCACACACTCCCTCATCGCCAGCTTATCCCAACTTCAGAGAAGGCCAGGTCTGTACACAATATTCCTGACAATCACACACATGCACTATTCATACTCTAGCTTTTTATCTTTGGCCTGCCCCCTCTCCTGACATCCGCCTGAAGAAGGGTCTCAACCCGAAATGTCACCCATTCCTTCTCACCAGAAATGCTGCCTGTCCCGCTGAGTTACTCCACCATTTTGTGACTACTCATACTCAAATCCACTTGCTTTGAAGACCAACATATCATTAGGCTCAACAATCTATTGGAAGATATACGTAGAAAGGAATTGCAGATGCTAGTTTAAACTGAAGATAGACACCAAATGCTGGAGTAACTCAGTGGGCCAGACAGCATCTCTGGAGAGAGGGAATGGGTGACATTTTGATTTGAAATCCCAAGGGTCTGAAGAAGGGTCTCGACCCAAAACGTCACCCATTCCTTCTCTCCAGAGATGCTGCCTGTCCTGCGGAGTTACTCTAGCATTTGGTGTCTATCTTCAATCTACTGGAGGTACTCAGTGGGTCAAGCAGCCTCTGTGCAGAGGGCGGTGGAATAGTTGACATTTGGAGTCAAAGTGCTGTGTCAGGACTGAGTATGGGGAGTGGAGATAACCAGAAATAGAGAGGGGAAGTGGTGAAACAAGAGCCAGAGATGATGATTAAGGGAAGATGGAGCCAGGTGGGGGAGGGGTGAATTTGGGAGAATAAGGCAGACGGATGATAAAAAAAGGCGGACAGCATCAGCAGTTCCGTGTCTCCATATCATTTTAATTGCTTGCTACACTTGCTCGTTATCTTTCAGCAATTTATGTACAAGGTCATCCAGGTCCCTCTACACACCTTTTCAATTAAAAATAAATATTCCAGCTTCACATTTCATAAACATAACAGTTCAGCACAGGGACAGGCCATTCAGCCCATAATGTCTGTGTTGAACATAATGCCAAATGAAACTAATTATTTCTGTCCACATAGCCCTCCAATCCCAGCTTAGCCATGTGCTTATCTAAAAACCTCTTCAATGCCACGATTGTATCTGCTTCCACTACCATCACTGGCAGAGTGTTACAGAAACATACTTGTCCAGGTTTTCTATTCTCTTTTCTAAACAAAACTTGCCACTCCAACAACTCCCTCTTACATTTTCTCCCTCTAACCTTAAGGCTATGCCCCCTAGCAATTGAAATTTCCATTCAGGGGGAAAAAAAAAAGTTAGACTGTCTGCCCAATCCTTATCCATCATTTTCTTTCTCCAAATTGCACAAACACTTAGTTTTATGCATTATATAGTTTAATGGCTATAAACAACTTAGGTGGCAGTATGTTTAATAAGGAACTGCAGATGCTGGAAAATCGAAGGTAAACAAAAATGCTGGAGAAACTCAGCGGGCGAGGCAGCTTCTATGGAGCGAAGGAAATGGGTGACGTTTCGGGTCAAGCCTTCTTCAGACTGATGTGGGGGTGGGGGGAGCGGGAAGAAGAAAGGAAGAGATGGAGACAGTGGGCTTTGGGAGAGCTGGGAAGAGGGGGTGGGGGGAAGAAGGAGAAAGCAAGGACTATCTGAAATTGGAGAATAGGTAGCGGTATTCTCATTTATCCAGGTCCAAAATTAAGAATGGTAACAAATTGCATTAAATAGGAGCAGAAGTATGATAGCAAAAGTTTCAAGAAAAAAAAGTAGAGTAAAATTCCAATAATTCCCAATCGGATTGTTTGTAAATTCTGATAGCTTGACATCTGGCTCACTGATACCCCACTCATCCCCCAACCCGAGTTCCATCACTGTCTTGAAAGTTATCGGGATCAAACTGGAAAATACTCTGCACTTGGTAACATCCAAAAACACATGGATTAAATGGTTAGGCAACATTTTGGGTCGAGACCCTTCTTCAGACTTGGTCTCGACCCGAAACGTCACTTATTCCTTCTCTCCAGAGACGCTGCCTGACCCGTTGAGTTCCTCTCACCTTTTGCGTCCATGTTTGGTTTAAACCAGCATCTGTCATTCCTTCCAACACATGGATTAAGTGGTTGGTTTGCTTTAAGTGGGATAACATCCAGCACTCCAGAAAATCTGCTGGCCCAACACCAAACGGCCCAGGCATGTTAAAATATTTAGGTTTTATGCAGTCATTTAAGATGCACGGATTTCTTTGCACAGCGGGTTGTGGAAGAAGATACATTTTTTTGAAAATACATGGTGTTCAGATATCTGGCACACAAGGCGGCACGGTGGCACAGCGGTAAAGTATCTGCCTTACAACGCTTGCAGCACTGGAGACTCAGGTTTGAGCCCGACGCCAGGTGCTGACTGTACTGAGTTTGTATATTCTCCCCATGTCCAGCGTGGGTTTTCTCTGAGATCTTCGGTTTCATCCCACACTGCAACGACATACAGGTTTGTAGGTAAATTGGCTTTGTATAAGTGTATATTGTCCCTAGTGTGTGTAGGATAGTGTTAATGTGTGGGGATCGCTGGTCGGCGCGGACTCGGTGGACCTGTTTCTGCACTTCATCCCTAAAAGTAAAACTAAAAAGTCCAGAGGAAGAGAAGTAACATAGAAAATAGGTGAAGGAGGCAGCTATTTGGCCCTTCGACCCAGCACTGCCATTCATTGTGATCATGGCTGATCATCCACAATCAGTAACCCTTGCCTGCCTTCTCCCCATATCACTTGATTCTGCTAGCCCCAACAGCTCTATCTAACTCTCTTTTAAATCCATCAAGTGAATTGGCCTTCACTGCCTTCTGTGGCAGAGAATTCCACAAATTCACAACTCACTCGGCTTGGCAGAAGAGATTAGGTGAGAATGAAGGAAAGTAATTAATAAAAAAAGAAGCACTGAGAGAGGGAGTAGCAGAACAGGACAGAGGGACTGCAGTTATCACAAAAAGATTTTCTTCAAAAGTGTTTAATTGTCATATTATTACAGGACTGAAATAATGAATGTTCTTACTTGCTGCAGCTCGACAGGTTCATTAAATTCATGTCTTTATCTTAGAAACATAGAAAATATGTGCAGGAGGAGGCCATTCGGCCCTTCGAGCCAGCACCGCCATTCATTGTGATCATGGCTGATCGTCCCCATTATCTTGTATTAAATGTTATTCCATTTATCATGTACACTATGGATGGCTCAACTGAATCATGTATAGTCTTTCCGCTGACAGCTTAGCACACAACAAAATCATTTCACTGTACCTCTGTTTACGTGACAATAAACTAAACCAACTAAATAAATGATCAGTTATTCTAAGTAAACAATAGTGCAGCCATAGGGCATCGCGCAACCTTCGTAGTGCAAAGTTCATAGTGGTTTGGTGCTGAGGTGGGGTTGTGGTTAGGGTTGAGTAAGGTATTTCAAGATCCTGATTGTTGATGGGAAGAAGCTTTTCTTAAACCCAGAGGTAATGGTTCTCAGGCTCCTGAATAGAATTTCCCCGATGGTAGCGGCAAGTTGAGAGTATGGCCAGGGTGGTGTGGATCTTTGATGGTATTAGCTGCCTTCTTGATGCAGCACTTCCCGTAGATTGCCTGGGTGGTAAGAATGGTACAAGAGGTCACTCGGCCCCATTGGATTTATTCCAATTCACAGGGACTCTGCATCGCCACGCTGCACTGTTCAGATGGAGAACACAGCTGTACAGAGAAGCAGGGAGGCAGAGAGGCAGATCAACTTGTCTCTTGAATCCTACACATTGATATCAGTTGGGATTCTGAACTCACAGATCAGGAGCAAAAAAGGACAAGTACATTTTCTAAAATTATTTTGCTCTAATTTATTAATATTCCTTATTTGTGCTGTTTTATATATTATTTTAAAAGGATAAGGTTAATTAAAATCTTTTGTTAATTATTTTTGTAGTTTTTTAATTCAGCATTGTCTTCGTTCAGGGGTATTCCACTTTGCCCCTATGGCCTCACTGTCAGGCCCAGAAGCAGTGAACCACACACACACACACAAGCCATAGACAACTGGCCACGTGTGGGGAAAGTCAGGATCGTGGTTGCCATTGATCCAGTCTCACCATACGCAATAGTGAATTAGATTCATATCCCTTCAAAGTAATTAAAACAAACCAGGGGATGCAAACCAGTTATGGAGAGAAACAGGACAAAATCAGGCCCTTTGGTCTATCTCTACCAATCATCAAGCAACCATCTTAAATCAGTCCTAAACACTGTTATGGAGTAACTCATCGGGTCAGGTAGCATCTGAGGAGAGAATGGATAAACAACATTTCAGGAAGAAGAATTCCAACCAGAAACGCTGTCTGTCCATTCTCTCCACAGATGCTGCCTGACCCGCTGAGTTACTGCGCACTTTGTGTTTACAGTGGGGCTGATATAAAACGGGTGCATGATGACAGGCACAAATAATATTTCAGAAGTAGGCAGGTTCACAGTGATTGCACAATGGTCGGCACCATTCATGACTCCTCACCTAATGCTGCAAGAATTGGAAAATGTTCCAGCCTGGGTGAATAGGTGGCAAGTAACATTCATGACACACAAGTGCAAGGCAATGACAATATCCAACATTCCAGTTAAAACCCAAGACATTCAAATGGCATCCCACTATCAACATCCTGGGGGTTACCACTGACCAGAGACTGAACTGGAATAGCCATGTACACAATGTGGCCACATAAGCAGGTCAGAGATGAGGAATCCTGCTGAGAGTAATTTGTCTCGACTCCCCAAAGCAGTCCATAATCTGCAAAGCTCAAGACAGGAGTGCAATGGAATACTGTCCGCTATCCTGCACGAGTGTTGCTTTCACAATACTAAAGTAGCTCGACACCGTACAGTACATAGCAATCCATATAGTAGGTATGTTACAAAACTTACCTTCAGCGGTGCTGCAGTCCTCTCACTGGCCGTGTGCGCGACTTTGGCGCCTTTAAGGGGGGGGGGGGGGGGGCGGGGTTAAAATGCGGTTTTCCCATTGCCATCCGGAGCTTTCTTTTATCGGAGTGCGATCTATTTCTGGAAATTCGTTCCGACTGCCGGTAAGTTATTTTTAAAAAATAAATAGCCCGACTATTTCAGCGCTGGAGTAAAATAAAAATTAGCTCCTAATGCCGTGAACGCTGACAACGGGGACGGATTTTACGTAGGGGACAGGTAAGTGAAAGCTGTTTATTTTTTCATGTAAACTTGCTTTTTTAGATGACCTTAATCAACATTTCATGTTGCAAAATGGTGATTTAGTCCCCATATGAACCAGCAGAATTTTTCCTGCCGATATTGGGTTTAAATTCACCGCAACTGCAATGTTCTAATCCATCGGGTTCCAGAAAATCCACTCGCAAGCTGATTTAAATGGTCATTAATTTATGGGCATTAAACACTAAATTCCTTCAATTTGGCCTATAAATTAATGACAATTAGATTTTAAAATCATGTTATATTGTGAATTATTGTGTGAATGTTAATTGGACACTTAGGCTTTAAATTTTTTCTTAAGAAATGGATAGATGTTTAGATCTAGTCATTGAATTTTGTAATTAGCTACAATTGGGTAACTAACTAATTATATGCTTTAATTTCAGGTCATCCAAGTAAGATTGTTTCATATTTGTTTCAGAATACTTCAATCTATAATAACTGAAAATTTCTTTCAGTTCTCTTAATTTTTAAGAAAGTTATGGGCTTTTGACTGTCCTCGATCACAACGTTTGTGTGGTCAATAGAAAAGCAATATGAAACAAGTTGCTAATTTCCGAGTATGAAAATGGCCATAACTTTTTTAACACTGAAGATATGAAAGCGAATTAGGTGTCAAATTAAACTTATTTTTATGCTTTATCTGATGGGATAAATTGCAGGCTTGATTTTTAAAATCTCAAAATTTTGTAACATTGCTACATATAGCATCCACAACCATTCATTCATTCCATCACTGATGCACAGTAGCAATAGTTTGTATCATCTACAGGATACAATGCAGATCACAGGACTCCTCAGACAGTAACTTCCAAATCCACAATCTCTATCAGGTGGAAGAACAAAGTCAATAAAAAGTATGGAAATACTACCACTTGGGATTTGCCCTCCAGGCCAACATCTACATGACTTGGAAATACATTATCAGTGCTTCACTGTCGCTGGGTCAAAATCATAGAACTGCGATATATATCCAAACCTCAAGGATTGCAGTGGTTTAAGGCTGCAGCTCACCACCTTCTCAACTTAGGATGGACAATTAAAATATTGGTTCAGCTTGCAAAGCCTGCATTTTTGAATGAATTAAAGGAAATACTATCCAGTGTTATAGGGTTTTCATAAGGTGGCTGCTTTAAATATTAAGAAAAAGAGGTATAGGCTCCAACAGCACACTGAAACCACCCTAGGTTGTTGCGAGGATCTCTAATACAAAAATTTCCCAGATTTTAAGACTGGTGACTGGAGGCACAGTACTAGCAAATCGATCCCTGCAAGACATTGCACATTGGCTGAAGCAACATGTGATCTCACTGTTTAGCCTCAAACTTATTGATTTCCCCACATTCAATGACATTCATTGATTAACAGACTGTGAAAAATCACCTGAAAAGTTCTGGAGGAGGGAGCATGGTCACATGTAGACGTGCACCAGCAGATACACACGCACATACAACAAAAGGGAAACATGGAATGCACACTATTTCTATAGGCAAAAAATATAACCTCTGCCATCATATATACAGCATTTTATTTTGAATGTCTGACAGCATTTATTATTGCCATGGCTACAGAGATAGTGAAAAATTGTGTTTATCCTTAGGGTATCAAGATCAATGAACTGAATCAGGTTGGGTCAGTTTGTTTCATAACTTGTCCTATATTGTAAAAATATACAAAATCACAAAGATGTTTTGTTTCTTACTGTAGTGGGCATTGGAAATATTAGATTTTTTCTTAATCTAAGAATTGTGCATTTTTATAACATTTTGTGGCTAGATTTCTTCTCTTTATAAGTATTGTTATTCACCTCACCATAAAATCAGATGATAACATTATTAACATAACAGGCACATGGCCAAGATAAATGCAATAACATTTGGAAGCAGTGGCTAAATGTCATGCTATCAAATGTCAAGTGCAACAGTGCCATGAGTCACATGACTGGATGTCTTCTGAACATGTCACATGGTTAAATTTCCAAACCAAGTCAAAATTGTTTTTGGGAAGGGCATCAGATTATTTGCTTCTTTTATATTCTAATCTTTCATTTTCTCTGACTGAAATATCTGGTTTGAAAATAGCCCTGGTCACCTTCATCCAGCTGCAAGATTTTACTTGAAATTAAGTTAATAACTTCATAAGTTCATGTAATAGGAGCAGAATTAGGCCATTTGGCCCATCAAGTCTACTCTGCCATTCAATCACAGCTGATCTATCTTTCCCTCTTAACCCCATTCTCCTGCCTTCTTACACCCATACTAATCAAGAATCTATCTATCTCTGCCTTCTAGAAGCATCAACCTCTATTGATAAACACATTAAAATATTTAAAAACAATTATTTTAATCAGTAAACTGCTGAACCTTCACACCTGTGACTGGTTTTGAAATCATAAGGTGCTGCAGCAACAAAGTCTACTATGAATCAGAACAATGCCCATTATAAAGCCACTTGATAGAAATGAACTGGACACTGATCATCTCATATACAATAATTGGTTCCTCAACATATACATGGGTATGTTTCTTTAAAACAAATATTTGAGAAGGGGTCAAAATGTGACTTTTTGAGTAGGCATGCAGCAAATCAGTAGATACCAAGGATCATGTATACATAACAAAACTGGATTTTTGGGTGCAAATGGCAATATCAGCATTCAGTGCTTGTCTTGTATCACTGAAGGTTGCAAGGCACCATCTGATCAAATCTATGGATTCAATACTCTAATGGCTCTTCCACGCGAACTACAGATGACTGCAAGGTTTTACCATGTAGAAGGACAAGAACAATGGTACATCTCCACGATAATGTACAACGTGGAGGGGATCCCACAGATGGCGGTGTTTCCAGGTATCTATAATCCTTGATTCTTTAGGTAGTAAGATTTGCAACTTGGGAGGGGCTGTTGAAGTTTCAACAAGTTGCCAATGGCAATAGCATAGGTGGTATTGTAGACATTGAAGATGGTTATTATGTGTTATTAAAAAATCTTAAGCAGGACCCGTGATTTGAGAAATGGCAAATGGAGTTTAATTCATATAAGTTGAGGTGTTATATTTTGGGAAGTCAAACCAGAGCAGGTTATTCACACTTAATGGAAAGGTCATGGAGAGTGTTGCAGAGCAGAGGGATCTCAGAGTACAAGTATATCAATCCCTGAAAGTAGCCTCACAGGTTGATAGGGTGGCAAAGAAAGCTTTTGGCATGCTGACCTTCATCAGTTAGGGAATTGAGTATTGATGTTGGGATGTTATGTTACAGTTGTGATTACAATCAAACCATCCACAGCGTACAGATACAGTGTACACAATCATTTATGGGAAAGAGTGAATGTACCAGGTCTTTTTTCCAGGGAGGGGGAATCAAGAACTAGAGGGCAGAGTTTTAAGTGCTAGAGGGGAAAAAATTAATAGGAATGCAAGATGCAACTTTTTCAAACAGAAGGTGGTGGGTATAAGCAACAGGCTGCAGAGGTAGTGGTTGTGGAAGGCTCAATAACAGCATTTAAAATACTCTTGGACAGGTTATTAGATAGCTATGGTTTAGAGGGATATTAGCCAAAAGCAAGTTAATGGGACGAGCTTAGAAGGGCACCTTTGTCGGCATGAATGAGTTGGGCCAAATACCTGTTTCCATGCTGTATAACTCTGACTGAGTGCACCTTGTGAACAGTACATACCCATTGTTACAGTGAATTAAATGGGAGTTTCAAACTGGTGGGCTGCTTTGTCCTGGATGTTGTTAAGTTCTCTGAATGTTGTTGGACCAGCAACCTCTAAACAAGAAGCAGGTATTGCACCATGCATCTGAATAGCGGAGAGACTTGAGTCAAGAAACAATTCAACTTGCTCATGTACTTGCAGTGCACGTTACTGTTTCATGATGATCTAAGGTTGTTGGTGGAGAATTTGATAAAAGGAACACCAAGTAGCAAGAGGAGATGGTTTGGAATCGTCATTCTGTGCAAGCTGTTTCTATTGTCATGGTTTGCCATTAAGCAGCCCAAGCCTATGCAGTGTTTGGTACTTGCAGCTCCTGAACGTAGATTGTTTCATTGTCATTGAAGCTGAAAATAAAACCAATGTTCAGCCTTTTGGCAACATTCAAACTTGTGGCCTGCACTAGAGGGAAGGTCATCGATGCTGCAGTTAAAGATGGCTGGACCAAGGACATTGCACAATGGGCCGATATGTGCGTCCGCCAATTGTCACACAAATATTGCTTTGCTTTAGATACGAGTCCAGCTTGCAAATAGATTTCCTCCTCATTCTACATCTGAGGTCACCAACTACAATTTCACTACAACCCCATGGTGGTTGAACCCCACTTCAAGCGGTTTGATTTTTAACAGTTGGGTAGATTCATAGAGAGTCATACAATGTGGAAACAAGCCCTTTGGCCCAACTTCCCCACCTGGCCGCTCTTGGGTCCATAACCCACTAAACCTATCCTATCCATGTACCTGTCCAAATGTCTCTTAAATGTTAAGACAGTACCTGCCTCAACTACCTCCTCCCGCAGCTCGTTCCATATACCCTTAGTGTAAAAAGGTTATCTCCCCCTTGGGTTCCTATTAAATCTTTCCCCTCCTCACTTTAAACCTATGTCCTCTGGTTCTCGATTCCCCTACTCTGGGCAAGAGACTGTGCTTCTCCCTGATCTATTCCTCCCATTACTTTTTTGTATGTGACTCACGCTAAAACTAATTTTTAAATCACAATTCTGTTAGTGTTTGCCTACAAAATAAAATGCAATCAAAGTCCCATAGCCTTCCCTGTTTTCTGTAGTCTGGAGTAAAAATGAACAACATTGACAAGAGCTTCTGTCATAATGCTCCGATTGCAAGACGTGTCAGATGAAGCACAGACACACACGTGCACCTACCACATCATTCGTCAGGAAAATGTTATATTTTCAGACACTTTCATTGAAGTATCTTTACGTCAGGCAGAGATGTAGTGGTGGGGGACTCGATGGTCAGACGTGCGGACAGGAGATTCTGCGGCAGCAGGCGAGATTCCAGGATGGTGTGTTGCCTTCCTGGTGTCAGGGTCCAGGACCTCTCGGAGTGGCTGCATGGCATCCTCAAGACTGACGGGAAGCAGCCGGAAGTTGTTGTGCATGTTGGCAGGAATGATATCGGTAGGAAGAGGAAGGTGGTTCTGCAACAAGAGTTTACAGAATTGGGTAGAAGACTGAAAAGCAGGACCTGCAGGGTAATGATGTCAGGATTGCTTCCAGTACCTCGTGCTAGTGAAGGTAAGAACAGGAAGATAGGAGAAATGAATGTGTGGCTGAGAAGTTGGTGCAGGCATTTACATTTCTGGATCATTGGGATCTCTTCTGGCGCAGGGGTGACCAGTACAAAAGGGACGGGTTGCTCCTTAAATGGAGGGGAACCAACATCCTAGCGGGCAGGTTTGCTAATGCTACATGGGAGGGTTTAAACTAGATTGGCGGGGGGGGGGGGGGGGGGGGGGGGATCTCGTACAGGACAGAGTCACGTGATAGGTTAGAAGTTGGTATGGAAGGTGGTGTGGAAAAGGTTAGTGGACAGAATAGGCAGGTGAAAGGCAGAGAGCGAGAAAGGAGGGTTGGTTTAAACTGCACGTATTTAATGCAAGGGGCCTGACGGGTAAGGCAGATGAGCTTAGGGCATGGTGTACGAGCGACTGGGACATTGTAGCCATGACTGAAACCTGATTTAGAGAGGGGCTGGACTGGCAGCTCAATGTTTCAGGGTACAGGAGCTTCAGGAGAGACAGGGGTGAGTGAAAGAAGGGGGGGGGGGGGGGGTGCATTGTTGGTTAAGGAGGATGTCATGGCAGTGATCAGAGGTGACATTATGAACGGTTCGTCTTGTGAGGCTACAGTATATGGGTGGAGCCGAGGGTCAAAAAAGGGATGATCACCTTATTGGGGATGTACAACTGACCCCCGAATAGTCAACAGGAATTAGAAGAACAAATGTACCTGGAGCTTGCAGATGGCTGCAGGTCAAATAATGTTGCTGTAGTTGGGGATTTTAACTTTCCCAATATGGACTGGGAAAATTATAGTGTGAAGGGGTCAAATGGAGTGCAATTCCGCAAAAATGTTCAGGAGAGTTTTCTTAAGCAGTATGTAGAGGCCCGCACAATGCTGGATCTAGTATTTGGAAATTGGGAAGGGCAAGTTAACAAAGTGATTGTGGAGGAGCATTTTGGGAGTAGTGCCCACAGTTCGAAAAGGTTTAAGATAGTTATGGATTATTATGGGACGGAGAGGGTCCACGTGTTAAAATGCTCAACTGGGGTAAGGCCAACTTTGAAGGTATGAGAGAAGGTTTCGTTCAAGTTGACTGGAGCAGGTTATTTGAGGGGAAAGGAACATCAGCCAGTGGGATGTTGTTAAAGGTTCTGATGAAAGCTCAGGATATGTACGTCCCCGTTAGCATGAAGGGCAAAGCAGGCAAACGTAAGGAAGCTTGGCTGACGATGGTCAAAAACAAGAAGGATGCATGGGATAGGTACAGGCAGCTAGGATCAAGTGCATCCCTGGAGGAGTTTCGGGAATTAAGGAGTAAACTGAAAAAGGAGGTCTGCAGGACAAAAATGGGCCAGGAGATAGCTCTGACAGGTAGCATTAAGGACAATCCCAAATGATTTTATAAATACATAAGGGGGGGAAAGGGTAACTAGAGAGAGAATGGGACCTCTCAGGAATCAAAGCAGTCACCTCTGTGTGGAGCCACAGGAGATGGGCAAGGTCCTCAATGAGTATTTCTCCTCTGTATTTACCGAGGAGAAAGACAGTAGGACAGAGGAACTTGCGGCAATCAATGAAAGTGTCTTGAGAGCAGTCAGTGTTACCGTCGAAGAAGTACTAAAGGTACTGTCGTGTATGAAGGTAGACAAATCTCCAAGGCCTGATCAGGTATATTCGAGGACACTTGTGGGGAACTATAGGCCATTGTGTCTCTTTTCAAGAAGGGCTGCAGAGAAAATGTTGGGAATTATATGCCAGTGAGCTTAACAGCTGTAGTTGGAAAGTTACTGCAGAGAATTCTGAGGGATAAGTTATACAGGCATTTGGATGGGCAAGGGCTGATTAGGGATAGTCAGCATGGTTTGGTACATGGGAGGTTGTGTCTCACAAATCTGATTGATTTTTTTTAAGACACGACCAAAAAGGTCAATGAGGGCAGAGCTGTAGATGGTGTGCACATAGATTTCAGTAAGGCATTCAACAAGGTTCTGCAAGGTAGGCTGCTCTGGAAGGTTAGATCGCATGGGATCGAAGGAATGGACAGGAATGGAATGGATGGCTGAATGGATAGCAAATTGGCTTCATGGAAGGAAACAGAGGATGATGGTGGTAGGTTGCTTCTCGGACTGGAGGCCTGTGACTAGTGGTGTGCCTCAGGGTTTGGTCCTGGGCCTGTTGCTGTTTGTCATCTACATCAATTATTTGGGTGAGAACACACAGGGCAAGATTAGCAAGTTTGCTGATGATACCAAATTGAGTGGTATCGCAGATAGTGAAGATGGTTGTGAAATTGCAGCAGGATCTGGATCGATTGGCCAGGTGGGTGGAAGAATGGTTGATGAAATTTAATACAGAGAAGTATGAGGTGCTGCATTTTGGGATGCCGAACAAGGGCAGGACCTACACAGTAAATGGTAGGCATCTGGGTAGTGCTGTAGAGCAGACGGATCTAGGAGTACAGGTGCATGGTTCCTTGAAGGTCAAGTGGCAGGTGGATAAGGTGGTCAAAAAGGCTTTTGGCACTTTGTCCTTCATCAGTCAGAGTATTGAGTATAGACGTTGGGAGGTCATGTTGCAGTTGTATAAGACGTTGGTGAGACCGGATTTTGAATAGTGTGTTCAGATCTGGGCACCATGTTAAAGGAAAGATATTGTCAAGCTTGAAAGGGTTCAGAAAATATTTACGAGGTTGTTGCTAAACCAGCGGGTGTGAGTTATAGGGAAAGGTTGAGTAGGCTGGGTCTCTACTCCATGGAGCACAGGAGGATGGGGGGTGATCTTATAGAGGTATACAAAATCATGAGAGGAATAGAGTGGGTAGTTGCACAGTCTCTTGCCCAGAGTAGGGGAATCGAGGACCAGAGGACATAGGTTCCAGGTGAAGGGGAAAAGATTTAATAGGAATCAGAGGGGTGACTTTTTCACACAAAGGGTGATGGATGTATAGAACAAGCTGCCAGAGGAGGTAGTTGAGGCTGGGACTATCCAATCATTTAAGAAACAGTTAGACAGGTACATGGATAGGACAGGTTTGGAGGGATATGGACCAAGCACAGGTGGGACTAGTGTAGCTGGGACACTATTGGCCACTATGGGCAAGTTGGGCTGAAGGGCCCATTTCCACACTGTATCATTCTATGACTCTGACGTTATCCCAGTCATTATGATTTGCCTGTTGACTTAACACTGATTACAATGAATTGGGTGCTTATCTGGGATACAAATCAACTTTTGATATTTAGTCATAATTAAAAGTAAAGCAGTTATCTGAAACCTCCCATAATTTGAACACACTACCTCACTTCAGTTCTTAGGGCATTCCTCATGCTATTTATAATGGATATGGCAATGCCCAAAAATGTTGCAATCAGGCCTGATTCGGCATCTCAAATGCCCAGGAATGATGGAGGTCACAAAAAGTGGTAAACACTGCCCAGTCCATCATGGGCAATGGCCTCCCCACTACAGAAGGGATCTATACGAGGCATCATCTCAAAAAGGTAGCCAGCACCCATCAAGTACCCACACAGCCCTGGGCACAGTCGCATTTTGCTGCTGCAATCAGGAAGGTGATATAGGAGTCTTAAAAACTATAATGTCCAGGGTTAGGAACACCTTCTTCCCAACAGCTTTCATTGAACACAACAAACTACAACTACAAAGTGCCTGGGCTTTGTTTTGTTTTTGCCCTTTATTGAGTTTTTCATTTATTGAACTTCCTTTTTTGTTTGTTCATTTTTATCAGTTGATCACTGCACTTACAAACCTGTTGTGCTGCAAAAAAGTCAATTGTTTTGTTTCAGTACATATGGCAATAAAACACTTTTCAAATGTTCAATCATTTGGAGCGGGATAAATTTATAAAGCCATGGAATGTACAGTATGGAAACAGAATAACTATCAAGCATCCATTCACACTATCCCTAGCTTCATAAGCGAGTTCGGTATTCCGATAAAACGCAAGGAATCATGGCATTTGTCAAAGGTCATTCACCATAAAGAAAAAGCGAAGCGCTGCTGAAGAAACTGTGTATAAATTCTTATCATTATTCATAATTTATGTGTAAAAAATATTTGATCTAGGGTGCCGTGTGATCACATTATAGGAGAAATAATGTATTCCAGACAACAATGATCATTTCTGAGTCGAATTTCACTATTCTGCTAATTTCAAGGCAATGGAATTCTTCAGCCTCATCTAGGAATACGAATGAGCAATGAAATTCTCGATTCCAGAGAGACTCCTATAAATGTTCAACTCCTCATCCCCTCCTCCCATCCGCGCCCAGGGGGTGGTCGGAGACATCCAGGGCGACCCCGGACCGACGACACCAGCAGCCCCAGGCCCACAGCCAGTGGGGAGAAGAAGCGCCAACCCCAGCTCAACTCTTGCTCACTCACCAAAGCATAATGCAATAAAAACAACAAAATAATCTTAGCTTTTAACAAAGGAACAATAAATACAACAAATTCATAGTTTGAAAGCAGTATTTTCTTACCGTGAAGAATCAAAGTTGGAAAAAACGGAAGAAATAAAGGTCTCTTTGTACACAGCTCCACTGCTTTCCAGCAATGTTTCTGCATAGTGACCTTTGACCTGGGCATGCGCAGTTGAAATACTGAACTCTTTCTTTCCACGTTTCCCAAAGGAAAAACAGGAATATCCTGGTGAAACAAACAGTTACAGGGAGAATATTCAAACATCCTAAGTCAGTTGAATCTAGGCTGCTCAAGTTATGAGGGAACAGCTTGACAGATTGATTGCCCCACTGTGCCAATCCAGTAACAGGCACAAGCTTAGAAAACATAGAAAAAAAGGTGCAGGAATAGGCCATTCCACCCTTTGAGCCAGCACCACCATTCAATACGATCATGGCTGATCACCCAAAATCAGTACCCCATTCTGGCTTTTCCCCCACTATCCCTTGATTCTCAGCCCTAAGAGTTAAATCTCACTCTCTCTTGAAAACTTCAAAAGTTGACAATAACACAACATAGTATGTAGTGGTCAGTAAAAAGAACAAGCAAAAAACAATCTGGCTGGCAACATTAAGTTCAAGAAGGATGCAATGGTTTCTGTTGTGATTAAAAAAATTTTAATGAGAAAACATTACATTTTGAGCGTTGATTCAAAAGAGTTGAAGATACCAAATTTGCTTCCGGAACTAAAGAAACTCTTTTTGGTTGCGTTTTGGGAAAGATTATTAATCTTTCACCGAAAGTTAGCAAAAGGGGCCGACACATACTCTGCATTGATTGAGAAGTTTGAATCGGCCAGCCAATGCTTCTGCCGAGTGCTTTTGTTCAAGGTATTCTCCTTCAGAACAGCAAATGTGGGTCTATACTACAGTAAGGGATGCAATTTTTAATCCATATAAAATGGTGCCAAAACTAATCAACAGCAAGATGGAACTTTGAAACAAATATCACAGCCAGACCAGTTTGTCGTGGAATAGGAATGGAGTATAGTGTAGACTGAAAACAGCAGAAAATTTTCAAAGTCCAAGATAGTTTCTTTGGAAACAAAGTTAGATGAGTTGGGCCAAACGGTTTGTTTCTGTGCTCTCCGACTCTAAAGTTTCACTTGGAGTGGTATAGAATTTGAGAGAGAAGAGGTTACAGCATTGATGGATAATTTTGAATTAACTTTCTGAAAATACCATTACCTTGGCTCTGGTAATTCCTTAGCCAAACACTAACGACAATAGACAAATGAAGAACAGTGTCAATTGTAACAGGACTGGTGGCCAGTTCATCATCCAAATCAGAGTTGAATGAGGAAGGGATTCCCACCAACAACTTCAATTATTGCTTCTCTGTTTATTCAATTACTTGAAGGGAAATTCATAACATGTACCAATATCAATGTCTGTAGGTTAGGAAGAGCACTTTAAATACAAAAACAAAGACCATCACAAGACAAGCTGATGGGGAAGTGGAGACGGTCTCAGTGATCAAATGATCAGGACAGGATTGTGTCCATCAAATTTTTGCCCTTCCTCCTTGTTGCAATGGGATTTTGAGAATTGCCCTTGACAATCTTTAATTTGCATTTCCCATGGGCTCGTGTCCAGAATGCTGCATTTTTATTGACCAAGATAACATACAAACATGGAGGCATTTTGTAAAGCCTCTGGCATCCCAAATGATGGCGTAATACCTATTTTTGATCACACCTGCTCCATTAAACCTAAATAGCTTCATTTGATACTGCGAGTACCCACACTTTTTGGGCTGTTTCATAGGGTTCTCATAGATTGAGTTGGGCCCTTTGCAAAGTAGAACATCTCCTGACAATCACGGATTTTTCCACTCAATTTTCAGAGACCATACTGTGATATGTATAGTTTAGAAATACAATGTGGAAACAGGCCCTTCAACCCACCAAGTCCATGCCAACCAGCGATTCCCACACACTAATACTATCCTCCACATACTGGGGACAATTTACAATTAAACCAAGTCAATTAACCTACAAACCTGAACGTCTTTGGAGTGTGGGAGGAAACGCACGTAGGTCACGGGGAAAATGTACAAACTCCGTACAGTCATCCCTTGTCGTCAAGATCAAACCCAGGTCTCTGCTGCAATAAGGCATCATCTCCACCGCTGCGCCGCCATTATGAATCACCTAAAAAAGTTGTGGTTGGTTGCCAAAATAAACAGTCCAACAAGTCCATGCCAGGAGGCTGCACAGATAGGTTACTAGATGCTAAATGGTATGAGTAGGACTAAAAATTAGTTAATTGGTCTGTGCAGATAACAGTAGATGACCTCTCAAGTATATTAATGACAGGATGGTGAAAGTAACCTGAAGCATGTTGAAATTTTGGAAAGGGTTTGAAAGAGCATGTGTAGTGGCTGGAGAATATCTGAAGGTTTTTCTGCGTGGGATGAAAATTAAAGCAGGCAAACTAGCAATGATCCAATTTCAACAGACCAAAAAGGTGCTAGTTTTGTGGCCTTGCCAAGTGAACCTTTGAAAGCTATCTTGCTTCACAAAAAAGAATAAGCAAAATTATTTCTGAAGCTTATTTTACTGCATCTGTGATGTTTTGTTGTTGACGTCACACTGTGATCATTAATAAAACATTATGATCTTATAACGTATGAAATATTCAGCATTGAAGCAGGGATGGGAGGAGGATACAAACAAGCCTTCCTAACCATCAATAAACAATCTCAGATGCAGCTCACAGTAATCTGACAAGTTGGACATTCGGATATCTCAGATTGGGTAAGAAGTTAACAAATAACAATAATGCACTCAGCAACCCCTCAGCTTGTAAAGAAACTGCCTTCAGCAAAATATAGAATAAAGCACAAGAGAGCACGATCTGAACAATGTGAACTGGAGCATCGGGGACACTGGTTTCAATGCCTGGGTTACAGCCAAGCAGGCATGGGCACTGCGTGAGGGTTTTATAGTCATTCAAGGCCTAGCCTTTTCTCACAGCACCTGTTTGGGTCACTAACTCCTGGAACTGAGGGTTTTTGCCTTTATGCTTTGCAGCAGGCAGTCTGTGCTAGACCAGCTCACATATGGATGTCCAAAGGCAGGAGAACAACCCACGTTGTTAACAAGCTCAGAGGCTGCTTAAATTATCCAAGTCAGCTGAAATCGTTGGCCCAGATAACCAGAAAATTACTACAGTTTAATTGCCAACACATTCTTTTCTTTTAGTGTTAAATAATGCTACCCTTTCTATTGCTGAGTTGTCACAATGAACTCCCTGTGAGCTGCACCTGCCAATTTAATTAAATTAACACAAAAAACATGTCAACTGTCCCTTTGCAGCAAGACCCATGTTGAAAAGAATACCAAAATAACTTTTTTCCCCCCAATCATTCATGGGATGGAAATCGCCACCATTAGACACAAAGTGCTGGAGTAACCCAGTGGGTCAGGCAGCAAACCTGGAGAAGATGAATAGGTAATATTTCATGTGTTACACAAAAAGCTGGAGAAACTCAGCGGGTGCAGCAGCATCTAAGGAGCGAAGGAGATAAGCGACGTTTCGGGTTGAGAGTCTGAAGAAGGGTCTTGACCCGAAACGTCGCCTATCTCCTTCGCTCCTTAGATGCTGCTGCACCCGCTGAGTTTCTCCAGCTTTTTGTGTAACCCTCGATTCTCCAGCATCTGCAGTTCCTTCTTTAACACAGGTAATATTTCATATCAGGACTCTTCTTCAGACCTCCTCTTCTGGAGAAGGGTACCAACTCAAAATGCCATCTATCCTGTTGGCCACAATTCAGATTGAGGACAGTATTCTCAAGGGATTTGATTCCATGTTGGGAAGCATTCCTGGTTCAGCTAGCAAACATGCCCACAGGAATCATGCACTGCAGGGGTGAGAGCGAGTGAGTCAGCCATCTGATGCCAAAGGCAGGCTTTCAAAACAGATTCTTTAGTTTTTTTAAACAATGTCAGAACTGTGTGTTGGCTACACTTTTGTGTTTATTAGTAAAATGCAGCCAAGAATTTTCAAAAGGAACCTTTTACCATTTTTTTTCTGAGCATGGGCTTTCCAACAGCGCACCTTAAAGATGTTGAATCAGCATATCGAAGTATTTTACGCTCCACAAAACACTCTAGACAGCACATTGAGATATAAGAATATAAGAAATAAAGTGGATGAGCTTGAGGCTCAGTTAGAAATTGGCAAATGTGATGTTGTGGGAATTACAGAGACATGGCTGCAAGAGGGCCAGGGCTGGGAACTGAATATTCAAGGGTATACCTCCTATTGAAAAGACAGACAGGTGAGCAGAGGGGGGCGTAGCTTTGTTGGTGAGGAATGAAATTCAGTCCCTTGCAAGGAGTGACATTGAAACAGGAGATGTGGAGTCAGTATGGATAGAACTAAGGAATTGTAAGGGTAAAAAGACCATAATGGGACATATCTACAGACCCCCAAACAGTAGTCTGGATATAGGGGCAAATTGAATCAATAGTTAAAATTGGCATGTCGTAAAGGTAATGCTATGGTTGTTATGGGAGATTACAACATGCAGGTAGACTGGGAAAATCAGGTTGGTACAGGACCCCAAGAAAGGGAATTTGTGGAGTGCCTCCATGATGGATTCTTAGAGCAGCTTTTACTGGAGCCTACCAGAGAGAAG
Organism: Raja brachyura; assembly: GCA_963514005.1. The sequence goes on from OY740789.1 coordinate 62,128,587, forward strand.
GCAATTCTGGATTTAGTGTTGTGAAATGAGCCGGATTTGATAAGGGAACTTGAGGTTAAGGAGCCATTAGGAGGTAGTGAGCATAATATGGTAAGTTTTAATCTACAATTTGAGACAGAAAAGGGTAAATCGGAGGTGTCCGAGTTACAGTTGAACAAAGGGGACTATGGAGCCATGAGGAAGGAGCTGGCTAAAGTTGTTTGGAAAGATACCCTAGCAGGGATGAAAGTGGATCAACAATGGCAGGTATTTTTGGGAATAATACAGAAGGTGCAGGATCAGTTAATTCCACAGAGGAGTAAAGATTCCAAGGGGAGTAAGGGGTGACTGTGGCTGACAAGGGAAGTCAGGGACAGTATAAAAATAAAAGCGAAGTACAACATAGCAAAGATGAGTGGGAAACCATTGTGCAACTTTTAAAGAGCATGCGACCAACCTAAAAAGGCAGGGAGAAAAAATGAGGTACGAAGGTATGCTAGCCAAGAATATAAAGAAGGATAGTAAAAGCTTCTTTAGCTATGTGAAGAGGAAAAAATTAGTTAAGACCAAAGTTGGACCCTTGAAGACTGAAAAAGGTGAATTTATTTTTGGGGAACAAACAAATGGCAGATGAGTTGAACAGATACTTTTGATCCATCTTCACTAAGGAGAACACATACAATCTTCCTGATGTATTAGTGGCCAGAGGATCTGGGGTGACGGAGGAACTGAAGGAAATCCACATTAGGCAGGAAATGGTGTTGGGTAGACTAATGGGACTGAAGGCTGATAAATCCCCAGGGCCTGACGGTCTGCATCCCAGGGTACTTCAGGAATTGGCTCTAGAAATCGTGGCACATAAGTGTTCATTTTCCAACGTTCTATAGATTCAGGGTCAGTTCCTGTGGATTGGAGGGTAACTAATGTTATCCCACTTTTTAAGAAAGGCGGGAGAGAAAACAGGGAATTATAGACCAGTTAGCCTGACATCGGTGGTGGGGAGGATGCTGGAGTCAATCATAAAAGATGAAATAGCAGCACATTTGGATAGTCCAAGTCAGCATGGATTTACCAAGGGGAAATCATGCTTGACTAATCTTCTGGAATTTTTTGAGGATGTAACTAGGAAAATGGACAGGGGAGAGCCAGTGGATGTAGTGTTCCTGGACTTTCAGAAAGCATTTGATAAGGTCCCACATAAGAGATTAGTGGACAAAATTAGGGCACATGGTATTGGGGGTAGAGTGCTGACATGGATAGAAAATTGGTTGGCACACAGGAAACAAAGAGTAGGGATTAACAGGCCCCTTTCAGAATGGCAGGCAGTGACTAGTGGGGTACCGTAAGGCTCGGTGCTGGGATCGCAGCTATTTACAATATACATCAATGATTTAGATGAAAGCATTCAAAGTAACATCAGTAAATTTGCAGATGATATAAAACTTGGTGAACTGTGAGGAGGATGCTATGAGAATGCAGGGTGACTTGGACAGAGTGGGTGAATGGGCAGATGCATGGCAGATGCAGTTTAATGTGGATAAATGTGAGATCATCCACTTTGATAGCAAAAACAGGAAGGCAGATTATATTTAAATGGTGTCAAGTTGGGAAAAGGGGAAGTACAACGGGATCTGGGGGGTCCTAGTTCATCAGTCAATGAAAGTAAGCATGCAGGTACAGCAGGCAGTGAAGAAAGCGAATGTCATGTTGGCCTTTATAACAAGAGAAGTTGAGGATAGGAGCAAAGAGGCCATTCTGCAGTTGTATAGGGACCTAGTGGGCCCACACCTGGAGTATTGTGTGCAGTTTTGGTCCCCTAATTTGAGGATGAAAATTCTTGCTATTGAGGGAGTGCAGCGTGGGTTTACAAGGTTAATTCCCAGGATATGCTGGCATATGCTGAGAGAATGGAGCGGCTGGGCTTGTATACTCTGAAGTTTAGAAGGATGAGTGGGCAACTTATTGAAACATATAAGATTATTAAGGGTTTGGACATGCCAGTTACCCTGACATCGGTGGTGGGGAAGATGCGGGAGTCAATTATAAAAGATGAAATAGCGGCACATTTGGATAGCGGTAACAGGATCGGTCTGAGTCAGCATGGATTTACGAAGGGGAAATCATGCTTGACTAATCTTCTGGAAATTTTTGAGGATGTAACTAGGAAAATGGACAAGGGAGAGCCAGTGGATGTAGTGTACCTGGACTTTCAGAAAGCATTTGATAAGGTCCCACATAGGAGATTACTGGGCAAAATCAGGGCACAAGGTATTGGGGGTAGAGTGCTGACATGGATAGAAAATTGGTTGGCAGACAGGAAACAAAGAGTAGGGATTAACAGGTCCCTACATCAATGATTTAGATGAAGGGATTCAAAGTAACATTAGCAAATTTGCAGATGGCACAAAGCTGGGTGGTAGTGTGAACTGTGAGGAGGATGCTATGAGAATGCAGGGTGACTTGGACAGGTTGGGTGAGGGGGCAGATACATGGCAGATGCAGTTTAATGTGAGGTTATCCACTTTGGTAACAAAAACAGGAAGGCAGATTACTATCTAAATGGCGTCAAGTTGGGAAAAAGGGAAGTACAATGGGATCTGGGGGTCCTTGTTCATCAGTCTATGAAAGTAAGCATGCAGGTACAGCAGGCAGTGAAGAAAGCGAATAGCATGTTGGCCTTTATAACAAGAGGAATCTAAAATAGGAGCAGAGAGGTCCTTCTGCAGTTGTACAGGGCCCTAGTGAGACCACACCTGGAGTATTGTGTGCAGTTTTGGTCCCCTAATTTGAGGAAGGACATTCTTGCTATTCAGGGAGTGCAGCATAGGTTCACAAGGTTAATTCCCGGGATGGCGGGACTGTCATATGCTGAGAGAATGGAGCTGCTGGGCTTGTATACTCTGGAATTTAGAAGGATGAGAGGATATCTTATTGAAATATATAAGATTATTAAGGGTTTGGGCATGCTAGTGGCAGGAAACATGTTCCGATGTTGGGGGAGTCCAGAACCAGGAGCCACAGTTTAAGAATAAGGGCCAAGGCATTTCGAACGGAGATGAGGAACCACTTTTTCACACAGAGAGTTGTGAGTCTGTGGAATTCTCTGCCGGTGGAGGCCAGTTCTCTGGATACTTTCAAGAGAGAACTTGATCGGGCTCAGGGGATATGGGGAGAAAGCAGGAACGGGGTACTGATTGTGGATGATCAGCCATGATCACATTGAATGGTGGTGGTGGCTCGAAGGGCCGAACGGCCTACTCCTGCACCTATTGTCTATTGGGCAGCTATTTCTGAAGCCATCTCAACGTGAACACAGAATGTACTGCAGATGCTGGTTTATACCAAAGATAGACACAAAGTGCCAGAGTAACCTTGTTGGTCAGGCAGCATCTTTGGAGTAATGGGATGGGTGACATTTTGGGTCGGGACCCTCCTTCACTCACCCAGACCTGCAATGGACTCCAACTTCATTAATCCTAACTCAGCGGATCAGGCACCATCTCTGGAGAAAAATAATTGATCTGAAGATGGGTCCCAACCCGAAATGTTACCCATCCTTTTTCACCAGAGATGATGCCTGACCCGATGAGTTACTTCAACACTTTGTGTCTATCAACGTGAACACATATGAATCTGATACAGCAAAACAACATTAATGAAGGAAAAGCAGAAAAGACACTAGACCAGATTACACTGAACCAACACACACTATGGTACATACTGCTAGACCTTTTCCTTCGATTTCAGCTCCAACTTCTTCCGTGTCCAAACTTGGAAGTGCGTGTTGTGAACAGTGATGCCAGGGCAACTGGGATCTGAGTGTTTGATGGGCCCAGCACAATTACTCCGTAATCAATGGGATATGAGGAATGGTGAGAAAAATGGAACTACAGAGACGGAATGTAAACCAAACTGAATGAAATACTGAGGAGGTAGAGAAGGAAGGATGATGAAAAAGTGAAAGGAAAAACAAAAAATATATAGAATGTCCTTTCGTTTGTATTTTCATAAATTTTCAATCCTTTACAATGAACAGTAGTAATGTTGATTAGCCACACAGTTTGTATTCCTGGCAAACAGAACTAGTTTGCGATTAACAATTGTCAATATGTTAATGCATTAGCTGGTTAAAAAAAAGCAGCTCCAATTTCCATCAACCTGCTCTATCATTGGAATAAATTCAAATTCAGCAAGTTGTCTGAAGTAATGAGAAGACCAAGCACGTATAGAAGTTGGGAGGTCATGTTGCTGTTATATCAGATGTTGGTGAAACCGCATTTAGAGTATTGTGTTCAGTACTGGGCACCATGTTATAGAAAATATATTGTCAAGCTTGAAAGGGTTCAGAGAAGATTTACATGGATGTTGCCAGGACTAAAAGGTCTGAGTTATAGGGAGAGGTTGATTAGGCTGGGTCTCTATACCTTGGAACGCAGGAGGATGAGGGGTAATCTTATAGTGTATAAAATCATGAGTGGAATAGATCGGGTTGAATCTCTTGCCCACAGTAGGGGAATCGACGACCGGAGGACATAGGTTCAACGTGAAGGGGAAAAGATTTAATAGGAATCTGAGGGGTGACGTTTTCACTCAAAGGGTGGTGGGTGTATGGAACAAGCTGCCACAGGAGGTAGTTGAGGCTGGAACAACCCCAATGTTTAAGAAATAATTAGACAAGTACATGGATAGGACATGTTTGGAGGGATATGGACCAAGCACAGGCAAGTGGGATTATTATACTGAGTGCAACTCCTCCAGGCAGTTGAAATTTCTGATCCTCTAAAACAACTCTCACGTCCCAAAGAACAAATGGTGAGTTAGATTAGCTCAGGAGACTCCATAACGAAACAAACATACATGATATGTATGGATTCTACAGCATCATCAAAGCTCAAACACCCAAAGTCATCAAGGGAGCTTAACAAGAGCGGCAACAGCACACGCTGGAAGAACCAGCTCAAAGCTGTCCTTAACCGAGAATGTCTTTCACATTCTTGACTTAATTGTGTTCTTGTTTCCATCCCATCGGCACTATTTTATTACAATCCAGCTACCACCCCACTCCAGCTAGAAATTTTTTAAGTTGTCAGGCAGCTGAAAAAGGACTAGGAATCAGGAAAATAAAAATCATTGCTGAAGTACCAAAATATACCAACTTACAACACAAATGTATGACTTTGCCTCCCTCATCTGGAAAGATGCGACCCTGGTGGGGAATCTCAGAGACCTCATGATTGGGATCATCTTCAAGACTGGAGGCAAGTCCAATTGTGATCATTGGAGATGAATCTCCCAAATGTCTGCCACAGGAAAAGTCTTCACAAAATCTCCTCAGTAGCTGGAGAATAATAATGAAGTTATAATATGGATTTAATCATCAGGAGGTACTTGATCTTCATCACATGATAAATCCAAGAAAAAACATAACAGCACAAACCCCTATACATGATCTTTCTTGACGATTGAGCAAAATGATTATGGGGAATTCTCCTTATAATTGGCTGCCCTCAGAATTTCGACACCATTTAATGTTGGTGATGACATGCCAGTCATCATCCAAACCCAATGTGAGATGAGGTAAGATACAAGCATGGCTATGACTTCGTAGCAACTCTTCATTCTTCCACACTCCAATATTGTATCTCAGCTCCAAGCCTCCCATCAGAGTGGTGGCAATCTGCAGGAAACCATCCATACTTCCACATCACCACTCAAGAACCAAGATCACAACAATGTCAGTTATCACATGACACTACCCAAGTGCTAGCAACAGACTCATAATCGGCCAAGCATTAGTGAATTACACCCTTCCTATATGCTATCAAGACATGGATGAGTAATACATTCTGTTTTTTTCCAGCTTTGTTGCCACTGGCTGAAGTAATCTTAAACCATTTTGATTCAGCACAACCCGAATTGTAATGGCAGCTTCAACAAAGCAGATTTCATTATTTCACAAATAAAGCAGTCAAAAATATTTACAGGATGACACCAACAAGTGTGAACTTATCACAGCTGCAAAATAATATTTAAGTCATGTTATCATTTTGTAGATTGAGCCAACGATTCGAAGCCCAAAACTTGACGAATATATATTTGCCAGGCATGTTTTGTCTGACTTATTATCACCTATTACCCACAATGCCACTGTGAAACGCAGTTCAACCACTAAAGCAAACTGGATGTTGAAAATTTAATGAGCTCAGCACCACAAGAGTTAGCAAAGCTGCCTTCCAGTAAAGGATCTGACTTCCACTGGTCTATCTTTGTGTTCTTGCAGAGTGACATCCTGCAGCAAGATAACAGCACAAAGAGCCAGGCAGATGTTTAACAAGCCCATTTCCTCCACACAGATGACAGTTCTTCTTCAGCGCACGGTATGATTTGCCATTCCAGCAGTTTTATAATTAGTATTTTTACTACACGCAAAAGGCAGAGTCATCCTGTGCCAGACATTTCCACATTGGCTGCATCTCACAGCAGGCTACTGCCTGCCCAACCATCTGCTTCCCCAGCTTTTGTGTAGGTTACAAGACAAATCCTTTGCTCAAAGGTTGTAGTATGGAGGACTGTAGTTACGTGGAAATTGGCTTGCTGGTTTATTCTCAGTGGAATGAGGGAGATGGAGGGGTGACATTATAATTTTATAAAATTATGGGGCTTTGATAGAATAGCTAGAGCCTTTCTCCCCCCTGGGGAGTCTATAACTAGAGTACTCAGGTTTAAGTTGTAAGGGGAGAATTAAAAAAAAAATATTTTCCCATGCACAGAGATATAGTGTAAAACTCTGTCCTGCATGCTATACAGTCAAATCAAATCAAACTCATGTGCAATCATACCACACACAAATACAACAGATAGTGCAAGACAGAAAATAAACAGAGTGCAGAATATAATGTTCCAGCTATAGAGAAAGTGCAAGGGCTGCAGTGAGGTTAATCTGAAGATTTGGAAGACATCCTTTGCATACGAGAAGTAAATGTAAGTTCAATCTGAGCGGTAAATGTTGAGGATAGTGTATCTGCCATTTTAAATGTTGTAATTGTATCTGCTTCTGGCAGCTTGGTCCAAGCATCTTGAAATGGGAGAGGTTATTGCCATAGATTGTTGGAAAGTATCTCCCATTGTCAGCTTTGCAAACTCTGGAAGCAGTCATTAGTTAATGTGCATGGGTTTTTACTGTGAGAAATTCATGTCAAAGCATTGCTTTTTGTTCTTCAGTCTTGGAGCTATACGACACCAGCATAGCTCACTCTGGAGGCACTGTTCAATCTACAGCCAAGCAAGACTCTTGATAAACCTGGTTTCCAGGCAAGTCTAAAGCAGTTCGTAATCCTCCCCCTGATTAACAGGATTGACTCCATCATGACAGCATTAGACACAGGCTTATTTACCTCTCAAAGCCACAACTCATTGCTTGTACACATTTAATCATAGTCACAAAACAGCATGTCTTTACAATCTTTTGCAACTCATCTCATGTGAATCAAAACTTCCCTTCAACACAAGATTGACATTTTAAGACGCACAATTATCATGCGTTTGCACTCAGTATAATGAATTCATCAAAGTAGGAGGAAACTTGTGCGTGTCCTAATTACGCCTGCCTTTTTTCAGCGGACTGCCGGCGACTGTCACGTTGCCGGCAGTCGCCTGAAACACCGACAACTGGAACAGCGACTGTCAGAGTGGAACGCGAACACACACACACTCACACACTCACTCACTCATTCCTCAGCCCATTATGCAGGCCAGCAGGGACAGCGCGGTCTAATAAAATTCACACGGTGCAAAGCCAAGTTGAAACAGACACACATTGTGATGAACAGGAAGGTTGGCGCTGTAAAAAGACGGCTAAAGCTCAGTGTACGGTAAGTCCTATAGAGGGGGGGGGGAAGAAATAAAACTTTTAATAAGCAGGAGATACACGGCTGTGAAGCTCGGCAGACATTTAACATTACCGGTCAGTAATCCTTGGTTCTGAAAACGACTGCTTTTGTTTCCCCCAAAGAGCCAATGAAATTCACCGGTCAGCACCGGCTACAACCTACGAGAACCTCAGAGAATCTTCGACCTCCTGGCAACCCACTCGCTACTCGCAATTCTTGCTACTCTCCATGGCGGCTTCATTCTAGTCGCCGCTAATTTTTCAAGATGTTGAAAAATTCACGGCAACCATAATTAGGCCACTGTGCAGTTCCCAAAATGCGGGAATTCGTCACGACCATGAAGGCAACTCCCCGGCAACCACCCACGATCATCTGGCGACTGCATAGTCTCCTGCAGTCCCCTAAGTGGGACAAGCCCATTAGTGTTTCATTTCTGCGATCCCAAAATATAAAATGTTTCTTTCCATAAATGTAACCTGACCTGCTGAGTTTTTCCTCAGCATTTTGTTTATTTTTTAAATTTCAGGTTTCCAGCATTCCTGAAGGGATTCTGTTCCGTGATTAGTACGGGTGCCAGGGGTTATGGGGAGAAGGCAGGAGAATGGGGTAGGAGGGAGAGATAAATCAGCCATGATTGAATGGCAGAGTAGATTTGATGGGCCGAATGGCCTAGTTCTGCACCAATCACATATGACCTTACTCCAAGTTCTTCAGTCTCCATTGAATCTGTTAATCATCTCCATTGAAGATGTAAATTTTCCATTCCACTGCTTCCTAGAGGTTATCTTTTCCTTCAATAAAAAACATTTATTTCTGAAATCATTCCCCCCTGAAAGTTCCTCAATGAAATAATTTTCTTATGGGCACTAAATCATGGTTTTCTAATTCCTTCACCTACTCTCACCAGTTCTCCTCTGAGATCACAATAAGAAATCCCATGAACTCGCCTTCCACTAGCCTCAATATTTATTGGATCCTCCAAAGTCATACTACCAGCATGATGTCAACATCAACTAACACAGCCTCTCCCTCATCTCACCTTGCAGCATTCTGAAGAGAGAGTTCTCTCCATGGCATCCAGATCAACTCCCCAAGATTATCACCTGAGCCATTACCCTCTTCCCTTCCTTCACATGTCCCCATGCAACCACAAGAGACACAACCTCTGTTTTTTAACTCCTCCCTTTCTACTGTCCAGAGCACCAAACACTCTTTCAAGCAAAATAACAGTTTTAGTTCTTCCCGTTCCACCCACAAGTGAGGCCTTGAGTTTGTGATCACCTCTCATGTTTACTCTCCAGTCCATTCTATTTCATTCCCATTCCAGCTTCTACAGGTTCAGTCATATGATTAGATTAAATCCATCAAAGCTCCTCAGAAGTTCAAGATACATCTCATGTTCCAACCATGAAATTAAAACATTTCCAGACCCAACATCAACTTCATATAATCACTCTGGTATTTCTATCATCACTTGATCGTCCGTTCTGCTGTACACATCATCCTTGTTTAATCTCTCATGCTCGTCACTGTGTCATTGATCTTCGTTTTGATCTGATCCTCTTCACCGCAGACCATCTTCTCAACCCACCCCCACCATCATCATAAGCCTTGACACGTCTCCCATTTGTGATGGAAAATCACCACCTTAAAATGTTGTAGACGGACACAAAATGCTGGAATTAATCAGCAGGACAGTCAGCATCTCTGGAGAGAAATGATGGGTCGTGTTTCAGGTTGAGACCCTTCTTTAGACCGGAAACCTCTGCCATTCCTTCTCTCCAGAGATGCTGTCAGTCCCACCGAGTTACTCCAGCATTTTGTGTCTATCTTTGATGTAAACCAGTATCTGCATTTCCTTCCTACACAAAATGTTGACTGCTTCTCCCTCCGTAAATGCAGACTATTTCCAGCATTCGCTGTTAATCCTTTCACACTTGCAAGCATCTGTGGTACAGATGTTTAACAGCTACCACCACCTGGGACTAATTGGAGGGGCATAGCCAGAATTAAAAAGTTCACCGACTAACATCAGTTGGTTTGGTTTAACTATCATACTTCTTAATTCAGAAGAAATGTCCTTCCTGAGCACCGCAAGACCGAGCACACTCTAATCCGAGTCACGGCATAAGTGAATCTAGATAATTGCTCTATCACTGCTGTATAGAAAGACACTGCTGTTTAAACATTTAGAGAATCCTTGCAGAACTGTAGCCTGCCTTCAGCTTTTGCACACCTTGCATTCAAGCCAACATGTCACAATATGACCAATCCCTTGACAATATTTGTATAAAGGAGCATCTATTCACAAAGCAGAGCACTGCAAAAATCAATAACTTAACAAAGCAACATAACACTACTTACCATGATTCACATCGTACTTTTCAAAATTTGTTCTCAGACTTCTATAATCCAATTCTCTAAGACCATTCCTATTATAATGTTTCAAAACAAATTCACTGGATTAATGCTCTCAATACAAATTTGCTGCTGCTTTCACTGTAGTTTATTGCACAAAAGTAATCAGTAAAATAGCTCAAGAATTTACAATCCCATTACTGCTCCCTACAACAATAAATATCCCAGACTTAAAACTGAATTTGCTAATTCACTAGTCACAAAATGGACTGATTTATAAATAGATTGTTTGCTGGACTTGAAGCTCAATCTCAAAAAGTCAAATTTGGAAACAAATTCTTCCTTCAAGGTTTCAAGGTCAGTTTATTGTCACATGTACCAATTAAGATACAGTGACATTTGAATTACCATACATCCATACTAAAAAGCACCAAGACACACAACTACATAAAAGTTAACATAAACATAAACCACAGCAGATTCATGCTGTATATGAAGGAACTGCAGATGCTAGTTTCAACCAAAGATAGACACAAAATGTGGGACAGGCATCTTGGGAGAGAATGAATGGGTGACTTTAAGGCTCCGAAGAAGGGTCTCAACCCAAAACATCACCCATTCTTTCTCTCCAGAGGTGCTGCCTGGCCCGCTGAGTTACTCCAGCATTTTGTGTCTATCTTTCTCCATGCTTCTTTATCCCAGAAGCCAGTGGTAGAAATCAACAATAGATTTACACCATGGCATATTTTCACAAGGATCAAATTAAACGACATGGTGTAGGCAAGGTAAACAAAACTGGAAGATTGCCATAAAATGTAAATGGGATAATTTAGCTTGACAAATACTGTTTTTTTTTAGAAGGAACAACAATGTACATGAGTCAAAACAGTATATATGAATTTTCAGAAAAACTTTGACACCAAGATCAGAGAAAATAGACATGCTGAATTAGGAAACTTGAATAAAAAGCAGATTAGGTTAATACAATTATAATAAAAGCTGCACCTCAAAAGTAGTTTGGGATGTCTTGGGTTAAAACTAGCCCACATACTGGTTTTCAGGTTTGACACACTTCTATTTCACATCATAACCTCACCAGTTTGCATCTTGCCTAAAGGAGCAGGAAGGGCAACCACAAAGTCTGAAGAAGGGTCTCGACCTGAAACCTCGCCTATTCTTCTCTCCATAGATGCGGTCTCATCCGTTGAGTTTCTCCAGCATATTTTTGTCTACCTACAAAGTACAAGTACTGTGAGGAGGATGCTAGGAGGCTGCAAGGTGATTTGGATAGGTTGGGTGAGTGGGCAAATGCATGGCAGATGCAGTATAATGTGGATAAATGTGAGGTTATCCACTATGGTGGCAAGCACAGGAAAGTAGACTATTATATGAATGGTGGCCGATTAGGAAAAGGGGAGATGCAACGAGACCTGGGTGTCATGGTACACCAGTCATTGAAAGTAGGCATGCAGGTGCAGCAGGCAGTGAAGAAAGCGAATGGTATGTTGGCATTCATAGCAAAAGGATTTGAGTATAGGAGCAGGGAGGGTCTACTGCAGTTGTACAGGGCCTTGGTGAGACCACACCTGGAGTATTGTGTACAGTTTTGGTCTCCTAATCTGAGGAAAGACATTCTTGCCATAGAGGGAGTACTGAGAAGGTTCACCAGACTGATTATTGGAATGGCAGGACTTTCATATGAAGAAAAACTGGATAGACTCAGCTTGTACTCGCTAGAATTTAGAAGATTGAGGGGGGATCTTATAGAAACTTACAAAATTCTTAAGGGGTTAGACAGGCTAGATGCCGGAAGATTCTTCCCGATGTTGGGGAAGTCCAGAACAAGGGGTCACAGTTTAAGGATAAGGGGGAAGTCTTTTAGGACCGAGATGAGAAAAACATTTTTCACACAGATAGTGGTGAATCTGTGGAATTCTCTGCCACAGAAGGTAGTTGAGGCCAGTTTGTTGGCTATATTTAAGAGGGAGTTAGATGTGGCCCTTGTGGCTAAAGGGATCAGGGGGTATGGAGAGAAGGCAGGTACAGGATACTGAATCATCTTGAAGGGCCGAATGGCCTACTCCTGCACCTATTTTCTATGTTTCTAAGAATGTAAGATAGAGGAATAGTGCTGAATTAACATTGTATTGTGTATTTGAGAGTACCCATCAGTTCAAAGTCTAAGCAATAATTCTAAATTAGTATTTTTTCCTCACCTCTTGTGATGTTGATTGTAAATGTCTATTGTGGTGACATATTGAAGATGGCCTCTGCCCAAGAAATACACCAGAACATAGAAGAGAAATAAAGGGGTGGAAAATAAGGAATAATGTACCTTGTCCCTAAATACAATTGTTACCAAAGGTAGCTTTTTAACACTCATCAGCCCAAGGTGATGCTCTTCTGAGGTCAACCAAAATCACAGCATTTTGCACAATTAGCTTCACTTTCTTTCATACAGTGCCTTCCATAATGTTTGGGATTAAGACCCATCATTTATTTACTCCACAATTTGAGATTTGTAATAGAAAAAAATCACATGTGGTTAAAGTGCACATTGTCAGATTTTGAGAAAGGCCATTGTTATACATTTTTGCTTCACCATGTGGGGGGGTGGGGGGGGGGGGTGGGGGACTATGTATAAACACTGCTGTAATTTCTACATGGTGAAACCAGAACGTATAAAAATGGCCTTGATTAAAATCTGACAATGTGCACTTGAATATGTGATTTTTAATGAAACTGTGGAGGCAAATAAATCGGCTAGCTAGCATACAAGGATTAACTGTTTTATTAACACTGGTATATTTCAGAGTGATCAGCTGTGGAAAAAATAATTGGTCATAGTTCAATATCTTCCATCTTCAGTGGACTCCCCATTCCTCCATAGCAGGTTGTGGCATTGACAGTCAATTATTTATTTAAACCCGAGCATGCGCCCTTTTTAGGGCAGGCACCTACGGATGTCGAACCGGATGGCATCACCCTGCTGCAGACTTCTGCTGCCTCATACGCAAGAAGAAGAAGGTAGCTACACAGGAAAAACTGGTATTTCATTTCTGACACAAAGCTGTTCTCTCCACTTGGTGAGACTTCCGCATTTTGTTAATCAAAATAACTATTTTACTTCGGAGTCACGTGAGTGACTACGTGAAGAACCCCGTACAGCCGTTCGTGCGTCATTGCGTCAGACGCTTTCATGCAGACGACTGTGGAGCAGCGCAGCTCCTCCATCGGTAAGTCTAAAAATGTTTCAGGTAAGTGCTATTTTCTTACCTGTTCGAGGTCTCCAGCAGGAACCTCCGGGGTTTTTGCAGTGGATGTTCGCGATAGCCGACGAGGGAACCAGCCTAGGGCTTTGGGGGAAAACCCTGGTCCGACCGCGGAAGCGGAGAGCTGGGAAAGTCGGGTTCGCGATCGGAGTCACTGATAACGCGGTCAGTGACTCCACACGTTGGGTTCCCAGGGAGGGGAAACCCGAGAATAGTGCGGTTTTAGACCGCAGTAGTCCCCAAGACATGGGGTTAAAACGAACCTAAATGGTTAGGCTGGGTTCCCGGTGCAGGGGAAACCCAAGTATATGTGGTTCCCAGACCACAGTAGTCCCAGTAATGGGGTTAATTCACATAAATGAGTAGCCTGCGTGCCAGGAGGGTACCGCAGGTATATATTTATATATATATATATATATATATATTATATTTATATGGATTCATGGGGAGGGGAAATTCACCTATGGGGTTCCCAAACTACAATAATCCCCAGGATATGGGGACAACTGACAAAAAAATTGGGAAAGTTGGGAGATTCCACCTCTGGGAATTAATTTAGAGAGCAGCACCTTTGGGTAGGGCTGCTTCATGGGAATGCCAAGTTATGGCAGTGCCAGCCTATGGGAAAGGCTGTGCCAACAGTACCTTTGTTTAGGACTGCTCATGGGGATGCCAAGTTGTGCAGGCTAGCCTGATGGAGAGGCTGTGCCAGCAGTACCTTTGCTCAGGACTGCTCATGGGGATGCCAAGCTAGGGCAGGCTAGCCTATTGGAGAGGCTGTGCCACAGCATCTTTGCTCAGGGCTGCTCATGGGGATACCAAACTATGGCAGGCTAGCCTATTGCAGAGGCTGTGCCAGCAGTACCTTTGCTCAGGACTGTTCCAGGGGAATGCCAAGTTATGGTAGGTTAGCCTATTGGAGAGGTTATGCCAGCAGCACCTTTGCTCAGGGCTGCTTGATGAGAATGCCAAATCTATGGCAAATACTGGCCTAATGGAAAGTCTGTGCCAGCAGCACCTTTGTTCAGGGCTGCTTCATGGGCACCAGTGGTACCTTGTTAGGGCTGCTTTATGAGAATAGCAGTTTAGTAGGGTATTCGCATTTACAGTGATCATGGGGGATGAGGAGGCATTGTTAGGATAAGGCAATATAACAGAATGATGACAAAAAAGTATTCAAAGAAAACCATACACAGTTTTAAAAAGCGCTGGTTATATTTGTGCTAAAATCCACTGTTTAGTCTCAAACTATATTTGAGAAATTGGGCTCCTCTATCCAGTTAGATTAAGTTCCTATCAAATAGATATGTAGGATGTTGGGATTTACTTTTAGGTATTCAATTGGCCATGATGCCGCCCTGGGCAACAGATTGCAGTCAATAAGACTTTGGTAACAGTTGTTGGTATAAAACAGTTCTAGTCGTTGGACTAATTGTTAATTGTATAGATGCAATTCAGCTGTGTAAGTAGAGCAACAGTTATTTTGTTAAATGGTTAATTATTAAGTGCCATCTAGGTCATTGTTAACACCAGCTGAAATGAATAAAGTCACGATGATGGACAAACAGTATTCATTACTGCTCTAGTAGTTGTTAGATAAATCTTTTATTCTATTGCAAATCGGTGCTAATAGCCCTAAATGGGAAATTGTGTCAGCAGGGCTTTGTAGCAGGCCTGCTTTATGGCTCCCTCATGTATGAGGAGAGCATGTGGGATTGGTATAGTTTAACACCGAGTCTGAGGGTATAGCTATAGAGCATGCCCAAGAGATCAGGGCATGTGCCAGAGGTCTATGCCTGGCAAGAAAGTTACCATCCCAAACACATATGCAGTGAACACCGCTCTCAGGGGAACATTACAGTTGGCTGCCGAATCTTCTATTCAGGTAAGACTTTTCCATAGGTGTAACCTGGAGGGCGAAGCACAAGCTATTGGAACGAGCAAGGTTTCATAGTTTCGGCGACAATGCATCCCATGTCTTTATTGGTAGTAGCAGTTCACTGAAGTTGCTGGCAGCATGAAAGCTGGCCAGAGGTTCCATGCACTGGACCTGTGCTACTCTACAATTAAGGGACCACTTGCAGTTTGGTAAGGTGTATACTTAGTTATACATTACAAATGATTGAGACATTATCAGCTACTTTGAATGGTAAATGTAAAATGTACAATATTAGTTTTCAAGCAGGTTAGAATTGGGCAGGTTCAGTATAAGGACCAAGATTGTCTTGCTAGACTGGCTCGGAAATCGGGCCACAGTTGCTGTTTAAGGTAGTTACCAAGTAGCTCAAATATCATCTCGAGTTTGGAGATGGAACAGATTTGCATGACTTGCCAAAACATTTCTGTTATTAGTATCAACTATCTATAGACTCTACGGGCATTGTATACGTTATAGAGTGATTGGACAAATAAGCATATTGTCATTGCTCATGTTCAGGTTGATGCATTGTGATGATGGCATATGTTAGTCACGAGGGTGCAATCGGTTAAAGAACCACTGGAATGGTTACATAATTTTGTTGCCACAGGAGAAGCATCAAGTGTGGGTAATGGCAACACAGAGTTGGTGTTGAATCGCATTGTATTATGAAATTCTGGTTCAATGGAACACCTAATATAAATATATGTATGTTGGTTTCATGTTTATTTCACTGGTTGCAAAATATTTGGCATAGCAGTGGCGAAAGATACATTCTCGCCAAAAGGAGCAGGTGGGTCTTTTATGGCTACCTCAATTTTGTCTCATCAATCGAGGCTTCAAATAAAGTCATTAAGAGGCTTTAAGTTCCTATTGTGTGATTTTGCAAATTGATTCCCGATTTGTTGCGAATAATTATATAACCTTATTGGTTATTTTGAACTTGAATTTGCTTGTTCAGCCTGAGGCTTCGGAAATCAGATGTTGCATGATAAACCCAAATTTATGTTCTGCAGGTTTAACAATCTGCCCTAAGATTTGGGTTGTTACATCTATCCTTCTATGTGTTCAAAGTGTTTGCATAGCACCAAACGGCTGAATTTTCTTTTCCAGGATATGAAAGAGTTTGTTATGCTTATGTTCCATGGAAAATGGTATTGATTGCTAATGTTTCGAGTTCATGCTAAATGATTGTCTGTTAATTATTGAGTTATACGGCCATTAATTAGCTCGATGAGCTTCCTCATTGAATTGGCTGCAGCAAACAAGACTCGCTCTGTCGGGTCCACACCAGTTATCAAGCGGTAGGATATCTTCAACATAGGTCCCAGGACCAGTATAATGCCATATGCGATGTTGATATTTGTGAACACTATTTTACCAGGAGGCAGCAATTATATCCTTAAATTTGGCTGGAGTTTATTAGGTAGTTATCTGGAGCATGGTCCATCGAATGAATCTCCAAACATCTGTAATGACCCATTGGTGAACCAGGAGTATTTGTTAACTCTATGTTCTGGTTATATTTTCCATCTGGGTGAGAGATGGAGATATTATTGTTTCATTTAAACAGCATCAGCATGTTTTACATCTATGTTATGACTGTATGCATTATGAATGTTTTCCCTTCATTTGTCAATGAAGCAGCTGTGGTTGTGTATATTTGTTTCACACGGCATGAAATCACAGAGCTTTGAAGTCTTCACGTAGTCACTCGCGTGACCCCGAAGTAAAATAGTAAGATTAAACGAGAACTTACCAGTTTGAAGTTTGATCTTTATTTTATGAGGAGTTGAGGGACTACGTGCCCTCCGCTCCCAGCCCTCATACATTTAATCTGGTAGTTCTAGTCTTTGTTATCTTACCATTATACTTCAGTTACTATTTGCTGTGATTTCACACCGTTGCTTTGAAGATTGACGCACGAACGGCTGTATGGGGTTCTTCACGTAGTCCCTCACCTCGACGACTCATAAAATAAAGATCAAACCCTGGGGATTTGTTCATCATAGCTGGGGACTACCACCAGACCAACCTCAAAAGTGTATGGTGAAGGAATTTCTGGAAATCATATGAAACTTGGGAAAGTTTCTAGTATGGTCAAACTAGGTGGCTCACTGGAAAAGTATGATGGGAAATTGGGCGAACATAGCAATGGTAATGCAAAAGGTTGCGTCAGGAAAGATCAGGGCAGTAATTTGATATGTTGGCCTGTGGTTGTGGAAATAAAAACATTCAGGCCACTTCCAGCCCAGTAAATACATAGTCAAGGCTTTATGAGATTAGGCCAACTGGAAACTTATTTTAAAAATACAGTATATTCTCCAAATACATGCAACTGATCTTAAGTAGCACACAAGATGTCCAAAATTAATAAATGGATATAAATGGCCTCTGTGGTGCTTCAGCAGCGCTCTCTTGCCATGAATTGGTTGCTATTGTAAAAACTTGATCGCAATGCAAGTAGGCTTTCAGGAAAGGCTTAGACAATCGATAATAGGTATAGGAGTAGGACATTTGGCCGTTTGAACCAGCACCACCATTCAATATGATCATGGCTGACCATGTGGTCATAGAGAAGTCACAGCACAGAGTCTGACCATCCAACCAAACGGACACAAAAAACTGGAGTAACTCAGCAGGACAGGCAGCATCTCTGGAGAGAAGAAATTAGTGACGTTTCCGGTCGAGACCCTTCTTCAGTCTCTACCCGAAATGTCACCCATTCCTTCTCTCCAACATCTGCAGTTAAATCTGCAGTTCCTTCGTACATGCATCCAACCAAACAGGTCTGTGCTGATATTTATTCTGGAAGTGGCGGCGCTGCCTGGCAGCTGCGGCTCGCCTGCAGTACGTTTGTTTTTTCTTTTATTTTGTTGTTTTCTTTTGTCTGTTTTATTAGGCTAGTTTATTAGGCTGCGTGTGTGTGGGGGGGGGGGGGGTGGGCGAACCAGTGTTTTAGTCTCTCCCTTCGGGGGGGGATGCGACTTTTTCTTGTCGTGTCCCCCGTCTCCGTCTGTGCTGAGGCCTAATGGTGGAGCTGGTGGCCTCGGAACTGTGGCGGTGTTCCAGCGTTCCGGCGGCGGACCCGGCTTCAGAGCTGTGGTGGTGTTCCAGCGGCGGCCCGGCTTCAGAGCTGTGGCGACGTTCCAGCGGCGGACCCAGCTTCAGAGCTGTGGCGGTGTTCCGGCGACGGCCCGGCTTCCAAGGCTCGGCCGCGGGCCCAGTGGACGGTAACATCAGAGGCCTGGATCGCCTCAGCGCAGAGGGAGAACGAGAAGGGTAGAAGACAAAGACTTTATGACTTTTGCCTGCCATCACAGTGAGGAGGTGCCTGGTGAACTCACCGTAGTGGATGTTAAATATGTGTTTATTGTGTGTTTTGTTTTTTATTATATGTATGACTGCAGGCACGAAATTTTGTTCAGACCGAAAGGTATGAATGACAATAAAGTAGCATTTCATTATGTTTATTACAGGCCTCCTCCAACTGAATTCATCGAATCTTGATGTCCTATTTATCTCTAAATATATTTGTTCATTATGAAGACCCTCCATTTCTACCTCATCAAAATCATTCCACTCCCTTCACTGATGTGTTTGACCTGTTGAGCTACTCCAGCACTTTCAGTCCTAATCAGAAGGATCTGGGACTGGGGATTACACACCACTGTGGAATCAACTCGTCTCTTGAACTTTTCAGGTTTTAAGGGCTTTTACTCGTCAAGAGAATGTTGTCATTTGCACCAACTATCAATAGGATTGTTCAAAACAAACACAATCAATGTTACAATGTGATAATACTGATACTTGTGTGGTAGCTTGTTTATAGTACCAATATGTGGGCCACTTGTACTTGGAAAGTAAAGAATTGAACAAAAATCTAATTTGAACCTTCATTGGGTTTATTTTGCAACTTTCCTCGTAAATCTCATGGAGTGGGTGAACAAATAGGAAAAATGGAAAATGACAATAGTTACATTTGTTAGTTACCATTGATAGGTGGAAAAACTCTTTGATTAATATTTAAATACCCTCATAGAATTGATAGATACAGATAACGTTGAATGAAATCTGCAAGTTTATCACCTCAGGGAATGCAACACTCCTCTTTATACCATTGGCCTCATAAAAAGATTAGAGAGTTGGTATTGGATTTGAATCCTCTCATTTGAGACTCATTTGATTTCCACCAGGGGCGCCGCATGATGGCAGCCTCGCCAACAGTCTGTCTACCTTTTGTCTTTTTTTGGGGGGGGGTTTGTGTGTTTTAAAAGTATGTGTTAATGTTCTCTGGTTTGTTTTATGTGGGAGGATGGGGAGGGGGTCGGGGGAAACTTTTTTTCAAATCTCTTACCTGGCCGGAGATGCTATTGTTTTCTGGATTGTATAATTGGTTGCTCCACGGCCTAACATCAGGGAGCTGGAGGCCTTGCTCGTTATTGCTTTGAGCCTCATCGCAGGGCGTAGACTTATCATCGGAGTCGATTGCTTGTCTGGGATCGATGCTCCAACTGCAGCCTGTGGACTTTAACGTCATGGAACTCACAGTCTTGGGTCGAGACCGACGTCTGGAAGGTCCAAATGCTGCACGACGTTCGACTCGCCCCGACCTGGGGTAGATCACCCGGCATGGGGGAGCTGAGATTCCCCTCTGATGCAGGAGTTTGATAGCCCCAGCGAGGAGGCCTGCCGCCGGCTATGGGAGTAAGATCGTCCCGTCAGCAGAAGGTTAGAGGCCCTCGACCACTGGAGGGCAAAGAAGGGAGAGATTGAACTTTTTTGCCCCTTCCATCACTGTGAGGAATGCAGGAGTCACTGTCGTGGATGTTCATGTTAAAATGTATTTTGTGTATTCTGTTGCTTTTTATTGGTATGACTGTAGGGCAAAACAAATTCCCTGTATGTTGCAAAACATACTTTGCTAATATAGTATGATTATGAAACAAAGGTGTTTCAAATGGAACCAATCTGACAGACAGTGTCAGTCGAGCAAAACCATAAAATCAATTTCTTCCAGAATTCTCACAACTGTTTCATGCTTCCATCTCCAACCCTTCAACTGAGCTCAAATGAACTTGAAGTAAGTGGCTCCTCAACAATTAAAATAATGCACTTTCTAACTCAATTGATCAAGCAGCTATTTTTCTTTTGAAACTGTAGAAAGTCACTGCTGGGTTTTACAGCCAGGGGTTAACCTAATAAATCAAGCTGTGGAAACTTTGTCTGGATTGGAGTGGAGGTGCATTTAAATTACAGATTTTCCCCAACTCTAACCTTAGATTACAGATAGGCATAAAATGCAGGAGTAACTCAGCAGGACAGGCAGCATTTCTGGAGAGAAGGATCTCAACCTGAAACATTTCCCATTCTTTCTCTCCAGAGATGCTGCCTGTCCCACTGAGATACTCCAGCACTTTAAGTCTATCTTCAATTTAAACCAGCATCTGCAATTCTCTCCTACACCTAGATTACAGACAGTCTCAGATACTGCAACATGGTAATGTGATCATGGCAACATGTTAAGCAACATCAAAACTTTATATGAGAAGTATCTTGTTCAAAGTATAACCCAAAGTACAAAAACAGACTTTCAAACACAAATTAAAAGACAATCCTTCATATTCTATCAGATTTTTCTTGTAATCTCCCTAACTTTTTTTTGTCCAATGATAGAATCAATTCCTTACACTTGGGTTAAGACTGTTTAATGAAGAAAGGCTTATTAACACATCTTAAATTAAGAAAACATACTTAAATTCACAAACCTAGGTACCTGCCCATTGCACGACATGTGAAATGCTTCTCCCATGCAATCTCTGAAGGGGAATATAACAATGGACCTGCACGTGTTCAGTCTGTTCAAGGGCAGACAGAATCATGCAGAAGGGACATAATTCACATGTCCCACTGTACCCACAGTCTAAATAGTCGTTTAACATTAATGCAAATGCTGTGCTTGGTTTTTGTTAGAAAAAGCACTAAGAATATTGTCCGTGTCGGCAATTGGTTACGCTGACAGCACATGAATAAGAATTCAGTGTTTGTGTTTTTAATTTATAATATGGGTGCTATGAGTCTCAGTTCCACAAATACAGTTGTGTAGATACTTAAAATTCATACCAAAATCCCTTTTCATAGCCATGTTCACAGCCAACAGAGTGGATGAATACAGAAATGATTACAAAAATGGTGAAGGTGATATTATGGTTGACAGGAATTCAATGATAAAGCAATGCATAAGGGAAGAGGATTTGTGGGTCAAATTAAAATCGGGAAGATTTGACTTCTGCAGGGGAATTGCGCATCAGTCCCAGAACTGATGGAAGTGTTGGAAATACAAATCCTGAGATCAGACAAGCATGTCGCAAAGGTAGAATGGTTTTAATGAAAGATTTTGTCATAAAGTTATTGTATTTGAGTATATTCAAGTAAACCCAACATAACCACAAATAACACAGGTCATATTAGATTTAGTAATGCACCAGGTTCAATTAGGTAGCAGTTTATCTAAAAGCAATCATATCATAATCGTTCAATAAGACCGATTTCAGTGCAGTGAATTAGAAAGCTTCCACAGCAAGTGGGCAATACCATTTACCAACAAAGCAACAGAAAATCAAAGAAGAATGTTCATATAAAATGAGGTTAAAAAGTGATGCAGGATGAGTTTATGCTTCTAATAACATGAGAACTAAATTTATTCAAAAATAAAATCAACAGTATACTAGATACTTAAAGAACAACATAAAATCAAAAAGGGGCAACAAACATACAATGACGCATCAACATCAGAGTACTAATGCAGGATCTCAACTCAAAGTGACCATCCCTTTGCCTCCATAGATGTTGTCTGACCCGCTGAGTTCCTCAAGCAATTTGTTTTTTGCCTCAAATTGCAGCATCTGCAGTTTCGTGTCTCAACAGTAAAGGCTAGAATATGGCATTTTTGATATTTATTGCAAAAGAGCTACAAAACCTTTGGCAAAACAATTTGATATGATGTAGAAACATAGAAAAATAGGTGCAGGAGTAGGCCATTCGGCCCTTCAAGCCTGCACCGCCATTCAATAGGCTGATCATACAACTCAGTATCCTGTACCTGCCTTCTCTCCATACCCCCTGATCCCTTTAGCCACAAGAGCCACATCCAACTCCCTCTTGAATATAGCCAATGAACTGGCCTCAACAACCTTCTGTGGCAGAGAATTCCAGTGACTCACCACTCTCTGTGTAAAGAATGTTTTCCTCATCTTGGTCCTAAAGGAATTCCCCCTTATCCTTAGACTGTTCTGGACATCGGGAACAATCTTCCTGCATCTAGTTTGTCCAACCCCTTAAGAATTCCAGTGAGTACAAGCCGAGTCTATCCAGTCTTTCTTCATATGACAGTCCCGACATCCCAGGAATCAGTCTGGTGAACCTTCTCTGAACCTCCTCTATGGCGAGAACGTCTTTCCTCAGATTTGGATACCAAAACTGTACGCAATACTCCAGGTGTGGTCTCACCAAAATCCTGTACAACTGCAGTAGAACCTCCCTGCTCCTATACTCAAATCCTTTCGCTATGAATGCTAACATACCATTTGCTTCCTTCACTGCCTGCTGCACCTGCATGCCTACTTTCAATGACTGGTGTACCATGACACCCAGGTCTCGTTGCATCTCCCCTTTTCCTAATCTGCCACCATTCAGATAATAGTCTACCCTCATGTTTTTGCCACCAAAGTGGATAACCTCACATTTACCCACATAAATGGTGATATCATATCATATATGGTGATATGATAACTTTATTCATCCCAGGATGGAAATTGGTCTGCCAACAGTCATAAAACACAACAAGATACTCAAAACATGAATTTAAGGTGACGTGGAAAGTCCAGGATTGGGAAGGGGTGTCAGTCTACCCCACGACAGAAGGGGGGAGGAGTTGTTCAGTTTGATAGCCACAGGGAAAAATAATCTCCTCTGGCATTCTGTGCTGCATCTTCGTGGAACTGTGCTGCATCTTTGACGCTAGTTATTGACTTCAGGAAGCATGGTGGAGTATTTGCCCCAATTTGCTAGCAAATGGCAATTTTCAGGGACAAAAGGAATGGTCAGGAAGAATGGGAGTTCTGCATAAACAAATAATGAAAATATTGAAAATGAAAACGAGGTATGATTAAGAATGGTGGTTAGACACATGTGCCATACGGTATAAAGACACAATTTCTCTAGCTTTCTTTTAATCTTCAAGTAATATTTAGTTGTGTTTTGAATATCAATTTTTATAAATTTAATGCATTAAGGAATCGACAATAAAGTAAGCTAACAAAGTGACATCAACAATTATGTCGCATATCACCGTTTCAAAAATGTACTGAAAATGTTCAATTTTCTGCTAAAGTACAAATGAAGCTTGTGTATTCAGCAACACAGACCAAGGTTGTGTTACATTTCATCTACTGGATAATTACCCTTTAAGTTACCCTTTTGGCAAATAGGATCAAAATAAGAATTTACAGATACATACGTGAGAAAACACTGCAAGGTTCCAGGGAAATGCAATTGCTCTGCTGGGAGCTTGCAAAAATCATAAGAAAATATATGACATTCAATGGAACAAGTGGTATGTCCCCCCCCCTCCAATTCTTAGTCGCGTATGAGACCAAAAATATGAAAAATTGTGGAATACATCTCTTATTCTGAAAACATTGCAGGTGTACTGTAATAATAATGTACTGTAAAATATAATTCTTTTTTTCCAAGTTTATCAAGTGAAATGTTTATGTTATGCAGACAATGTTAGTTTAGGGTCAGGTCAAATATGACTGGTCACTTGACCTCACGCTGAAGCATTTTTTCATAACCGTTTTATCTAACAAACTTATTTTAAAAAGCTATAATGTTCATATCTTAAGCAGATATGCATTATAGTTCTGTAGGTAGGAAAATAGCAAGGAATAAGAACAATCTCTTACAATAATTTTTGATGGTTTACTTTATGTGATGCCATCTGGTCATGTGTGTGGCATTTTGGTTCACTGTCCAAAGAATGGCCCTATGGTGGTTTAAAGAAACATAGATAGCATTCCTTGCATTTTAAGTGTTTTGTGAAAACAAATAAATGTAATCATCAGTCAACTTTATTTTCCCTCTTGGTTCCTTCACTGCAAGTGGCAATATAATCTAATTAACAAACTGCTATAAAATGCACTTGGTTTCAACCAGGAAGCTTAAAATCATTTCAACAGCCACGCGAAACATTAGTAAAAGGAATGGTCAGCGATATCCATCAAGGCTCGTTATAAATAAAACAACTCAAATGGATACTTGACCTTCACTTACTATAAATTCCCATGGGAACAAATCTTAAAGAGAAAACATACTTAGATATTTTATAGAAAGGCACTCCACCCAGCTTACTCAGCAAGTGCTCTAGTTAGGATGGAAATGTTGGTTGGTATATTATTGTCACGTATACAGTGATGCAGTGGCAAATCTTTGTTTTGTGTGTAATCCAGGCAAATCATACCACAGACGAGTACAATCAAACCATACACGGGTGGAGCAGAAAGAGAAAATGAAACAGAGTGCAGAATATAGTGTTGCAGCTACTGCAAATCAATAGACTACAAAAATGCAAGATCCGCAATGATATAATTTGGGAGACCAGGAATACATCCTTATCTTATGAGAGGACTGTTAAAGAGTCATGGAGTTATACAGCATGGAAACGGGCCCTTCGGCTCAATTTGCCTACACCGACCATTACGTCCCATCTACATTAGTCCTACCTTCCTGCGTTTGGCCTATATTCCTTTAAACCTATCCTATCTACGTACCTGTCTGTATGTTTCTTAAATGTCGCGATGGTACCCGCCTCAACAACCTCCTCTGGCAGCTCGTTCCATACACTCGCCACCCTTTGTGCAAAAATGTAACCCTTCGGATTCATCATAAATCTTTGCACCGTTTTATAAAAGCAGACAAACAGCTGTTTTTGAGTCGGGTGGCACGTGCTTTCAGGTTTTTTGCATTCGTCATCCAATGGGAGGAGAGAGAATAACCAGGGTGTGAGATGTCCTTGTTTGGCTGCTTTCCTGAGGCAATGCAGGGTATAAGTGGAGTAGATGGAAGGAAGCTGAAGGCAGAAAGGGGTGGGGGATGGGACAACGTGGCAGGTGGCGAGATTGCATTGCGGCTGGCAGAAATTTCAAAGAATGATGTGTTGAATGCAATAATAGACACACAATGCTGAAGTAACTCAGCGGGTCAGGCAGCATCTCTGGAGGAAAAGAATATTTCAGGCGGGAACCCTTCTTCAGACATGAAGCAAGGATGGAGTGAAAGACGAGACTAACCTCTCTTTATTCTATTGGAGGAGGTGTGAGATATGCATGACTTGGAGGAGATCTGGACAAGGGCACCATT
This sequence comes from Raja brachyura, assembly GCA_963514005.1. Next base: position 62,154,422 of record OY740789.1, read on the forward strand.
AAATTACAGCTGAGGGAGAGAAAGATATACCATTTCTTTGAAAAAGTATATATCTGATATCCTGGAGTAGAAGGTCATCTCAGATGATGCTGAAGTGGAAAAACAGAGAATGGAATGTCACCTTTACAAGAGACAGGATGGGACTTGTAGTCTAGGTGCCCGGGGTGGGTGGGCAACCAGCAAATGTCAGGGATAGTTTGTCTCCCGAAACAGGAATGGAAAGATAAGAATGGGGAGAGAGGTGTCAGAAATTGTCCAAGTGAATTTGGTGGCAGGGTAGAAATTGTAGTAGAGTTAATGTTGATGACAAGACCTGCCCCAGTGCAGGAAGAGGCACCAATGCAGTTGTTGATGCAGTGGAGGAAGAGTTGGGGAGTGCTGCCAGAGTGTTTGGAATAAGTAATACTCCACTTAACCAGTGAAGAATTGTAGCTAGAGCCCATGCTCATGCCCATGGTTACACCCTTGATTTATAAATATTGGGAGTCAAAAGAGAAGTTGCTAAAGATAAAAACTGGTCCTGCCAGGCAGAGTTGAGTGTAAATGGAGAGGGGACTGATAGCTGTCATGTGACTCTTGTTTGATACCAGGGTGAAATTCTACATGGCCACTGTCATTAACTCAACAGTGCTCCCAACACAATAACCAGTTTTATTTTGTCCAGAAAGTTGCTGAAAGCTCAAACTGATAAAGATTCAACAAATCTAAAGGGTGGTTGGAGGAAACAACTCACTATTTTCATAATTAATGAGCTTTGATTTAAAGAAAAAAATCAAATGGAAGGGCAAAGGGAAGGGTGAATTTCATGTCAAATCAGATATAGGATACGAAAGAGGCAAAGGAGAAATCAAAAGATAAAGACAATAAACAGAAGGTCACAAAACATTCCACAATGCAAAGTAATGAGATGCACACAGGACTGTCACATTTTCATGCACATAAATTAATCAGCACTTAAGTTGCTAAGAGGGTACGTGGGCTACAAGTTGCTAGCCCAAAATATCTGCAAAGGGTTCAGTTCATACCTCCAATATAAATGCAGTAATTGAATGACATTCAAAGCATCTGAGGCAAGGTAGTGAATGAAATACCATTTGAACATACCAGCACCACAGTAGTGCAAGGCGGGCACCAGCTTTTGGTTGTTCACATGAAACCATGTAACCACTCAATCTGAAGTTACTGTATTTGGAACAAATGACTGGGATTGACATTGGCTTCCTCATCAATTTGAAAAGAAAATCAGACTTCACATCCCTGAAATTAAGTCACGGTGTAGCTTTATATTACTGCAGTAATATAGTAGAACAAATTATAATGCTGTATTTGCCAATCCCACCACAATGGAGGCTCGGTGTTATGTGCAATACTAAGGGAATGTTGCAAAGTCAGAATTGTTGGCCTTTCAAGCTGCTTAACTGAGAGACCATTTGCGTTCTGGTGTATGCAAACCTTTTATTCTATATTTTGGGAAAAGCATAAGAGTTCTAGCGGATGAATATTTATCCATTGAACACCATCAATAAAGGAACTTAACTAGCCCTATATTTAAAGATGTATTACTACAGGTACTTTGACCAGCAGTAAACCATAGCCCATGAACTGACCCAGAGCACAAAAGATGCTTTGCAAACAGTACATATTTCTCTTGGCATTGTCAACCAAATAATTGGGGTTTTTTAAAACATATTCTCAAACTACCAGAAAGGCTGCAGATTAAAAAAGTTTTAAAAAGTAATAAATGCTGCAAATTTGAACTACAAAAAAAAAAAAATTCAAAATAGTCAATAGGTCAGGCCGCATCCATGGAGAAAGAAAGTGTCAAGAAGCAATGCGTCCAGAGAAGAAGCAACTTGGAATCATTTCCAAGTAAAGTATAAGGAGGCTGGGGACGAGTTTCAAATCCAGGGTTTTTGTAGGGTAGGCATTGATTGTTACAAATCAATTGTGACATGGCATAAATTAATGATGAATAGGGTTGCTCTGGCACAAAGCACACCACCATTTTGTAGATGGCAATGTCCAAGCCAACTTAGAACATTTGCACCAGCTTGATAATGTATTGATTTTTGTTTGAAATCATTCTCCTCTCAGGAGTCTTTCTCTATGCTGACACTCTGCACAAAACTGTTCTTGTGAGATGCCTTTATTGGTGCATAATGCAATCCAATTACAATGATGCAATCAAACTAAAATCTGCAAACAACTTGGAAAGATTTAAACATTTTGCAAAGCACATTTCTTGAACATTAAATTTGAATGCTTTAATTTTAATTTAACTTATCTAACACAAGGTCAGCAGCTAAACAATGTCTGCCCCCAAAGTTGTCCGAAACCTCCCACCGCACAGTCAAGCACACTTTGCCCAGTGGTATTCATTCTCTACTATACTTACTGTTACTGGATTTGAGGTCCCGGTGGATAATAGGAACAATTGCTTCTTCATGCAAGTAATTCATGCCCCGTGCAATCTGAACTGCCCAGTTGACAAGTATATGAGGTGGAATCTTCTTGCCTGACAACACCCGATTTAAGGAGCCCCCACGGGCAAATTCCATGATCAAGCAGAGATTGGGCTCCTTCAGACAAACGCCCTGCAAATCTATGATGTTAGGATGCTTCAACATGGCAAACAGTTTTGCTTCCTGCTTAACATTCGCAATGGTCTGGCTGATATCCTCATCTGGGTCCTGCCGAGCTGCTTTAACGGCGACTTCCTCCAGTCTCCAGATGCCCCTGTAAACTTTGCCAAATCCACCAATGCCAATAATCTCCTCCAGCTGCAGCTCATTGAAGTCTGTTTCCAAGGGGTGAGGGTAAACATCTGTGCTCGAATCTTGCAACTTGCTGTAACATGGGGCATTGGTGACATAGTTGCTGGGAAAGATGCCAACCTGGTCATTGATTTTACCCGTCCACCAACCTTCATCTCCAGAAACCTTGGAATCCTAAACAACCAAAAAAGAAAACATTTATTCCATTTCAATGTATGTACTTTTTGTCCCTGATAGCACTCAACATATCTTCATATTCAGCTGATCATGTTACATTTCCATTTTATTTAACCTAAACTGTCTTTCACACGTTGCACACACCCCACCCATGTTCCATCTTCAATTTCAATAAATATAATCAACAGTCCTGCTGATCGTAATTGAGCTATAATTGTAGGAATGTTTTAAACAGAAATTAATCGACACTCAACAGAAGTTCTCTATAGAGTTGACTGCGTGTACATTACAGACCTTAAAATTTGCACACTCCATTATAAAAAGCTTTCCAGAGTCCAATCTGCCATTAAGGTTTAACAGGGCTCGAAATTAGCAATTGCCTGGGTGCCAATGGCCGCCCAAAGTGCCGCCGGGCAGCCTAAATGCCGAGTCACTTTGCCCGGCTTGGCACTGCAGATACTAGTTCATAGCAAAGATAGGCACAAAAAACTGGAGTAACTTAGCGGGTCAGGCAGCATCTCTGGAGAAAAGGAATGTAACGTTTCATGTCGTCGGCAGTTGCAGTGCGGGGCAAAGACACTAGGTGCGGGGTGACGGAGGGAATCACGGGCCCCGCACAGCAGCGGCAGTGGCTTCACCTTCTCCTACCGCCCCCGGCCCACCCTGATTGCAGCCGCTGCTTGCCACTCCGCCAACGGCACTTTCAAAACAAACCCTCCTGCATGCCGAGGCTGGGAGGAGGCAGGGAGGGATGAAGGAAGGGGGGGGGGGGGGGGGCTTCCACCATCTGAAGCACCTGCACCGCTTGGCCCCACACATTCCTGTTGACTGGCAGATGAGGGGAGGCAGTGGCGAGGATTTGGTGGAGGCACTTGGCAGTGGACAGGGACGGTCGAGGCAGCTGGGCGATGATGCCAGTGTTATCCGAGGAGCGCTGACCTTCCTTCCTCTCCACCCCCCCCCTCTCTCGTACGCACCCCTCCACCCCCCTTATCCTGAGACCCCTCCTCTCCATCCCGCACTGATCCCCATTCCCACCTCTATTCAGTCCTCACTGACATCCTCTGTGCTCCCCTCCCCATCTACCCCCCCCCCCCCAGCTATTCAGCCTGCAGATATCCCTATCCACCTAGCATTGATTCTCCTGCCACCTCCCATCCATCCTGCACTGGTCTCCCAATTCATCCTGAACTGACCCTCCTTCCCATACCTCACTGCTCCCCCATTCATCCTGCACTGCTCCCCCCCCCCCCATCCTGTATTGATCCCCCCCCCCCCCCCCCATCTATCCAGTAGTGATCTCCCCATTCACTCTGCACAGGCCCTCTGATCCGCATTGTACTGGCCCCCCCATTCATCCTGCGCTGATGCTCCCCATTCATCCTGCACTGATTCCACTCATTCATCCTGCGCTGATCCCCCCCCCATTCAAGAAGGGTCTCGACACGAAACATTACCTATATCCTTCGCTCCATAAATGCTGCCTTATCCACTGAGTTTCTCCAGTATTTTTGTCTACCCCCATTCATCCTGTACTGATCCTCCCCATCGATCCTGTACTGATCCTCCCCATCCATCCTGCACAGATCCCTCCCATCCATCCTGTTCAAACCCCCCATTCAACCCCACTGACATCCCCCGCGCTCTCCTCTCAAAATTGTACTTCAACCAACACGCACTAATTTCGCTGTCTCAATCCACCCATTTTGCAACAATTGCTGACTAACCCCCCCCCCCGCCATCTATCCATCCCGCACTGATACACACCCACCCCCTCCCCCCGCCCCTGACCCTATTGTGCTGGGAATGTCTTCAGAGCGAACACTGACCATGTTTGATTACGGAATGCAATCAAATGTGTTTTAATACCCAATTTTATTATTTGTTTTAGTCCATAATGATGGATTTATTAAATTGTGAACACGTGAAACATTAAAACCACAGCGTTCAATTGTCACTGCTACCGTTGACACGTTATTACAGAATTCATTTTAACAGCAAATCAACGCTCTTAATATGGAGTATCAGTACTGTAGTTATTTAATGAGCAACATTCACAACTATACATTGGATTTATCCAGGTTTTACTTCTACAGTTGGTCAGATACATCATAAATTTGGTCAGGAGATATTTCAGTTGAAATTTTAATGTTAATTCTGGTGGGAATGATGGAAACGGCATTTACCAATTAATTTTTTTAATCTGGTGCGTACAAACTGGGTATCTTCATTGCTGTTCACAACACATACATCTAATCTGAATGTCCGGTAATGTGTTGTTTTGACACCTTTAAACATATTACCAAAAGAAAATTTGCTGCAGTTATGTCCTTTGGCCATCTCTTGTCAGTTAGTGTAATGTTTAACCTGTCAGATGGGTATAGCCGGTTTTAACAGCTATTATCATATAATGCTTTTAGAAATTTCCTTGCAACCTGTATATTTTGTTGTGGATAACTTATGTGGGAAGCGGGAGTGTTTCTGTACCAATAGCAATAACGACCCATGCCATCATGGTCCAGGATTTATTGACACAGGTGAATAATCCAACCACATTTTTGTTTGGAAGTAGAAATAATAGAAATTACATTAATTACAATGTGTAAAAAGAGTTGAGATACTGTATTATAATTTTGCTGCATGTCATTGTGTTTTTTTTCTTCTGCCGCCCCCCCCCCCCCCCCCCCCCCAACACTACATCAGTGTGAAGAAGGTTTTCGGCCCGAACCGGTGCATATTTCATTCGCTCCATAGATGCTGCCACACCCACTGAGTTCCTCAGCACTTTTGTCTACCTTCGATTTTCCAGCATCTGCAGTTCCTTCTTAAACACGTGTTATATATCATGTCTTGGCTGGTGAATATGTTTAGTTTGTGACTTTATTTGAATGAGAAATAATATGTGAATGCTTCATTGAGCATAATTCCGACTGGTAACTACGCACTTCGGCCCAACACATTATTGCACGAGTCAGGCAAACCGTCTTGAATGACCACCTAAACTGACATTTGGCAACCTAAAAAGCTGCCTAGGTTGCCCGGCTGGCAACAGTGAAAAAAAGTGAGAGCCGTGCTAAAGGTCTTAAGGATCTCAGACTGACAAACAAGCTTTTTGTTTACAGATGCTCATTGACTTATGATGCACTTTTTAAACATTTAGTGCAATCCATGCTTAAGATCCTGGTGTGCTATTAAAACTCCAGCTAGTTGTTTTCTTTAATTCTTAACCTGTTCACCCCTACTCTATAAAAATTATCTGAAACAATTCCAGGAATTAGCTGAATGGACACCAGAAGCCAATTTTCAGCTGATGTTATGTTAATTGATGTTCTTTGAATGATTCTAACAAGGTTCACTTCGAATGGATTGATACTAGAATTGTAGAATTAAGAATTAGAATATCTCATTCAACTTAGTAATATATGACATATTTCAGCGCTGCCTACGTTTAAACTTTTGCAACTGCTGAGGGCAACCTCAAACCGAGGCACTTTTTTGAAACAATACAGATGTACTAATTGTAGGAAATTAGGAATAAGCCAAGTGGCAGTATTCATACTTGCCCGACACAAAGAGAGGTCATTTAGCCCATTTGGTCCATCCAGCTCCCAATACTGCTATTTATCAATCCTATTTTCCATCCCCTTGTTTCCCTGTATACCCCTGAAATTTATACTCCTGCAGTTTACACGTGCCCATTAATTCCACTTAACTCTTTTGTTATCACCAACCCTAACTGGTTGATATAACAGGTTACCAAAACTGCAACCAATGAATCCAGTAACATCTTTGGGATGGTGGAATAAACCAAAATGGTCATGGGGTGAACATGCAACCTCCACGAAGCAGTGAGGTGAGGATTGAACCCAGGGCTCTGGAGCAGCATTATCTCGCCTAGTTTTACTGAATGTTAGAATTTAAAAATGGAGATCCACAAAATTGCAAGTCATGCCAATAGAACTTGCCAAAGATGTGGAGAATCTCGTAACATCTGTGTAATTGGTGATCATCACATTTAGATCAGAGAAAACATGACTACACTACAGGAATGATTATATTTTGTACTCGTGTAGAGAGAGAGAGGGGATTAATGGGAGAAGATAGGGCAATAAATGTAACGAGAAGCATCACCTTCAAAAAACAGGAGAAGCATTCTGTCTTTCAAATCCTGCTTAACCTTGAGACCAGTTCAACATTCTTAGCTATATACTAAGCAAGTGCCCATTATTAAGGCTCCACCCTGAAGAATGAACAGTTGCTTGCTTTGATTGTAAAAGCATAGCCAAACTCAGCCCTGTTCTCCTCCAGAAATCCACACAAGAGCAATTGATTTTTACAAGCGTTCAGGAACAATAACCCTGGACAATACATAATCCCTTGGTAGCCCGGAGGTTTTGTGCATTAATCTTACAACTGCCAAATTGAGATTGGTCACACACAATGAGACAAATTGTTCATTCTTATTACCATCTTTGGTTAGGTGGGTGAACGAAGAGCAGATCAGTAATTCAACTGCACTCCAATGATCTCTCTTGTACCAGGAGTGCTTGCCAATATAATTGTTTGGATAATTAATTGTCTGCTGCACATTGTTATAAACAATGGATTAATTTAAGACAAATATCCATTCTTACTTCAATAGTTCTGATTCTCTGAGAGATTACTCTTTGCTTGAAATTTTGCTAAACCTTTGCTCCAGAGAATATACAACTGAAAAAGGTGCACATCGGCAATACGCAGAATGTAAAGAAAGAAAACTGACATAATTAGCATTCAGTTCAAAATAATCATACAAAAAGATCAAATTGATACGAGTAAAACCTAACCTGCACAAGGAGAACATAATAGTTACACTGTCATTGGTAGCAAGACTAACAGAAGAAACATCAATAACATTTGTAGCCAAAATAGATGTTGAAGGAAACAGGAATTGACAGGATTGATGCCAAGATTTATTTTTCCCCTCATCAGGAAATCTAGACCAAGGATACTGTTTTAGAATAAACAATTGCCCTTTAAGATTGTGACCAGAAGGAATTTATTTACTCAGTGTTGCAAATCCTTGGAATTCTACAAGCCAAAGAGCTGCAGATACTGAGTCATTCAAAATAACCAAGACTGAGAGCGAACAACTTTGCATGAAATGGAGTAGAGACAAGCATCAGGTCACATATGATCTTAGGTAATGGTGCAGCACCCTTAAGGGGCTGCATGACATATTTCTTATGTTCTCATGTCAGTACAGAACTTGTGCGTTCTCCCCGTGACCTGCTTGGATTTTCTCCGAGATCTTCGGTTTCCTCCCACACTCCAAAGATGTACAGGTTTGTAGGTTAATTGGCTTGGTAAATGTAAAACTTGGCCCTAGTGGGTGTAGGATAATGTTAATGTGCGGTGATCGCTGGTCGGCGCGGACCCGGTGGGCCGAAGGGCCTGTTTCCACACAGTATCTCTAAACTAAACTAAACCAAAACTGCAACCGTATCTCAGTTACACGGATAGCAGAAACCAGAATCCAAATCATTGAATACATTCATTATTCAGCCGCACCTCGAAACATCACCCATCATTTTTCTACAGAGATGCCACCTGATCCGCTGAGTTGCTCCAGCACTTTGTGTCTATCTTTGGTATAAACCAGCATCGGTAGTTCCTTGTTTCTTTATTTTGCAATATTTAGTGTTTGAGGAAAGAAAAAGCAGGTCGGATTAAGGGGAAAAAAAGACACAAAGTGCTGCAATAACTCAGCAGGTCGGGCAGCATCCCATGGAATATGGGTAGGTGAAGTTTTTAATTGGGACCCTTCTTCAGACTGATTGTGGGGGGCATGGTAGGACAGGGGGGGGGGGTAGAGGGTAGGAGTAAAAGATGGAAGCGAGGTTGAGCTGGACAATGCACGGCAGGTAATAGATGAACACAAGCGGTTTTGATATGCAGATGGCCAGAAAAGGGCCAAAGAAGGAAAAAAGTGCAAGAAAAAAGGGTTGAAGAGATGAATTATCAAGGCAGAGGAAGAGGTAGGTGGAGAAGGATGGGGAGGGGAGAAATAGGTGCGAGTCCAGGTGGGTAACATGGGTGTTGGGGGGGAAAGAAAGGAGGATGCAAGGAGCAAGGAGATAATCTCCTGGATAACAAGATAAATGGAGGCTCTGGACAGGAAAATGGCTTTCTGGTCGGGTATAGGGCAGTTGGGATCAAATGTATCCCTGGTGGAGTACAAGAGACTGAGGATCTCAGGAAGGAAATCGGGAGGGCAAAAAGGGGCATGGGATAGATCTGGTAGATATGAATTGGGAAAACCCAGAGATTTTAAGTACATTAAGAATAGGGCCCTTCAGAAATCTGAGTAGTAGTCTTCTTTGACTGAATAGCACACATCAAAAGTTTTCACCGTACCTCAATACACGTGACAATAGTAATAAACTAACCTAGATATTTTTTCTTATAACAACAAAGGAGGAGTCCATTTGGCCCTTTGGGTCTGCGCATATAGCTTCCAGAAAGTTCTGCAGTATTCCAGCTGTGGTCTGATCAGAACTGTCGATATAACTCGGCAGGACGGGCAGTATCTCTGGAGAGAAGGAATGGGTGATGTTTCTGGTTTATCTGATTGGGATTCCTTCTCTCCAAAGATGCTGGCTGTCCCGCTGAGTTCAAGCTTTTTGTGTCTATCTTCGATTTAAACCAGCATCTGCAGTTCCTCCCTACACAGAACAGTCGATAGCTTTAGCATGGGTCCTAACCCTCTTATTCCAAATTTCTACCAGCATTCCATTATTTTCTGTACTATCCCATGACACATTCTAGTGATTTAAGGGAATAACTACCAGTCATCTGGATCACCTCAAAAGTAAAAAAATAATTTACAAGAGTTCTATCCATTCATTAAGTCAATTAACATTAACCTAATCGTTCCATCAATATTCTTTTGACACCACCGATTTTTGTGTCATAAAAATCTGGATATTTGTTCTCTGATCAAAGTTGTATATGTCAAGTTTGTGGTTACCAGTTGCCATTTTCCTGAGGAAATAGCTTTAGCACTCTGCAAGCTAATTGAACAATTTGAGCCTCTTCTGCCAGAAGAGTGTTGTTGAATGGTGACATGTATCCCCACTTGTCTTGTGCTTGCACTGCCATACAGAAGGATCAGGAAGTAGCAACTGGCTTCTGGGGGCAGGTTGAGTGCAGGATCACCAGAATCAGTAACCCATGCTTTCTGTCCTGGGCCTCCCCCGCTGTCAGAGTGAGGCCCAACGCAAATTGGAGGAACAGCACATCATTTCTCGCTTGGGCAGCTTACAACACAGCAGCATGAATGTTGACTTTTCTAACTTTAAGTAACCCTCTCTCTCCATCCCTCCCCATCCTAGTTCTCCTACCAGTCTGACTGTCCTCCTGATTACATTTCATCTTTGTAAGCCTCTTTGTCACCTTCCCCTAGTGACCTATTCTACGTTCCTTGATTGTCCCCTTTGATCTCTCGTTTTTACTCCTTACCCTTGCATATCTCTGTGTTTCCCACTCCCCTGACTCTCAGTCTGAAGAAGGGTCTCCACCCGGAACGTCACCGATTCTTTCTATCCAGAGATGCTGCCTGTCCTGCTGAGTTATTCCAGCATTTTCTGTCTATGACCTGTGTTGAATATGTGGAATAGACTATACAGTCAGTCCCATCGAGATCCTTTTGTGAGCACATTGTGACAATGACAGCATCTGCCAAACCTGCGTTTTTCTATCAGTCAGTCGGTCAATTCTTTACCAGATCAATAAATTATTCCCCCGAGCTTCAACTTTATCACAGTCTCTTCCGACCACTACCTGTCCTTGGAAATACGAAATGCTTTCCGGTTCATAATGCCTGACAAAATCTTCGCAAATCAGTGCTGGCTCTCTCTGGAACAAATGGAACAAGCAAAAGAAATGGCAATTTTCACTTGGATCAAAGCTCGAGATAAAGGGATGTAATGCAGGGAGAGGAGAGCACATATTTATGCAAGTGCTCCGACCCCCCTCAAATGGAAATGATCAAATAACTTGTATATATCGATTTCAATCGCTGGAACACTTTCGATGTGACCGGGCATGTTCTTTCCGCTTTCCATGCGAGATGTGGAAACTGCCACGACGATTAGGGACCCTTGTGTTTGCTCCGACCACCGAGGCGCATTGGATAACGGGGTGAGCCGAGCCAAGCCAACCTACCTTGGAGAGCACCTCCACCACGTCGCCCTTGCGCAGGCTGAGCTCGTCCTCGGCGCTCGCCTCATATTCGAAGACGGCCGTCCAGTACAGGTTAGCGGAGGGTTGTTGCTGCTCTTCTTCCTCCTCCTCCTGCTGCTGCTGCTTCTTCTGTTGCCAGGCTTCCTGCGACGCCCTATCCCTATCCTCGCCCTCTTCTTTCCCCGCCGCTGTGCAGGAGGAGGAGCAGTGGGCTGCGGCAGATGATCTGAGTTGCTCCATGGGGAGGAGGGAAGGGCAAAGAAGAAGCGGCGGCAGCGCCGCTCCTCCGCTCGCATCCACTTCCACCTGCGGTTCGGCTCAACCTGAGGACTGGGGCGGGGGGGAGGGAGGACAAATCCCGCTGTCCCGCCCACTCCTCCCCGCAGCCAGCCCGCCGATTGGCGTGACCTCCCCTGCCGCTCCAAAGCGGTCCCCAGTTAGATAGGCCGCTTTTTGCTGTCGATCAAGCAGGAGCTGGCGGGACGTCCCGGGTCCCGGGCATTTGGCACGGCAAAGGTTGCCAATCGATTCGCGATGTAACCCGACCAACTTGGCGCTCTATCAGTTAACTGGAAACCGCACTGAATTCGACAAATAGCCCGAAATTCCCCCACGCCCCTATCCATTGTTCCACTCGCTGTGCTCTAAAATAAACGATGCTCAGGCAATTCTTCCCGTCATCTCGATCTGAAACGCAAATGGACCTCGGAGTACCTTGGGAATGAAGTGTGCGAGCTCGGGATCCGATATTGGATCAGCATGTCATATGATTACAGCGAACGGATGTGCTGTCCTTTGATTTACCCTGTCCGGACGACTTCAAAACACGCTTTGCAACTTGTGCAGTGCAGTTAAATCAGAATGAGCAGCCTGAAAATGTTCGTGCTTTTGGCACGGGATCTGAGTTTGCTGGCGTTTGGTGCTTACGCCCGTTTGTGGAATCAAATAACGCAAATGAATAAATATGTGGATACATCGTAAACAAAGGCATGTGCGTCCCGTTAGAAAATTGTTCAGACGGTCAGGTGCTCTAATGAATGCCATCCTGGGCCGTGGTTGGAGCGGGACGAAGCCCCAACAAAGCCGGCAATCTGAGGTCAATTGAGGTAAAATTAAGATTGCATGCCTGGTTTTCGAAATAAAGAATGTAAATAATGCGCAGAGACGCCTTGCACCCGACAGACAAAGTATAATAGCTGACACAAGTTAATTTCTCTTTTTTGCTGAAAGATCAACTTGGATTACATTCCTGCACGGTTTGGATATCACAGTGCGTTTAATACTGAGTTGAGAGTATTTAACTATTTTAGTGCGAAGAGACAGTGATAAATGGAATTATTTTATCCATGGCATTTCAGTGACCAAATCTTTTCCAAGGCCAAAAGCACTGCAGAAGACTGCATTATCAATCTATATTTAACATGTCATTTTGCAGATTTTAAATAAACTAGGAGGGCGAAAAGTTCATGAAAAAAGCCACATGACACTTTGGTTACAGATTGGTGTATAGCTCACATGCTTTGATGATAAATTAGTCACGTTTGCCCTGTCGAAATTTAATTTTGATACTAAATATCTTTGAGTTTAGACGTACAATGAGACAGCAATTTTATACTGACATGACTGCAAGAAATTTAGAGAAACCGGTGATGGATATATCAGAATTAGGCAGGCAAATGGATAAACATGTACTGTGTGGACAAGCTTTTTTTAAGTGATTTTTTTTTGTGTGGGGAAGACAGAATAGGACACTCCATGATGCCACATAAATATCGTTAATGGGTTGAAATGTGACAGATGGAGTTCAATGTGGGGAAAATATAAGATCTGTATTTAACAAAGCTGAATCAGAATATTTTCTAATAGGAAGGGCACTGGAAACTGTGCAAGAACAAAGGGATTTAACTATCCACATATAGAGGTCAATATAAGTGAATCAAAAAGACAAATGGCACTTTAGTTTTTATCTCAAAGAGGTGGAAGACAAAGGGCTGCAGTTGGAGAGGGTGATAGTCAGACACCATCTGGTATATTAAATTCTGTTCTATGCACCACAGCTGGATTTGCCTGGTTTGATCTGCTGCACTGAAACTGAGGATAAAAGGTAAAACACAGAAAATGTAAGCAAGGCATAGTGATATTCCCTTGAATATATGTTAGTCAGTGGCAGCAGTAACAATCCCTTAATTTAAAAATGATCCCTGATAGCATCTGAGGGGTAACTCAGTAATTCAGTGTTGGCACATCTGCAGAATCTGTTTTGCATGAGGGTAAGTGACTTTCAAGAGAAGGTAATTTCCCCTTTCCTTTCCTCACACTGTTCACAGCTACAATGCCAGGCATTTCTCTTTTAACCAATCTTCCATGTGACAGAGGTTTGAGTGACACTGACATTGATTGATATCAAAGATAGACACAAAAAGCTGAATTCAGTGGGCATCTCTGGAGAGAAGGAATGAGTGAGGTTTTGGGTCAAGACCCTTCTTCAGACTTAAACCAGCGTCTGCTGTTCCTTCCTACACATTGATTGATATCTACTCTTACCAACTAAAAACACCACTATCCATGTCTACTTCCACTCTCATCATTGGCAGTGCACTCCAGACACCTGCCACTGTGTGAAAAAGAATTGCCCCGTACATCATCTTTAAACTTTCCTCCTCTCTCTTTAAAGCTATGTCTGCCCGTCTTTGACATTGTCACCTGGGGGGGTGGGGGGAGGTTCAAATAGTCTATGCTATCTATGCCTTTCATTATTTCAACCTCCAATGTTTCAGAGAAAACAATCCAAGTTTGTCTAACATCTCCTTATACTTAATACTCTCTTAATGCAGGCAATATCCTGCTAAATTTCTCCGTACCCTTTCTAAGGCCTTTCTGTAATGTGGGACCAGAATTGTACACAATTCTCTGAATGTGGTCTTATGGTGGGCAAATAAGGAAGCCATGTGTGGTGAATCTAAGAGATTTTTATTGTTGAAGCAAAGAGAACACACGCGAATGGGAGAAGGTTGACCCGGATCCGGACCCGGATGTATTATCAATACATACTAGGGCACACCCCTAAACTTCATGACAACTCCTTCCCACGATTACCCAGTCACGTGACCCTACCCCCGACTGCCGAGGGTTTGTATAGTAAGTGGCCTAACGACCAGGTAGCGGCACAGGACCCCCCCCCCCCCCCCCCCCCGAACCGGAGGCACAAAATCAAAAGGGTAGACTAACGAGGCATTGCCCCCGCACATCCGCCAACAGTGATTGGGCCCGGAGGAAATCTGTGCCCAGCAACGGCTGCGAAACGTCAGCCACTGTAAAAGTCCACGTAAATTGGCAGGGGCCAAAGATGAACGGGATCATGTGAACCCCATACATCCGTATGGGGCTGCCGTTGACTGCAGTCAGAGAAGGCCCCCGTTTGCCAGAACGAGTGTCGACCCCCGACGGGTGTAAAACGCCAAACTCCGCGCCGGTATCAACCAGAAACTGTCATCCCGAGTGTCGATCCCAAGCGCTGAGGCGATGTGTCAGGCCGACAGCAGCAGCAACGGCTGGCACTGGCACTTCCCAGATACAAGCAGGGCGGGTGGCACTTGTTAAACTGAGTTCTTTTGTCAGTCCAATTCAAGAAAACTTGATTCAAACTCTTGTTGCTGTTGAAATCGATTCTTTATTCTGACAGCACTGGATAATTCTTTAAACCTTCCAACACAAAGCTGGAGACTCTGGGGCAGGTCCAAAGAACTAGTGAGTTTGGTACAAATTTAACGCATTATATTGGTATTAGACAATTATGGTACAGAAGGTGTGGCATACTATTAACCAATCCTTATGGTTTACCATACATAACTTATTTGCATTAACCAATCAACTAAATCCTTTCCAGTGATTGACAACACATGTAGTCACATGACTTTCCCTTTTCTGGCCTCTTTACAACCCATGCTTCCTCTGTGGTTTTCTTTACCCTCTTTGTTCAAAATCACTTTATTTCAATGAAGTAAAACCACAGAAAAATAAAATCAATTCTTAGAGACCACCTCTCAGAATATAAAAGACATATCATACAGCAATCACACAATACATCCACACTAAACATATATTTTCACTTTTGGAAAAGAAAGTTATTTCTAAAACTTCAGATGTAAACAAAGTCTAATACTTACAATCTTAATGAAAACACAATACACTTCACAAATAATTTCCCTACAACTACATAGTTAAAATACACTTACTTATGGATTACAAAGATTAAATATGAGTTTTGCCCCATTCTTACAAAGTGGTAAAAACGTAAGTTATTTCTAATCACACAATTCCCAACTCCAAGCACACAAAGGCCATATACCGATCACACTTGATAAATTATAATTGCTTCTTACCAAGCTTGGTCTAGTTTCATTCTGAATTGCAACCTCCCCCTACTATCTCTGGATGAAAGGCCTCTTTACGACCCCTCACTAATAGCATTCCACACAGCAAATGGAAGATCTGCAGACCCCAATCGTTTGGCTTAGATCAAGAGTTACTTTCTCAGTTTTCTATAAACATAAGAAATCACCCTTACACAAAGGTCACATAACCGTCACCTTATCTCTTATCTCAACATAAGTACATTTAAACAGCACAAACCAAATCACAGACTATTATCTAGCCTTGCTGTCTAAGACCCAACATAAACAACCATAAACCCTCTTTGTGACACACTAGAGCTCAAAGATGTGTCACAAATAAAGAACAAATGGTGACTATGTCCTGGGTAGAGACCACATTAACAACCTATACTCTAAACACCAAACTAAACCAAATACAACATCTGACAGCGTTATAGCTGCTTCAAAGCAAACAAAGCTATGCCTATTCAGATCAACATTTCCATGTTATGATAAGCCATCTTTTCTCCTGTGTGTGTTCTTTGTACTTTATTACTTCGTGGGGACATGTATTTCTGAAAACCCCAAACCCTTCGCTTGCAACTCAACATAGGTTCCTCACACGAAAGTTATCATCTGAACAATTCTATTATATAATATTTCCTCACACTGATGGACTGCGGGACCCCAGCACTGGTGGTAGAAACAACACTTCCCCATACCGAGGTCGCTCGAGACAGGCGGCGCAGCTGAACTTCCGGTGGACGCAGGGCCTGGTTTCTGGGCCGCCCAAGGCACCGCCGATACACGATTGATCGAGCCACCACCCTGCTGCTTGGCTTGCCACAGCTCGACCGCACGCACCGCTAGCAGCAGGGAGTCTGCAAAATCTTGACCGGCGAGTGGCAGGCGGATGTCATCCGGCATCTGCTCCAAGAAGGTGTGTTAAAAGAGCAGGCAGGGCCGACGACCGTTCATGAGGGTGAGCATCTCGCTCATGGACAAACGGCGAGGCCGCCCGTGTGCATGAGCCGCACTGTGTAGTCCCGGTGGCTGAGCCCAAAGGTCCGCAAGAGCAGCGCTTTAAGGCCCTCGTATTTGTCCTGATCAGGCGACGCTCGTAGGTAAGGGACCAGGCGACCTGCCGTCTCCTGACCCAATGCCTCAACCACATAGTAGTACCTGGTGTCATCAGCCGTGATGCGTTGAACGTGAAACTGGCCCTCGGCTTGTTGGAACCACCCCAGGGGCTGCGATGTCCAGAACACGGGAAGCTTTAGGGAGACAGCATTCTGCTGGGCTGGATTATCAACGACCTCGGGCTGTTGAGGTTGATTGTTGGCTGCAAACATCATTTAAATCCAAAATTACCGTTTTGGATCGTCGGGGTCACCAACATGGCAGGCGAATAAGCAAGCCACGCGCGGTGAATCAAAGAGATATTTATTGTTGAAGCAAAGAGAACACACATGCGAATTGGGGAAGGTTGCCCCGGGGATCAATACTTATACTAGGGAACACCCCTGAACCTCGTGACAACTCCTTCCCGCCATTACCCAGTCACGTGATCCTACCCCGACTGCCGAGAGTTTGCATGGTAAGTGGCCTAACCACCGGGTGGGACCATAGTCTGACCAAATTTTTATAAATCTTGACATCCTGAATCATATATTCAGTGCAGCAACTGATTAAGGTATGTATACACTCTATCCACTTTTGTTGTTACTTTAAAGGAGCTCTAGACTTGGACCGCAAGATCTGTGTTAAGCATATTGCTATGAAGGGTATACTCTCCCCAAACTGCAACACCTCATACATGCATGGATTACACTTCATTAGCCACTTTTCCGCCCATATCTGTAACTGATCTATATCTTGCTAGATCCTTTGGCAACCTTCATCACCATCTGCAAGTCCAGCAATTCTTGTGTACTAATTCAGATCAGGATGGCTTTAGCTTGTTTTTGCCAGGTCAGTACAGGCTTAGTAGATCGTTGTGCCATGACTCATGCCACTGCAAGACAATTCTGAGACCTTTTCTGAAATTCTAGAAATGCAGTGTCTGGAAAGCCATAAGATGATTCAACAATCTCAGGATCATGTGAAACATATCAAGGTTGTACAGCTACAGAGAGGGAATTTTGTAAATTCCATTCACGCCACCTTTGTACTTGAAATAAAGCATTTCAATTAAACTTAACACGTCCAAATGATTTGATTGATGGTACTTGAAAGGAAATGGAAGTAAATGATATTTGAAAATATGTAAGAACTCTGTTGACTGAAAGTCTATTTCCAGTAAGTTACTGCATTGCTGTGTCCGAGTTTGATTTGTTGATTAACATATTGAGAGTGTAGCTGGAAAGTACAGTGTTTATTACCCATCCTCAATTCACTTTGAGAAGATGGTGGTGAGCCACCTTCTTGAACCACTGGACTCCTTTTGGCAAAGGTACTCTCACAAAGTTGTTGCGTTGGGAATGCCAGGATTTTGGACCCAATGACAACAGAATGGCTACATATTTTAAAGACTGACAGTGGGTAACTTGGAGAGGAAGTTCTTATCTGCCTGCAGCCCTTATCTTTCTCAATGAGGAGGTGAAGGATTTGCAAATTGTTCTACAAATTGTCATATTTTCTTGATCACTAAATGAGAATAGAGGTGGTCACGAGCCTAGCACCCCTCCACAGTTTGGTCAGTACTTGTGGAGAGATGATTGTGTTGTATCAGAATATTCCTAATGGCAGAATATTCATATTCCTACTGACAGAATTACAGTATGTGCAGTAAAAAGTTCTAAATTATTAAATATCTGAACAAAACTACTGGAAGAAAAAAATTAGCGATGTGTTTGGAAATAGAAGCTGCTATTTCCAGCCATACAGCCAATGGAAAGCTAATGAATCACTAGATTTACACCATATTGAACGATACTTTTATCTAATTAGGAAAACTGCTTGAGAGGTTCTGTAACAATTTGTAAATTTAAGTAGAACGCATTATTCATTTTGACTTTAGAGAATGTCTATCTTCAACTTCGTTTAATGGAATGTGATTGTGAAATAAATAAAATTTTATCCAAAAATATTGACATAAGCTAACCACACAATTAAAATGTTTGCCTAGTTTAACCAGTTCTCTCAATGTTTTTGATTGAACTCTTTTTAAGAATTCACCATTCACACATAGATCGCAGTTGCCTGGAGCTAAGTTAAGTGACAATGGTAAGTTTTCCATTAGGAATTATGGATTATTTTATAATGCAAGATGAATAGTTAGTTGTCTGCATCTTGGAGCAATGTTCAACTTCAAGTTCACATTTATTGTCACATGCACCAATTGGTATAGTGAAATTTGAGTTACCATACAACCATACGAATAAAAATAACACAATACACAATAGATGAAAGACAATAAAGTTCAGTCATCTTCCTCTTTGTTCAACTGTGGTCGGGGCCTAGAACCCTCCGTAGTTGCCGCTACTGACGGCCCGTTATACAGGCCCTCTTGCCGGGATGATCGAAACTCCGGCGTCGGAATGGATTGGAACACACTCTACGGCTTGGAGATTACTGCTTCTTACCGGAGACCGCGGCTTCCGAGACCACAGGCCCCACTGGACGGAACTTAGCAAGGGATCGCCCCACTCCGCGATGTTGAAGTCAGCACCTCGCCCGCGGCTAGATGCTCCGCAGTCCGTAGTTCCACAGTGTTAAAGTCAGCAGGCCCAACACTCTGGAGCTCCAACCCTGGTGATCCCCGGCAAGGGAATGCCCCGCTCTGCGATGGTAATTCCGTGCTGCGCCTGCTGCTGAAGCTCTGGGACAATCTCCGGTAGGAAAGGCCGTGCCAATCCAGTTGATAGGCCGGGGGGGGGGGGGGATGCAACAAGGAGAAAAGACGCATGTCGTTCCAGGTAAGTGACTGAAAAACGGGTTCCCCCTATCTCCCCCCCCCCCCCCCCCCCCCACATAAGACATACTAAGAAACATTAAAACGTACATTTAGATACACTAAAAATAACAAAAAGGGTGAAAGGACTAACAAGCTGCTGGCGAGGTAGCCACTGCGGTGGCGCCACCCCATGGAGACCCCGACTTGAAACGTGACCTGTCCGTGTTCTCCAGAGATACTGCCTGTCCCGGTGAGTTACTCAAGCACTTTATGTATTTTCTTGAAAAGATGACATCTGGTTTCCTCAAACAAATTGTTAATCTGCAATGCAGGGGCCCAACCACCTGTGGTACTCCACTGGTTACAACCTGTTAACTGGAGAAATGTTGATTGCTCGTCCAGTGGATCGTGAATCGGATGAGAGTGGTAGGAGACAGCGGTGGATGCTGGACAAAGACCCTGGTGAGAAGTACGGGGGGGTCATATGTTCCGCGCCCTTCAGGTCGGCTGCAGGAGGCGCCCCCTGGGGAACTGGGGCTGAAGAGGGCCAGGCATGCAGAGGGACATCTGATTGAGGGATGACAGAAATGGAGGCAACGGTTGCAATGGGCTTAGTGGCTAGCACCAGCTGGGACTGTAAAATGGTGCCAAAATGATGCCTCTTGCATATGGACTCAATGGGTTGTTCAGTGCCGACTGTACTTACTGGGGCAATTGTGCTTATGTACGGGGATAGTTTTGCTGACCTGTATACAAGAAATCTATTTCACTGTACCTGGCACACATGACAATAACGAAACCATTGATCTGATATTGGATGACATTATTTAGCAATATTACAAAATTTTGAGATTTAAAAAATTAAGTCAGATAAAGCATAAAAAGAAGTTTAATTTGACGCCTAATTCACTTTCATATCTTCAGTATTAAAAAAGTTATGGCCATTTTCATACTCAGAAATTAGCATCTTGTTCCCTATTGCTTTTCCATTGACTTAACACAAAAGCTGTGATCAAGGACAGTCAAAAGCCCATAACTTTGTTAAAAATTAAGAGAACTGAATGAAATTTTCAATTATAGATTGAAGCATTCTGAAACAAATATGAAACAATCTTACTTGGATGATCTGAAATTAAAGGATATAATTAGTTAGTTACCTAATTGTAGCTAATTACAAAATTCAATTACTAGATCTAAACATCTATCCATTTCTTAAGAAAAGGTTAACATTTAAAACAAACCTAAGTGTCCGAATAACATTCACACAATAATTCACAATATAACATGATTTATTAAATCTCATTGTCATGAATTTACAGGCCAAATTGAAGGAATTTAGTGTTTAATTCCCGTAAATTAATAGCCATTAACTTCGAGTGGATTTTTGTGGAACGCAATGGATTGGAACGTTGCGGTTTGCGATGAATTTAACCCCCAGTCGGCAGGAAAAATACTGCCGTGTCATTTTTTTTTAGTCGCCTTTTCGCAACATGAAATTTTGATTAAAGGCTTCCTAAGAAGCACATTTTTATGTAAAAATAAACTGTGTACCTTCTTTTGTCCCCTACGTAAGATCCGTCCTGTTGGCGTTGACGGCATTAAAAGATGATTTAATTTACTTATGCTTTTAATTTTTCCAGCGCTAATTTTAATAAACTTAATAAAACGGCAGTCGAAGCGATTTTTCTTCAGCAACTAAAAAGCCTGTTCAAAATTGATTTGAATAGTCTGAAGAAAAATCGCATTTTAAACCCGCCCCCCTCCCAAAGGTGCGCACACGGGCAGTGGCAGAACTGCAGTGCCGCTAAAGGTAGGTTTTGTAACATACCTACATTATTCAATAATTTCAGTCACTTACCTCGACGGAGATTTTTCTCCGTGTCGCATCTCTGTCCCCCCTTTGTGGCCTACAACGTGGAGAGGTGCGACCTTTCCTGGAGACCGGCCTGGAGCTTCAAGCCGCTGGTGCAGCACGGACTTACCATCGCGGAGTGTGGAATCTTTTGCCGAGGATCACCAGTGTTGCAGCTCAGAGGGGCCTGTGGACTTTAACACTGTGAAGCAGCGGTCTCCAGTAAGAACCGGCCGACTCGGGAGCTCCATGTCGCTGAGTGTTCCGATCCATCCCGACGCCGGTGTTTTGATTATCCCGACGAGAGGGCTTGAACAGCGGACCGTCAGCAAGGGCCCCATTCATAGGCCCCGTCCACGAGTGAACAAAGGAGGAAGATGACTGAACTTTATTGCCTTCCATCACTGTGAGGAATGTTGATTCCACTGTGGTGGATGTTTATGTTAAACTTTATTTTATGTGTTGTATTTTTGCTTTTTACTTAGTATGGCTATATGGTAACTCAAATTTCACTGTACCTTAATTGGTATATGTGACAATTAACTTGAATCTTGATGGTCAGTTTAGCTCTAAATTTTTATTTGCTGTCATCACGCAGCTACTAAGAATACTGATTTTTCTCCTTTCACCATGAGTCATAGTCATGGAATCATGAGCGATACAGTACGTCCATGCCAAACAGATTGACTAACCAAGCTAGTCCCACTTGCCTGCACCTGCCGCATATCCTTCCTATCCATATCCCTGTTCAAGTGTCTTTTAAGTGTGGGCATTGTAACCACCTCCACCACCTCCTGTAGTAACTTGTTTCATATACTCTTAGTGTAAAAAAAATAATGCTGCCCCCTTGGGCCCTTTTAAACCTTTCCCCTCTCACCTAAAAACCTATACCCTCCAGTTCCAGACTTCCCTAGCATGGAGAAAATACTTACTATTCACCTTATCTACATCCCTCATAATTTTATAAACCTCCATATGGTCACTTCTCAGCCTCCTGCCCTCCAAGGAAAAATGATGCAGCATTCTGATCAAACTTTTTAAAACAGATACCATTTTCATAAACCATTTTCCCTTTCCTGATTAATGACACTCATCCTGTAACAAGGTTAGCACAACTGCACACATTAATTAGTGTTGTTTTCCAGCCGTCATGTATAGCTGCAAATGACATCCCAGCTCCTGTGCCCATTGGAAATCTGCTTGGATGATGCCAGAACAACAATTTTGCTTTCAATGTCAGCAAGACCAAGGAGCTGATTGTTGACTTTGAAAGTGGGAAGCCAAGGATCCACAAACATGTCTTCATTGATGGGTTGGTCGTAGAAAAGTAAACAATTTTGAGTTCCTAGCCATGGTTAACTCTGAAAATCTGTTCTTGACCCATCGCATTGAGCAATCATATAGAAAGCTCGTCAATGCCTCCACTTCCTTAGAAGATTGATTAGATTTGGTATGTCAATGATTGCTCTCTTGAATCTCTGTAGGTATACAGTAGCGAGCATAATGACTGATTGCATCAACTCCTGGCTTGGCCACTCAAACGCCCATGAGTGAAGGAAATTACAGAGAGTGGTAAACACTGCCCAGTCCCTAGCAGGTACTCATCTCTCCACTATTGAAGGGATCTAATAGAAGGTCCTGCCTCAAAAAGCTATTCAGCATCATCAAAGATCCACACCACATTGGCCAGGCTCTCTTTTTGCTCCAACCATCGGGAAGAAGATATAGGAGTCTGAAAACCATGACTGCAAGGTTCAGGAATAGCTTCTTCCCAACAACCATAAAGCTCTTGAACATCACACAACACTGACCACATATGCAGGTTTAGGTTATTTTTTGCATTAGCATTAGCATTATTGAGTGATTTTTTTGGTTTATTATATATTATCTTTGTGTATTGTGTTTACAGGCTGGTTGTGCTGCTGCGTAAACATTTCATTGTTCCGTTGCCAGTACATATAACAATTAAACACTCCTCTTCTCCAAACACTCTTCTTCTAGCTTGGTCTAGAATTCTCTATTGGCATCGTTGATAGCTTTGCAAAGGTCGCATGTAGATTTCATGCACTGCTCGAGACTGTTTGACATGAATACTGCAGACTTGGACTTAATCCGGGATTGGATCCAACGGTTCACCCATGTTTGTGGAACACTTGTAATGTCTTTGGCAATGCGGTGCTCCACAGACTAGAAGGCTGTGATGGCAGGTAATGGGGTATTCACTCCTCAATAAGAGCGTAGAGCGTTGAGTACTCTGGGATGCAGCCTATCTGGGGTAAGAGCGTTGTAAAAACAAGCCTGAAGGCTTTGTGTCTCAATGCAAGGAGTATTCGTAATAAGGTGGATGAGTTGAACGTGCAGATAGCTATTAATGATTATGATATAGTTGGGATCACGGAGACATGGCTCCAGGGTGACCAAGGCTGGGAGCTGAACATCCAGGGATATTCAATATTCAGGAGGGATAGAGAGAAAGGAAAAGGAGGTGGGGTAGCGTTGCTGGTTAGAGAGGAGATTAACGCAATGGAAAGGAAGGACATTAGCTTGGAGGATGTGGAATTGGTATGGGTAGAGCTGCGAAACACTAAGGGGCAGAAAACTCTGGTGGGTGTTGTGTACAGGCCACCTAACAGTAGTAGTGAAGTTGGGGATGGTATCAAACAGGAATTTAGAAATGCGTGCGACAAAGGAAAAACAGTTATAATGGGTGACTTCAATCTACATATAGATTGGGTGAATCAAATTGGCAGGGGTGCTGAGGAAGAGGATTTTTTGGAATGTATGCAGGATAGTTATCTAAATCAACATGTAGAGGAACCAACAAGAGAGCAGGCTATTTTAGACTGGGTATTGAATAATGAGGAAGGGTTAGTTAGCAGTCTTGTTGTGCGTGCCCCCTTGGGCAAGAGTGACCATAATATGGTCGAGTTCTTCATTAGGATGGAGAGTGACATTGTTAATTCAGAAACAATGGTTCTGAACTTAAAGAAAGGTAACTTTGAGGGTATGAGACGTGAATTGGCCAAGATTGACTGGCAATCAATTCTAAAAGGGTTGACAGTGGATACGCAATGGAAGACATTTAAAGACTGCATGGATGAACTACAAAAATTGTTCATCCCAGTTTGGCAAAATAATAAATCGGGGAAGGTAGTGCATCCATGGATAACAAGGGAAATCAGGCATAGTATCAAAGGAAAGGATGATGCGTACAAAGTAACCAGAAAAAGCAGCATACCAGAGGACTGGGAGAAATTCAGAGACCAGCAGAGGAGGACAAAGGGCTTAATTAGGAAAGGGAAAAATAGATTATGAAAGAAAACTGGCAGGGAACATAAACTGACTGCAAACGTGTTTATAAATATGTGAAGAGAAAGAGATTAGTTAAAACAAATGTAGGTCCCTTGCAGTCAGAAACAGGTGAGTTGATCATGGGGAACAAGGATATGGCGGACCAATTGAATAACTACTTTGGTTCCGTCTTCACTAAGGAAGACATAAATAATCTGCCGGAAATAGCAGGGGTCAAAGGAGGAATTGAGTGAAATCCAGGTTAGTCGGGAAGTGGTGTTGGGTAAATTGAATGGATAAAAGGCCGATAAATCCCCAGGGCCAGATAGGCTGCATCCCAGAGTACTTAAGGAAGTAGCTCCGGAAATAGTCTATGCATTAGTGATAATCTTTCAAAACTCTTTAGATTCTGGAGTAGTTCCTGAGGATTTGCGGGTAGCAAACGTAAGCCCTCTTTTTAAGAAGGGAGGGAGAGAGAAAACGGGGAATTACAGACCTGTTAGTCTAACATCGGTAGTGGGGAAACTGCTAGAGTCAGTTATTAAAGATGGGATAGCAGCACATTTGGAAAGTGGTGGAATCATTGGACAAAGTCAGCATGGATTTACGAAAGGTAAATCATGTCTGACGAATCTTGTGGCATTTTTCGAGGATGTAACTAGTAGCGTGGATAGGGGAGAACCAGTGGATGTGGTGTATCTGGACTTCCAGAAGGCTTTCGACAAGGTCCCACATAAGAGATTAGTATACAAACTTAAAGCATACGGCATTGGGGATTCAGTATTGATGTGGATAGAGAACTGGCTGGCAAACAGGAAGTAAAGAGTAGGAGTAAACGGGTCCTTTTTCACAATGGCAGGCAGTGACTAGTGGGCTACCGCAAGGCTCAGTGCTGGGATCCCAGCTATTTACAATATACATTAATGATCTGGATGTGGGAATTGAAGGCAATATTTCCAAGTTTGCGGATGACGCTAAGCTGGGGGGCAGTGTTAGCTGTGACGAGGATGCTAGGAGACTGCAAGGTGACTTGGATAGGCTGGGCGAGTGGGCAAATGTTTGGCAGATGCAGTATAATGTGGATAAATGTGAGGTTATCCACTTTGGTGGCATAAACAGGAAAGCAGACTATTATCTAAATGGTGGCCGATTAGGAAAAGGGGAGATGCAGCGTGACCTGGGTGTCATGGTACACCAGTCATTGAAAGTAGGCATGCAGGTGCAGCAGGCAGTGAAGAAAGCGAATGGTATGTTAGCTTTCATAGCAAAAGGATTTGAGTATAGGAGCAGGGAGGTTCTACTTCAGTTGTATAGGGTCTTGGTGAGACCACACCTGGAGTATTGCGTACAGTACTGGTCTCCAAATTTGAGGAAGGACATTATTGCCATAGAGGGAGTGCAGAGAAGGTTCACCAGACTTATTCCTGGGATGTCAGGACTGTCTTAAGAAGAAAGACTGGATAGACTCTGTTTATACTTTCTAGAATTTAGGAAATTGAGAGGGGATCTTATAGAAACTTACAAAATTCTTAAGGGGTTGGACAGGCTAGATGCAGGAAGATTGTTCCCGATGTTGGGGAGGTCCAGGACAAGGGGTCACAGCTTAAGGATAAGGGGGAAACCCTTTAGGACCGAGATGAGAAGGACTTTTTTTACACAGAGTGGTGGGTCTCTGGAACTCTATGCCACAGAGGGTAGTTGAGGCCAGTTTATTGGCTATAGTTAAGAGGGAGTTAGATGTGGCCCTTGTGGCTAAGGGGATCAGAGGGTATGGAGAGAAGGCAGGTACGGGATACTGAGTTGATGATCAGCCATGATCATATTGAATGGCGGTGCAGGCTCGAAGGGCCGAATGGCCTACTCCTGCACCTAATTTCTATGTTTTTAATAAACCTATGGATCTATAGAGTGTAGGTTAAATTACAAAAGATTTGATGTCACTTGAGGTATTTCATGAGCCTCCCCTACAAGCCCAGTGAAGAATCTTTAACTGGATACTGCGATTCTGAACTGTTAAAATATGTTTTGTGCTCATAATCACACCAATTAAGGACTACAATCTCAGCCTCCAAAGATAAGAGAGCAATAAATTTGTAGAGGGAGGAAATTATTTAGATCGGACTACTTAATTATCTGTAGAATTGCAGGGTCTAAATCGTGGCATTCCATTATAATGCAATTTAAAAAAAATATGTTGAGGACGGCTCTATGGCGCAGCAGTAGAGGTGCTGCCTAACAGAGCCAGATAACCAGGTTCGATCCTGACTACGGGTGCTGTCTGTATGGAGTTTGGACATTCTCCCTGAGACCTGCATGGGTTTCCTCCCACATTCCAAACACGTGCCGGTTTGGAGGTTAATTGGCTTGGTAAAATTGGCAATTGTCCCTTGTGTGTGTGTAGGATATTGTTAAGTGTGTGGGGATCGCTAGTCTGTGGATCCTGGGCTGTGGGCTGAAGGGCCCATTGTATCTCTAAAACTAAAACTAAAATATGTGACAGTGATTTGGTTGCCCGCCTTGCATCTCTCTCTGATTATAGTGGAAATGCAATTTAGGAGACACAAAATCAACTGCCACGTTGCTCTCAGCTGCTTTATGTTATCAAACAATATGTACTCTATAATTTGGGGATTACATGTCAGAAGTAGATATGAATTTGACAGGTAAATTGACTGAGGTTATCTTGCTTTTCAAAATCTTGGGCACACCAGAAGGACAGTTATGATTTCCCTGGTACATTCTTATAATTGCCAATGAAGTTGAGTATTGACAAACTTGTCTTAAATCTAATTATTATAAGTAAGGAATAGAATGTGTTTAAGAGCATTGAAGGTCCAGCCAGGCTCTCGGATCCTGCACAAATGTATGATGAGGATTAAACGTTGATGGTGTGATCTAATTAAGCATATGAGTTGCATACAAAGCCACCCTTCAGTATAGGATAGTAAAGTTTAAATGCCGCAATAGACATCCACCCATTCTATATTGCCAGAACCTAAAATAGCCATTGAAAGGGTGGGATGGAAGTCCAGCATTGTTTACCCTCTTCCATAGAATTCTGGCCATGATTTTCATATTCACTCTGTAAAGATGGCTAAAGGGTTGAAAATGTGACAAGATACACCTTCAGCTGTCCAAGTTGTATCATCAGCCTGGACCCAACTATGGCCCAACATTCACCTTTCTACATGTTTTCAACCCACTCAATGAATGGTATCCCAACTGTGGTATCCTAACTGTGCCATTGCAGTAGAGACGCTTTGCATAGGAGGTCAATGTCCAGCCCTGTATGCTCAGGACGTTATCCCAATCATATCCATGGTATTTTCCTTCAAAAATGTGGATGAAACGAATGGATCCAACACAACATTTCATAAGTTTAATCCTAAGCACTCTGTATTTCTTTAAGATCATAAGTGATAGGAGCAGAATTAGGCCATTTGGCCCATCATGTCTACTCCACCAATCAATCCATCTGTCCCTCCGATCCTTATTCTCCTGCCTTGTCCCATTAGCCCCTGACACCGGTATTAATCAAGAATCTATCTATGCCTGCCTTAAATATCCATTAACTTGGCCTCCACAGCCTTCTGTGGCAGTAAGATACGTATTTATGCAGGAAAAAGGGAGCAAGCTGCTGCTGTTTTGTTCCATGACGCACTCTCCACTGGTGCTCTAAGCTTTATGGCACCATTTTAAGGTGGGGATCTCTGGCCTGACAAGAATAGGAATTTGCACTGATGTAGGCAAATTGGGTTGAGGGGTTTGGTTACAAGCTGCATAACTCTGTGACATAACAGAGTTAAATTATAAAATGAATGAGCCTTAAGTGGAATTAACATAATAATGAATAGATAACGGAGGAAGGAGAACGAACAATGACAAAGTCCGAGGTCAAGCAAGGCTTCTGTGGTCAACATAAGGTTTGCAAAAATTTCAGATTGTCTCCTTAAATACAATAAAGTTCAACTGTGAAATCAAGGATTTCATTGATGGGAATCTGATGAGTCATGCATGTCTGTGCAGGCGGGCAGAGTGGGCCAGCTCTTTGCATGGAATGTCTCAGAAGAGTGATTGTTTAAGAATATTGTTTATGTAATATTCTGGTCGGCTGGTCTGCTGAGCGGACGGAAACAAACAAGTTATTTTTAAAAATCACTTTTCTCCATTAAATTGTGAAAAGTAAAACTTCTAAAATGACAGAGAATTGTAAAAATGGCCAACAGGTCCATGTCTTCATGTGGTGAGTTGTCATGTCAGAGTCAATGAAAAGCACCATCTAGAAGTTCCCATTAAAACACCATGGGCAGGGGACATATAAGAAAGTACTGTGGACCAGCAATTGACATCTTAGAGTCCTTGGAAGAAAGATCAAATCCTCCATGTCCTTCCCCTCGATGAAAATATGATTCAGCATACTTGTTTAGTACCTCGCCCTATAATCTCTGACTGCACAAATTCCTTTTTCTTGGGTTTTTTCTTACCTTTTCCCTAGCTACCCTTTTGTTTTAAATGTAGGTATAAAAAGCCTTTTCTTTAATCTGATTCACAAAAGCCACTTCATGGCCCCTTTAGGCCCTTGTAATTGCCTACTTGAGATCTTTCCTCCTTGCGTTAAATTCCTCAAAGGCCCTGTCTGACTTCATCCTCTGAAACCTTGCATTCACTTTTTTCTTTTGACTGAATTTATAACCTCTTTGGTCATCCAAGGTTCCCTAACTTTGCCATCCTTATCCCTCCTCCTCTCTGATCCGTGTCAGTCCCGAACTTTGAACAACTGGCCTTTAAATGACAATCGCACATGTGAACCTATACAGTAACAACTGCGCTCATTGTATCCTCCAGAGCTCCTGCCTAATAATGTCATAATTTTCCTTGCTCCAATTTAGTACTTTCCCACAAGGTCCATATTTTTCCTGATTCAAAACAATCTTAATATGTTTGGAGTTGTATCCATTCCCAAAGTGCTCTTCCACTGAAACACCAGTCACCTGGCCAGGCTCTTTTCCCAACACAATGTTTGCTTCTCAGGTTGAATTATCCAGATACTGTTTCAAGAAATCCTTTTAGAAACACCTAACAAATTCTGCCCCATCTAAGCCTTTGGCACTGAGCAAGTACCAGTCAATGTTGGGAAAGTTAAAGTCACCCACTAAGCCAATCCTGGTGATTTGACGAAGGATCTCGACCCGAAACGTCACCTAATCCTTTTCTCCAGAGATGTTGCCTAACCCGCTGAACTACTCCAGCTTTTTGTATTGATGCCAAATCAACCCTCCTGTTGATTTGGCATCTATTGGTATTCTGTCTACATATCCGTTCGTCTATCTCATGCTTGCTATAATGAAATAAAACACTATTTGCAAAAAAAAACATTCCATAGTGACACAAAGCCACAACAGGAAAAATGGTTTGAACATTTCAAGATAATTTCAGATGGTATTAAATCAAAAGAAGAAGCTTTCAAAGCTGCCAAAGAAACAGTAAACCTGAGGACTGGGAGGGTTTCGGAAGCACTATGGTAGACCGGCAAATTATTAAAGAATAGAAAAACAGAATATGAAACTGAACTAGTGCGAAACACAAAAACAAGAGATTCTGTAAATTCAATTATGGCAAATGTGGTCTGCCTTTCAGCCAGAATTTAAATTTTATAATGCAGAATAAAGGAATGGCAGAGGAATTAACCATCAAAGAAGACGCTCTACACCTCCCAGAAATACTGGAGAACTATGTTAATAAGCTTTGTTTTCTATCTGTTCACCAAATCTTAATCCATGCTAGTGCATTACCCCAATTCCATGTGCTCTAATCTTGTTTACCAGCCTGCGTTGGACCTTGTCAAAAGCTGCCTGCAAATCCAAATAATACGTATTAAGCTCTAGTGAAACTGATAAATCCCAAATATCGGATGAATCATATTCCAGTAATTTGAAAGTGATGGCCAAGAATAAAGTAGATTATCTGGTTATCATTTTCCACAATACTTTAGATTCTGAAGTGGTTGAAGAAACAAAAGTGACACAAGAAAGAAACCCGCAATATGTTAGCCAGACGCTGTTGGAAATATGCTGCAGTCTATAATAAAGAATATGATATCCAGACACTTAAGAAACAATAATGCGATTAAACAGTGTCAAGGTGGATTTCTGACAGGAAATCATTTTTTACTGGAGTGGATTCTTTGAGGATCTGTTTGGTAGAGTAAATGACGGAAACCAGTCTCATTTTAGTTTCGAGATACAGCGTGGAAACAGGCCCTTTGGCCCACTGAGTCCATGCTGGCCATCGCTCACATTCACACTAGTTCTACTTTAACTCACTTTCTTATCCACTGCCTAAACATGAGGGACAATTTTTGCAGGGGCCAATTAACCGACAAACTTGCACATCTGTGGGAGGAAACTGGAGCATCTGGTGGAAACACACATAGTCACGGGGGGTTACACAAATTAGTAAAAAAAATGCTGGACATACTTAGATAATCAGGTAACATCTGTAAGAACAAAAATAGAACTAATCTTTCAGGTTGTCAGAACCGGAAGGAAATTGTTAAGATGCAGGGAGTGTGATGTCTATGATTGGGTAAAACTGAGCTGACCATGAAGATAAGCGGATTTTCAGAGCATTTTAATAGTTGGTTAATTGGTGAAAATCAAAGTTTAGGAATAAATGACAATATCTTAGCTTAGTTCTTGAACCACAATTATTTACAATCTACATCAACAAGTTTTACCGAGGGAACCAAATATATTTCCAAGTTGATTATCACAAATCTAAGTGGAAATATGAGTAATAATGAGAATGCGAAAAAGCTGAGGTACAAGCTGCATGGCAGATTTTGTACAATGTGCAAAGAATTGAAATCTACTTTGCGAGAAATACAGAAATACTGAGTATTTTTGAAATGGTAAGAGATTGGGAAATGGAAATGTTCAAAAGGACTGGGTATCCTTAAAACCCCCCCCATATAAATCTAAAGTGCAGGTGCAACAAAGTAGGTAACAAGGCAAATGCCATTTTGGAGTTTATTGCAAAAGGACAGGGGCTTGGTGAGACAAAAGCTGGAGTACTGTTCGCAATTTTGGGCCCCTTACAATAAAAAAGGATGTACTTGTTGCAGAGGAGATGGAGCACAAAATCATTAGACTGTTTCTGGGATGGCAGGACTGCCATATATGAGAACTAGTTTAGTGTCTGGGCCTTACAGAGATTAAAATAATTGGATACGCCTCAATGAAAGTCAGTAGCAGGCTTAGCGGGATTGTTGTGGGGAGTATGAGTTTCATCATTGAGAAGTCTAGATCTGGGGCGTAACAGTGTCGCAATATTGAGTAAGCTATTTAGGAGTGTAATTTGGAGACATTTTGGTGCTTAAATAGTGGTGAATGTTTGGAAGTTCTGGCACTAAGTTCATTAAGAATTGAGTGATAGATTTCTGGATATTAATTTAGTGAAGGAATATGGGAATAGAGCAGAGGAATGATGTTGAGGTAAAAGATTTGGCATCATCTTTTGAAAGGCAGAGGCAGCCCGAAGAGGCAGATGTCCTATTCTTGCTCGCATTTTGTATGTTTTTTATGTTTGCCATCATCTGAGAGAAGGGAAAGAAGGGAGATTCTACTAAAGAGCAAAAGTCAGGAGCGTACCATTTCTCTTTTACATACCTGTAAAATATCCAAAAGGTTTTCCAATTTCTATTTTATTTCTTCAAATATAAACCAATTCTTCCCACCTATTTTCTAATTTCTCCTGAGTCTGATTCATCTCACGCCAAAACACACCCTAACAACTGTATTTTGTCCGAATATCAAATCTCCATTTGTGACCCTAAATGGTCAACGTGAATGGGATATTCCTATTTAAAGAATGGTATTCACAATAACTTTAGTATCAACACTGGTGCATTTCGCAATAAAAAAAATATTGCTCCACCTGGTTAAGTCTTCCAAACCACACTTTGGTTCCCATACAATAGTTCTATACTGCGTAATCCCTCTGTCACTTGCAAGGCACAGACTGGTAATGAGCAGGCCCATTCTAATGTTGCCAAAGTCAGTGTCTGAAATTACATCTAGTACTTATTTAATTGATTGCTAAGGTCAAAATTACAGTAACTAAAATTAAACTACTGCCACCTCAGCATTTCAATATCTCTGTTCTATAAAATATGTAAGCTTCCTTTCAATCCTCTAAATAAAGCATTTGATTTGAATCTAGATTCACTGAAATCACGATCAGATCTGCTGGCAATAACCTCCCACTTTTTATGTGTAAGAAGGAACTGCAGATGCTGGTTTAAACCAAAGAAAGCCACAAGCCGGAATGCACTGCAGAGGGTGGTGAAAACTGCCCAACGCATCACCGGTTCCTCACTCCTCCATTGAGTCTGTTCATAGCAAGCGATGTCTGCGAAGGGAGCGCAGCATCGTCAAGGACTGGTCTCACCCCAGCCACAGTCTGTTTACCCTCCTCCCATTCGGGAGGTGCTACAGGTCCCTCCGTTGCCGGAGATGCTAACTGCACTTTGTTGTCTCTGTACTGTACACTGCACAATAACAATTAAAGATTGAATTGAATTGAAAAAAAAGCTGGAGTAACCCAGCGGGACAGACAGCATCTCTGGAGAGAAGGAATAGGTGACGTTTCAGGTCGAGACCCTTCTTCTCTCAACCCAAAACCTCACCCATTCCTTCTCTCCAGAGATGCCGCCTGCCCCACTGAGTGACTCCAGCGTTTTATGTCTATCTCCCACTTTTTTCCTTTTGTTGATGGAGCAATATTAAGGTCTTCCGTACATACATATTTCATAGCAAAAGGATTTGAGTATAGGAGTAGGGAGGTTCTACTGCAGTTGTACAGGGTCTTGGTGAGACCACACCTGGAGTATTGCGTACAGTTTTGGTCTCCAAATCTGAGGAAAGACATTCTTGCGATAGAGGGAGTACAGAGAAGGTTCACCAGACTGATTCCTGGGATGTCAGGACTTTCATATGAAGAAAGACTGGATAGACTCGGCTTGTACTCGCTAGAATTTAGAAGATTGAGGGGGGATTTTATAGAAACTTACAAAATCCTTAAGGGGTTGGACAGGCTAGATGCAGGAAGATTGTTCCCGATGTTGGGGAAGTCCAGAACAAGGGGTCACAGCTTAAGGATAAGGGGGAAGTCTTTTAGGACCGAGATGAGAAAAACATTTTTCACACAGTGGTGAATCTGTGGAATTCTCTGCCACACAAGGTAGTTGAGGCCAGTTCGTTGGCTATATTTAAGAGGGAGTTAGATGTGGTCCTTGTGGCTAAAGGGATCAGGGGGTATGGAGAGAAGGCAGGTAAGGGATACTGAGTTGGGTGATCAGCCATGATCATATTGAATGGTGGTGCAGGCTCGAAGGGCCGAATTGCCCACTCCTGCACCTATTTTCTATGTTTCTATACAGCTTTCAATGTCATTGTGGCTTCCAATCCTTGCCCTTCTTAATGATTTCTACACAAGTTGCCAGACGCTGATACTCCCAGATGAGAAAAGGCTTCTAATAACATTTGGTTTTGTTCCAAGGTCTGCATTTCCCACTCCATTCCCAACAATGAATTCCTTAGGGTCGAAGTCAAACAAATCTGGGCACCAGAGTACCAAGTCTGCCATCTTATGGCCAAATTGAATGTTGCATTGTTGAATCTGTCTTGAATTTTCTCACAGTAATTCCTGCATGTGTTTCAGAAATTATTCAGTTGAAGAACTTTGATTCATTTTGTTAATGTACTCAATGTATACCCTCGGTAATCTGATATTGTACCGAGGGTATACTACTTTTTAATTTTACTTGTATTCTTTGTTGATTCCGATCATACCTCATTCTGTATCTTTAAGTCAGATTCTGGACAGGAGACCTATTTCTAAGTCTCTGTCTGAGAGGCTTGTAACCTGAAGTTTGAAAAAAAAACCCAAATGATCAAATCATACCGAATCAATTGAACCTACGGATGCCTCTATCTCTTCTCGGAATATCACAGTATCTGCATTGACAACTGTAAAACATGAAATGGAACATCAAAATTAAAATCTAGTTTTGGTATCTTAGATTAGCCAAACAACATTGTGTGACCATTTTACAAAATGAGTAGATGGTCCATCTCTATCAACATTGCTTCACCAAGATCCAGATACGAGGGAGAATATGGTCTTGTGTGATATCCCTATGTATCCTGTCATGGGAACCTGGGGGCCTCTCGGGGCCCTTCGGGCAGCATGTGGCACAACAGCGGAGTTACTGCCTTACAGCGTCATGAGACCCGGGTTTCATCCTGACTGTGGGTGCTGTCTGTACAGAGTTTGTACGTTTTCCCTGTGACTGGGTGCTCCAGTTACATCCCACGTTCCAAAGATGTGCAGGTTTGTAGGTTGATTGTGTTCTGTAAATTGTCCTTAGAGTGTCGAATCGGAGGGTGGCATGGTGGTGCAGTGGTAGAGTTGCTGCCTTACAGTGCCAGAGACCCGGGTTCGATCCCGACTCCAGGTGCTTGTACGTTCTCTCCGTGACCTGTGTGGGTTTTCCACAGGAGTTTCCTCCCACACTCCAAAGACATACAGGTTTGTAGGCCTGGTAAAAATTGTAAATTATCACTAGTGTGTGTGGGATCGTGTTAATGTGCAGTGATTGCTGGTCGGTGCGGATTCGGTGGGCCAAAGGGCCTGTTTCCATGCTGTATCTCTAAACTGAACTAAACTTTCCTGTATGATCATCAAGATTCCTCCTCCTGTTGAATGAGTTGTTCCCAAATTAGGTAACAAGTCTATTCAGCCGTACAAAGCCCTGATGAAGGTCTCAACTTGAATATCAACACATCCCTTTTGCCTCCACAGATATTGCTGAGTTCCTCCAGCAGTTTTTTCGGCAGCGTACAATGACCACTCGCACTCGAAAAGACTCATCAGTCAGAGCTTGTCACATCTCACTAGTTTGTGGCCAGGAACAAATTGGAAGAAACAATACTTCCAACGTGGTGTGAGTTGCAAACTCAGGAAACTCACAGGTCTTCAGAAAATCTGACATTGTGTAAATCACTCTGGATAGACCCTGCACTGCTCAGCAAGATGTCAAGATACGTAATGGTTCACAACCAGGTCTCATAATAACATAGCATTTATAAATGAAAGTAATTTGTTTCCTATTCTTCCTTTTAGTATTGTCTGTCTTTCCAAATTGATATCCAGTAAATAAGAGTGGCATGATTTGTGATGGCATATGTTTTAAAAAAAACCTCTCTCATTCAATTTAGCAATGCCACCATTAGTCAAAGGCTTCACTCAATCCTCATTGTGCAAAAAAAAACCATGTAATCTAAAACAGTGACTTGCCAGTTGAGAGGCTTGAAGACTTAAAAGCTTGTTCACATGGGGATTAAGATACAAGACCAAGCTACCCTTGTGCCTGAGGTGATGGTAAAGTTGGTTGGAGGGCCTTTTCAGGACTCATAAATTCAGACTACCACGGTTTAGCCAAGCAGTACTGTCATTTATTCCTCTCGCTCATCAACCTGATGCCACATTAGAATAAATTTAAGAGGCGCAACTCTGAGCTAAAAC
The DNA here is from genome assembly GCA_963514005.1 of Raja brachyura. Next base: position 62,190,593 of record OY740789.1, read on the forward strand.
AAAACATTTTGTAAATATAAATGTGCACACTTTCAATTTAGCCTGCATGTTAGTATACTCCGAATAATAATTTCTTCTTTCATCTTTACGAACACTCTAACAAGGAAAGGATACCCTTATATCGTGCAGGACAGAAATGCTCATAGCTTTGTAGGCTTGGCCCTTGCACCCTGTGTTTACCTTGGTGACACTCAATGTTACTCCATGGAAGAAGCTTACCAGTGTATAAAGCTCAACAGTGTTAATTGGGGCATATAAGTGCTGATATTGAGAGCAGAATTCTAGTGACTTCAAAGCTTGACAATTGCCTTACAGGAGTATTCAGCATTAATCTAACCACCATGTTTCTACGCACAGTACATCTATTTCCAAAGCCAAATTAGAAGACAATTAAAAGAAAACTGAGGGTGAAGGACCACATGACACCTGCTCAATTCCATTGCTCAGCCAGCATGTACCAATTCCAAATGCTAGCGCAATTATATCCCAATGCTGAGTTCCTGTTCCATAATTTTTCCTGTGGAAATTTCCAGTAGCAAAATGCTCTCTGCAATCAGTTTTCATCACAGTTTCTCGAGAAGTGTGTGATTATTTGTAGGGGAAAAAAAACTGTCCTCATTCTTTGTCCAAGTGTTGTCTTCATTGGCATTTTGACCATCCATTTGCCAAGTGCTTTCTGTTTAAATAGTAGTCGTAAGCCAGTTACTTACTTTTCAAAACAACTCAAGCACTTATCCTCGATGTGCGGATTCATTTAAATGTTCACATAAGTTATAGGGAACTTTAATTAGAGAATTGATTGATGATTTTCTGCATGTGTTGAGCTTCAAGCAAGCTCAGGATCCATGTTTTTTGTCCAAATTTAGAGTCAACCATTTAAGATTAACAGTGGTAATAAAAACAGAAAATGCTGGACATACTCAACAGTTCAGGCAACGGCTTTAGATAAAGAAAGAGAAGCAATGTTTCAGATACACAACCTCCCTGACCGCTAAAGTCAGCTCTATTTCTCTACTCACCAAATGCCCAGTTTACTTTATTGTCACGTGTACCAAAGTGCAGTGAAAAGCTTTTGTTGCATGCTAATCAGTCAGCAGAAAGACATGATTACATGATTATAATCGCTCCATTTCAAGTGTACAGATACATGCTAAGGGAATAACCTTTAATCCAAGGTAAAGCCAGCAAAGTCTGATCAAGGATAGTCCGAGGGTCATCAAAGAGGTATTCAGTAGTTCTGCACTGCTCTCTGGTTGTGGTACGATGATTCAATTGCCTGAAAACAGCTGGGAAAAAACTGTCCCCGAAACTGATGGTGTGCGTTTTCATATCTTTTGTCTGATGGGAGAGAAGAGGGAATGGCCAGGGTGTGACTCGTCCTTGATTATGCTGCTTGCCTTGCCGAGCCAGCGTGAGGTATAAATGGAGTCAATAGAAGGGAGGTTGGTTTGTGGGATGATCTGAGCTGCATCTACATTTCGCTGATATTTCTTGCAGTCTTGGATGGAGCTGTTCCCAAACCAAACTGTGATGCATCCTGTCAAATGCTTTCTATGGTGCATCTGTAAAAGTTGGTGAGAATTGTAGGGGACATGCCAAACCTCCGAAGCTTACTAAGGAAGTAGCGGCAGTCAATGGCCAGGTCTGAAGAAGGGTCTCGACCCGAAACATCGCCTATCTCCTTCGCTCCTTAGATGCTGCTGCACCCGCTGAGTTTCTCCAGCTTTTTGTGTAACCCTAGCGGCAGTAAATGCTGCTTGGCCTGTTGAGTATTTCTACTATTGGTTTCTTATTTCACACATCCCCCATGTGGAAATATTTTTCATTTTACTTACCTGGCGAGGTTGAATAGATAGGTTGAAGCACAAGGAGGTGCATGCAAAGAACAAGAACAAGACAATGCTGCTTTACTCTGCTTTTATTGTAGATCTGCTCCTAAATGAACAGTGACTGCTGCACACTTCTGCTCATGCTGCCGTACATGGCTATAGGTATATTTTCTGGTCCTCACTTTCTAGCCCTCACTTTTACCTCTCATTTTCTAACCTTAGCAATGTACCACTCCTTACTTTTAATCCCTCAAGTTCTGCCTCTCACTTTCTTTGCATCAAAACGTCTTTCTCTTTGATAATGTATTGCTCATCTCTTTGTACACTTCTTCAAAGGTTCAATGCCAGTGCCTGATGAAGTATGTCCTGCAATGTTTTCTGAATTCTTAGCCAGCCCGGCCCCATAGGTTTGAGGATATACTGCTTGAACTGGTTTGTAAGGTCTGGGCTGATTGAAGAGGCCAATGAGTGAACCACAGGCTCTCCCACAGGTGGAATGGGATGTGCTTGATCAGTTAGATTGGGGGGGGGGGGGGTGGTGAGAGCGGGGTAGTTTGAGGTGGCATGTTTCTTCTGCAGTTACACAGGACATTTGTGTGCCCTGATACATAAACTTGAAAATTCTTAATAACATTCTCAAGACTCCTTCTCCAATTTGACCAGTCAATGGCCAGGAATTCTCTTCAGACAATGGGGAAGCTGGGTTTTTTTCAAGTAAGTTTTAATGACATTCTTGGATATTTTCCTTTCCTTTCTCTGCCTGTTTTTTCAAATGACAAAGCGAGGAATAGAATACCAGTTTTTAGATCATAATATAAGTATTCGTGCTTATCTTATTAAAACTTGGAATTCATGATTGATTGCTTAAGAAACATGTTTAGAGCCATGGGGAAGAAGCATGGATGCAGTACTAATTGAATACATGTAGGCCAGGCAGGGTGGGCTGAATACGACATGCTTAATTTATTGGATATCATGAGTTCCTCCTTTAAAGCCCTGATTCTCCCTTTCCTTCTTTAAACGCATTACATAGTGATTCTGACTATGTTTACAGCCACCCCATCTAAAACATAATGTTTGGCTTCAAATGTAATTTTTAATAATTCCTCATTGAAGCATGTTGCCATATTTTATCAAAGTGAAGATACTATCAAATCCTAATTTTTGTTTTAACAAATATCAACTCAGACATTATCAGTATGTTTAAAATTTGTGCGAACACACTTGTTCTTGTAGACAACTATGCCAACACAGCATCGGGGAATATGGCTGGGTTTGACGGTAGCAGTGGGCATAACATTTACAGTATAATGCTTTGAATTAACCAAGCATTTATTAGTTGTTATCTTTTGGTGTTCATGCTATTTTAGTTATAAATTATGTTAGCTTTGTATTTTCCGATATACTCCATGATACTACCTGTCGTACAATGTGGGACCGAGGAGCATTCTCAGATGAATTGTTGTCACAAAGAGCTCCCGATATATAATTGGAAAAAGTTTCTATTTTGGTCAGGAGAACTCACAATGTGTTTCAAAGAAACATAGAATTTTCAATGACGTTTAGGGTTATTATTGTTACATGTACCAAGGTACCGTGAAAAGGTTTTGTTTGCCTGCTATCAAAATCAAATCAGATAATACTCTTCAGAAAAGCAATCAAGCCAAATGCAAGTGGTAAAGGTAGAGCGAAGAGAAAGATACCAGAGTGCAGAATATAGTTCTCAGCATTGCAGTAAAACATTTCCAGAGAGAGTGTGCAATGTTGGCAATGAGATAACTTGGAGAATTGGAACTGTACCGAGCTTTTGGAAGGACCATGCAGAGTATAAACACAGCAGATAAGAAGTTGTTCCTGAGTCTGAAGGTACGAGCTTTCTGCCCAATAGGAGCAGGGGGAAGAAAGAATGACCAGGGTGAGAAGGGTCCTTGATTATGTTGGCTGCTATCCCATCACCAACGTCTCTATTTCATGACGAGACTGGGGAAATTTGGCATGTCTCCTGTGACTCTTGCAAACCTCTACAAGGTGCACCAAAGAAAAGCATACTTCTGGGTTACATCACAGCTCTGCCCAAGAACTGAGAGTTGTAGATGTAGCCCAGTCCATCACATGGACCAAACTTCCCACCATTGACTCCATCTACACTTCAACCTGCCGTAGAAAAGCACCGAACATAAACAAAGACTTATCTCACCCCAGTCATTCCTTCTTCTTCCTGCTCCCATGCAGCAGAAGGTACAGAAGCTTGAAAGCACACACACACCAGACCTGGGAACAGCTATTTCCCCTGTATTAATTATTAGGCTTCTTACCGGTCATTCCATAAGCCAGGTTTCCATTTGATTCGCCTCTACCCCATTGAGGACATATAACTTTGTCTAAGAGACCGATGTATTACAATACTAAGAAATATATTCTGCACTCTGTATCTTCCCCTTTGTTCTACCGGGCCTTTGCAGTGTATGGCAGGGCTCTGAGGAGCACAGTGATCTAGGAGTGCAAGTACATAGTTCCTTGAAAATGGCATCACAGACAGATAGGGTGGTCAAGAGGTTTACGGAACAATGGCCTAATAGAATCATAGAGTGATACAGCATGGGAACAGGACCTTCGGCCCAACTTCTCCACACCAGCCAACATACCCCAGCTACACGAGTTACACCTGCCAGCATTTACGCCATATCCCTCCAAACCTGTCCTATCCTTGTACCTGTCTAACTATTTCTTATACGTTGGGATAGTCCCTGCCTCAACTACCTCCTCTGGCAGCTTATTCAATACACCCACCACCCTTTTTGTGAAAAAGTTATCCATCAGATTCCTATTAAATCTTTTCCCCTTCACCTGAAACCTATGTCCTCTGGTCCTCGATTCGCCTACTCTGGGCAAGAGACTCTCTGTATCTACCTAACCTATTCCTCTCATGATTTTATACACCTCTATAAGATCGCTCCCTCATCCTCCTGCACTCCAAGGAATAGAGTCCTAGGCTACACAACCTCCCTCTATAGCTTAGCCCCCCAGTCCTAGCAACATCCTCATAAAAACCTATGTCAGAGGTCCTCAGTCAGAGGAAAGAGTATAGATGTTGGGAGGTTATGTTTCAGTTGTATAAAATGTTGGTGAGGCCACATTTGGACTGTGTTCAGTTTTGGTCACCCTGTTATAGGAAATATATTGTTAAGCTGGAAAGGGTGCAGAAAAGATTTACATAGATGTTGCCAGGACTTGAGGGAGAGGTTGAGCAGGCTATGCTAGGACTTTATTCCTTGCAGTGCAGGAGGATGAGTGGTGGTCTTGGAGAGGTATATAAGATCATGATTTAAATAGATAAGGTAAATGCACAGTGTCAAAGTATGGGAAGCAAGAAACAGAGGACATAGGTTTAAGGTGATAGGGGAAATATTTAATAGGAAACTGAGGGGCAACTTTTTTCACACAAAGGGTGATGGGTATATGGAAGAAGCTACCAGATGAGGTTGTTGGGCCAGGTACCATCACAAGTTTTAAAATACATTTAACAGGTGCATGTTTAGGGAAGATTTATGAGGATATGGGTCAAACACAAGCAGGCGCGACTAGTGGAGATGGGGCACCTTGGATGGCTTGGGCAAGTGGGGCCGAAATGCCTATTTCCATGCTATATGACTATTCTAATTGAGTTTGAACTGACTGTATGTATGGTATATCTGACCTGTTTGCAAAACAAAGCTTTTCATTGTATCTTGTAATATGTGACAATAAAAACCCAAAACCTAAACCTCGTGAATGGAGTTTGAGCAGAATTTGTCCGCACAGTCGTGGGTGCATAGGGTGCATAGTAGGGGACTGAGAATGGATCCTTTTGGGGCACCGGTGTTGACAATTAAAGTGGAGGATTTGTTGTTGCTTATCCCCACTAATTATGGCCTGTGTGACAAAGTCGAGGATCTAGTGACAGAAGGTGTGCTGAGTCCTAGGTCCAGGAGTTTGGAGATAAATTTGGATGAGATTATGGTGTTGAAATTCTGACTCTGCATCATTTAGTAGTAACCTACTAGTCAGATCAGCTCGACCCAGTTTGTATCAATATTATCTGGGTCCCACACAATAAAATAATGGTGTTTGAAGAAGAACAATGTGATTCTTTGTGAATTGATCACCATTCAGCAATTTCATCACACTTATTGCCTGTGGATGCTTATGGTTTTTGTTGACGTTGACTGCGTTTTAAGTTTTTCTACACACCAGTTACCGAAATCTTCCAAAGAATTTGAACCGTATGAAAGTAAATTCATGGAGGTACATGCCTTATTGCTTTATTTCCCTTTAAAGTGCTTCTTTCTGCCCTTTTAAGAATAATCTGTTTAAGTGTCATATGAATACCAGACTTTAAAAAAGCAGCATGTAAAGCGATTTTTAATTTCTATAATACAAGTAATCCTAGATTACAACAGAGAACAAAATAGGCAGTTTCTTCCCTTTCAGTGTGTCATTTTTGGCAAAGAACATTGTACTGACTGAGTGCAATTAATAGTTGAGCCAACCATTTCCTTCCAAATTAAGGTTTATGTGTTAGATTTCATGTGCAGAAATAACCATCTTGATCTGCCACAGGAAATGATGGTCCAATTCTACATAGCCATCGTAGAGTCTGTTCTCACCTTCTCCATCATGGTCTGGTTTGGCTCGGCTACCAAGCACGACACCTGGAGGCTGCAGCGAATCGTCTGATCAGCAGAGAAGATTATTGACTGCATCCTTCCCTCCATTGGTGAACTGTACACTGCAAGGGCCAGGAAGCGAGTGCTCAAGTTCACCTCTGACCCTTCACACCCTGGCCACAAACTCTTTGAAACACTTCCCTCTGGAAGGCGACTCCGGACTGTCAAAGCTGCCTCAGCAAGACATAAAAACAGTTTTTATCCACGAGTAGTTGCTCTACTCAACACCCAAAAATCTGTAGCCTCCCTTTGATCTGGTATTTTGTTGGTTCACATGGTTGATCAATGGTGTTTTATCATTAATGTTTTATTATTATTAATGTTTAGTGTTTTCTGAGTCATTCGTAACTGTCCCTGTAAGTCATGTTGTTACTTGTGGGCGGAACACCAAGGCAAATTCCTTGTATGTGAATACTTGGCCAATAAACTTACTTACTTAGTTCTCAATCCAAAATGGCAATGGATAGAAATTCAGAACACTGTTGAATTAGAATTGGGGTTACATTTTGCACTAGAAATACTTAATTCAACATATTGAAGTTACTTAAGAAGGGCAGCAAAGATAAACCAGGAAACCACATGCCGATGAGCCTGACACCTGTGGTGGGAACCTTTTAGGAAGGGATTCTGAAGGATAGGATCTTCTAGCATTTGGATAGGCAAGGAGTGATTAGGGATAGTAAGCAAGGCTTTATGTGTGGTTAAATCATGTCATGAATCTGAAAGAGTTTTTTGAAGATGTCAGGAAAAGAGCAGTGGACCTTGTCTATGGGGATGTTAGCAACATCTTTGATAATCTCCCGCGTGGAGGGTATTCTGGAAGGTTACATCACATGGAATCCAAGGTGAACTAGACAAATGGCTTCAAAATTGGCTTGGAAAAAGGAGTTAAATTGTAGTTGTGGAGGTTCTTTTTAAATAAATTTGACACCAGTAACCAATAATGTACTACAAGGGTTGGTTCTGGGTCCACTGTTGTTTGTTATCTACATTAACAATTTGGATGACAATGGTTTAAAGCTTCAAGTTCTTAAGAGTAAATATCACCAATAACTTGTCCTGGACCAGCCATATCAAAGCTGTGGGCAAGAAAGCACACCAATGCCTCAACTTCCTAGGAAGGCTTAGGAGGTTTGGCATGTCCCCAACTACTCTCACCAACTTCTACAAATGCACCGTAGAGAGCATTTTATCAGGATGCATCACAGCATGGTTTGGGAACAGCTCTATCCAAGACTGCACGAAATTGCAGAATTGTGAACGCAGCCCAAACCATCATGCAAACCAACCTCCCTTCCATTGACTGCATCTGCACTTCACACCGTCTCAGCAAGTCCACCAGCATAATCAAGGAGGAGTCTCACTCACTCCCTTTTCTATCAAGCAAGGGGTACAAAGTGAGAAAATGCACATCTCCAGATTCAGGGACAGTTATTTCCATGCTGTTATCAGGCAACTAAACCATCCTGTCACCAACGAGAGAGCGGTCCTAACCTACCATCTACCTCATTAGAGACCTTCAACCTATCATTTATCAGAATTTACTGGACTGTCTCTTGCACTAAACGCTATTCCCTTATCCTATATCTGTACACTCTGGACAACTTGATTGTAATTATGTAATCTTTCCACTGGCTGGACAGCACACAACAAAAAAGCTTTTCACTGTACCGTGGTACACGTGACAATAATATACCAAACCAGTTAATATTGTTAGTACACTTGCGGATGTCAATAAATTGGTGGTAGAATGGATAGTGAGGAAGGATATCTTAAATTTACAACAAGAGCAAGATCAATTGCAAAGGTGAGATAAGGAATGGCAAATGGAATCGACTCCGCTCAATTACTCAGATGGGTCCAGGTTCAGTGTTGAATTTCAATTGCTCGTTTGGCAGTGAAAATCCTTGGTGGTCTTGCCCCTCTCATATCAGTTTAACTTTGTTCACCTACAATGTTTTGCAATTCTCCAATTCTGTCCTTTTGAACACACCCAGCTCAATTTTGATTAGAATTACTTACACAATTATTGCAATGCTGACTAAGAACATTCAGTTCATTGGGTCCATGATGCACCAACAGAACAATCCCTTCAGTCCCATTCCCCTCCTGCAACATATTCTGTCTATGCCACATGGCAGCTTGAGCTACCGAGCTCCAAGGCACCCCATTCCACTCTTTCTCTTTAGAATCAATTGTTGAAACCCGCTACCTGACCTAATATTTCTGTTAAGTCGTTCAGTATCAAATTCTGTCCATTAACACCTCCTGAGATGCATCTTACTATGCTTTACTTTGGTAACGATGTGAGAATAAACGCAAATCACTGGTAAAGTGATGTCACATTAAGCATATCTGATAATTGCAGAGCTCTAAAGAAATAACTAAGAGATGGGTAGGAAGGAACTGCAGATGCTGGTTTACACCGAAGACAGACACAAAATGCTGGAGTAACTCAGAGCAACAGGCATCTCTGGATAGAATGAATGCATGATGTTTTGGGTCGAGACCTTTCTTCAGGGAGAGTCAGGGGAGGGGAGCACAGAGATATGGAAGGGTAAGGTGTGAAAACAAGCCATCAAAGGGGATGAAGCCAAGGAAAATGTAGAATAGATAATTGTTAGCTAGGAGAAGGTGACAACGAAGCAGAAGCAGCGATAACATTTAATGAGAGGGGCGACCAGACTAGTCGGAGATGGATTTGGTTGAATATCTTTTAATGGGATTCAATGAGCCAAACAGCAGCCTTTTTAGTGTTTAATGGCCCTCTGTGAAACTACAATATTTTTGGAAACACGATGATGCATTAGGGCCAGAGCAGTTACGAGAAACAATATTTGTTGAACATACTTTGTTTTTTCTCTGGATGAGTCCGAGCCCTCCGGCTGAGAGGAGGCCACGGATGTTTGGTCTACAGGGAGCGCTGTCGAGTGCGATGAAGGTGTTGTCCCGGGGAGACGGGGGCGGTCGGTGGCGAGCCTGTTGTGAGCCTGTTGGTCGCGGCCCGCTCGTTGTCCGGGTTTCCCACACCGCCGCTTGTCATTGGGTTACACGCCGTGCTGTTTACCGAGCCGCCGCCGCGGGACTGCCGGGATAGTAGGAGCCGGATCTGGAGGACCGCAGGAAGTCCTCCCAGCTGCCGCTGGTGCCCAACGACAAGATGGCTGTCGGTGGCAAGTTGGAGCCAGCAGCCACCAACATAGCAGCATTTTACACGTACAAAGGAGGATAGCTGGAGACGAAGGCTCCCGCTTCCGTGCTGCTGGGATACTGGTAGACCAATATATGGACAGAAATGGGGTCCCAGACCCTCCAAATCTTGAGACAGGGCGTCTGGGCTTCCATCACTGGCGGATGGTATTATGATCCTCATCAAAACACATTTGTCAATGCTTTCCATCTCTACATCTGGCTCTTCTTCCTTTGTTTCCCATTCACATTGTACATGGTGAGTGCACGGTTGTGCATTTTTACTTATAATCGGTCTTTTTGCTTTGAAATTCGCTGTTGGGTTTTCGGGGAAGAGCATGTGCAGGGTTTGCTCTACACAACGTGAAAGATTCCCGTCTCCAAGCCTGTGTGTGAGTAATAAAGTGGGACTTCTGGTCCAAAATAAATAAATTCGGGACTGATCTCTGTGGAGGAAATGGAAATAACAAGGTAGTCACAATTAAGCTGTATAAATGGCAGCGAATGTAAAAGCAGCTCGAATACAAATAATTATTTTTTGGGATAAAACATTTGAGTTTCAGATTTAGACACGATGTGGTCTATATTTTTATATTTAATTAGTTTTTTTTTAATGGATTCATTTATGTTTATATTTGACTTGTCATTGTATGTACAATTCCTTACAAACAAGACGCGATTCACCTCTTAAACTTTTTTTATGATTCAATTAAACATGCTATCCTATTTTTCTAACGTAAACCTACTTTGTTATTCTGATTGGACAGGTTGATGTATTCTCAGCTGCGACTGTATTTTGCCAGCTGGTGTTGTTTATTTTTCTATTTTGTTACTGGTTGTAATGTCACCTGATTCATTTAGTAGGTCATGCTTCTGGAAATTTTGACTTATTAAAGGTAAGAATAAACGAGTTGATGTAAGAGGCAACCTCTCTGGGATTAGAAAGTTACTGTTTCACAAATACACAGTAGCAGTAACTAATAATCTTTTTTATAATAAATGAAATGCTGTGAGTGCAGCTTTTGGTAAACACAAAGTTTATCAAAAGTTTAGCACATGATTAAGAAACAGGCTGCAAAAATGTGAAAGGTTACACATAATCACATTTATGAGGGTTTTTCTGTCACAGCTTCAATCACTTCTAAAGTGCTTATTGGACACGGATACATCTTGAAGAGTAGTTACTGTTGTACCATGGGAAATGCGAAAGCTAATTTTCACACAACAAACGTCCACAAATAACACTGAGATATTCTGTTAAAGAAATGTTGAGTGAGCATTAAAGGACATGGGTGGCAAACAAGTACCATACATTTGGTGGAACCATGGGGCTTATCTGAAAGATGGCACCAGTGGGAACCTTGGGGCTTATCTGAAAGATGGCACTATGATGCCCACCAGTGTCAGGTTTGGTTTTTGGGTTTGAATCCTTGTCATGAGCTGTAATCGTTTTGTAGCACCAACTTGCATTAATGGATCATAATTTACATACAGTATTCAAAGGTGTTTTGCAGGAGATATGATTTGAGTAGTGTAATTTGAGGGTATTTTTGCTTCAAAAAGAGGAATAAAATCAATTTTGTGTTTCCTTTGTCTCCTTGTACCCATTCATGATTTTGAGGTTGGTATACTGCTGTCTATGGGAGCAGCTAGTACCCAAAAACAGTGCAATTAGTTTTTCTGTTTTGCTTTGTGCATTTCTTTGCATCAGAAGATATTTTGTGCGGCTGAAAGGGAACACTGAGTAGTTGGGTGGGATTGAAACTTTCCTGGATTAACCTTGACTATTAAAAGTAATCCAGATGATAAGATACAAGGGAATATATATAAAATTGTTTTTTGATTTAAATCATGAAGTCATGGCATTGTATAGCTCAGAAATGGGCCCTTCGGTCTTCTACATCCATGCCGACCTTGTAGTCCAGCTACACTAACCCGATTTTTCCAGCAGTAGGACGGCATCCTTCTATTCCTTGCCAATTTATCAGTCTAGATATCTCTTGGGTGTAATAATTGTATCTGATTCTCCCACCTCCTTGGGCAGCACATTTGAGAAATTAATACTGTGTAAAAATGAAAATTAGCCCATGAATATCTTTTAAAACACCTTCCCTCTCCCTGCCCCCTCCCCTCTGTCCCCCATCCCCCTCCCCTCTGTCCCCCATCCCCCTCCCCTCTGTCCCCCATCCCCCTCCCCTCTGTCCCCATCCCCCTCCCCTCTGTCCCCCATCCCCCTCCCCTCTGTCCCCCATCCCCCTCCCCTCTGTCCCCCATCCCCCTCCCCTCTGTCCCCCATCCCCCTCCCCTCTGTCCCCCATCCCCCTCCCCTCTGTCCCCCATCCCCCTCCCCTCTGTCCCCCATCCCCCTCCCCTCTGTCCCCCATCCCCCTCCCCTCTGTCCCCCATCCCCCTCCCCTCTGTCCCCATCCCCCTCCCCTCTGTCCCCCATCCCCCTCCCCTCTGTCCCCCATCCCCCTCCCCTCTGTCCCCCATCCCCCTCCCCTCTGTCCCCCATCCCCCTCCCCTCTGTCCCCCATCCCCCTCCCCTCTGTCCCCCATCCCCCTCCCCTCTGTCCCCCATCCCCCTCCCCTCTGTCCCCACCCCCCTCCCCTCTGTCCCCACCCCCCTCCCCTCTGTCCCCATCCCCCTCCCCTCTGTCCCCCATCCCCCTCCCCTCTGTCCCCCATCCCCCTCCCCTCTGTCCCCCATCCCCCTCCCCTCTGTCCCCCATCCCCCTCCCCTCTGTCCCCCATCCCCCTCCCCTCTGTCCCCCATCCCCCTCCCCTCTGTCCCCCATCCCCCTCCCCTCTGTCCCCCATCCCCCTCCCCCCTGTCCCCCATCCCCCTCCCCCCTGTCCCCCATCCCCCTCCCCTCTGTCCCCCATCCCCCTCCCCTCTGTCCCCATCCCCCTCCCCTCTGTCCCCCATCCCCCTCCCCTCTGTCCCCCATCCCCCTCCCCTCTCTCCCCCACCCCCCTCCCCTCTCTCCCCCACCCCCCTCCCCTCTCTCCCCCACCCCCCTCCCCTCTCTCCCCCACCCCCCTCCCCTCTCTCCCCCATCCCCCTCCCCTCTCTCCCCCATCCCTCTCCCCTCTCTCCCCCATCCCCCTCCCCTCTCTCCCCCATCCCCCTCCCCTCTCTCCCCCATCCCCCTCCCCTCTCTCCCCATCCCCCTCCCCTCTCTCCCCCATCCCCCTCCCCTCTCTCCCCCATCCCCCTCCCCTCTCTCCCCCATCCCCCTCCCCTCTCTCCCCCATCCCCCTCCCCTCTCTCCCCCATCCCCCTCCCCTCTCTCCCCCATCCCCCTCCCCTCTCTCCCCCATCCCCCTCCCCTCTCTCCCCCATCCCCCTCCCCTCTCTCCCCCATCCCCCTCCCCTCTCTCCCCCATCCCCCTCCCCTCTCCCCTCTCTCCCCATCCCCCTCCCCTCTCTCCCCCATCCCCCTCCCCTCTGTCCCCCATCCCCCTCCCCTCTGTCCCCCTCCCCTCTGTCCCCCATCCCCCTCCCCTCTGTCCCCCATCCCCCTCCCCTCTGTCCCCCATCCCCCTCTGTCCCCCACCCCCCTCTGCCCCCCAAACCCCTCCCCTCTGCCCCCCACCCCCCTCCCCTCTGCCCCCCATCCCCCTCCCCTCTGCCCCCCATCCCTCTCCCCATCCCCCTCCCCTCTCTCCCCATCCCCGTCCCCTCTCTCCCCATCCCCCTCCCCTCTGTCCCCCATCCCCCTCCCCTCTGTCCCCCATCCCCCTCCCCTCTGTCCCCCATCCCCCTCCCCTCTGTCCCCCTCCCCTCTGTCCCCCATCCCCCTCCCCTCTGTCCCCCATCCCCCTCCCCTCTGTCCCCCATCCCCCTCCCCTCTGTCCCCCATCCCCCTCCCCTCTGTCCCCCATCCCCCTCCCCTCTGTCCCCCATCCCCCTCCCCTCTGTCCCCCATCCCCCTCCCCTCTGTCCCCCTCCCCTCTGTCCCCCATCCCCCTCCCCTCTGTCCCCCATCCCCCTCCCCTCTGTCCCCCATCCCCCTCTGTCCCCCACCCCCCTCTGCCCCCCAAACCCCTCCCCTCTGCCCCCCACCCCCCTCCCCTCTGCCCCCCATCCCCCTCCCCTCTGCCCCCCATCCCCCTCCCCTCTGCCCCCCATCCCTCTCCCCATCCCCCTCCCCTCTCTCCCCATCCCCCTCCCCTCTCTCCCCATCCCCCTCCCCTCTCTCCCCATCCCCCTCCCCTCTCTCCCCATCCCCCTCCCCTCTCTCCCCATCCCCCTCCCCTCTCTCCCCATCCCCCTCCCCTCTCTCCCCATCCCCCTCCCCTCTCTCCCCATCCCCCTCCCCTCTCTCCCCATCCCCCTCCCCTCTCTCCCCATCCCCCTCCCCTCTCTCCCCATCCCCCTCCCCTCTCTCCCCATCCCCCTCCCCTCTCTCCCCATCCCCCTCCCCTCTCTCCCCATCCCCCTCCCCTCTCTCCCCATCCCCCTCCCCTCTCTCCCCATCCCCCTCCCCTCTCTCCCCATCCCCCTCCCCTCTCTCCCCATCCCCCTCCCCTCTCTCCCCATCCCCCTCCCCTCTCTCCCCATCCCCCTCCCCTCTCTCCCCATCCCCCTCCCCTCTCTCCCCATCCCCCTCCCCTCTCTCCCCATCCCCCTCCCCTCTCTCCCCATCCCCCTCCCCTCTCTCCCCATCCCCCTCCCCTCTCTCCCCATCCCCCTCCCCTCTCTCCCCATCCCCCTCCCCTCTCTCCCCATCCCCCTCCCCTCTCTCCCCATCCCCCTTCCCTCTCTCCCCATCCCCCTCCCCTCTCTCCCCATCCCCCTCCCCTCTCTCCCCATCCCCCTCCCCTCTCTCCCCATCCCCCTCCCCTCTCTTCCCCCCTCCCCTCTCTTCCCCCCTCCCCTCTCTTCCCCCCTCCCCTCTCGTCCCCCCTCCCCTCTCGTCCCCCCTCCCCTCTCGTCCCCCCTCCCCTCTCGTCCCCCCTCCCCTCTCGTCCCCCCTCCCCTCTCGTCCCCCCTCCCCTCTCGTCCCCCCTCCCCTCTCGTCCCCCCTCCCCTCTCGTCCCCCCTCCCCTCTCGTCCCCCCTCCCCTCTCGTCCCCCCTCCCCTCTCGTCCCCCCTCCCCTCTCGTCCCCCCTCCCCTCTCGTCCCCCCTCCCCTCTCGTCCCCCCTCCCCTCTCGTCCCCCCTCCCCTCTCGTCCCCCCTCCCCTCTCGTCCCCCCTCCCCTCTCGTCCCCCCTCCCCTCTCGTCCCCCCTCCCCTCTCGTCCCCCCTCCCCTCTCGTCCCCCCTCCCCTCTCGTCCCCCCTCCCCTCTCGTCCCCCCTCCCCTCTCGTCCCCCCTCCCCTCTCGTCCCCCCTCCCCTCTCGTCCCCCCTCCCCTCTCGTCCCCCCTCCCCTCTCGTCCCCCCTCCCCTCTCGTCCCCCCTCCCCTCTCGTCCCCCCTCCCCTCTCGTCCCCCCTCCCCTCTCGTCCCCCCTCCCCTCTCGTCCCCCCTCCCCTCTCGTCCCCCCTCCCCTCTCGTCCCCCCTCCCCTCTCGTCCCCCCTCCCCTCTCGTCCCCCCTCCCCTCTCGTCCCCCCTCCCCTCTCGTCCCCCCTCCCCTCTCGTCCCCCCTCCCCTCTCGTCCCCCCTCCCCTCTCGTCCCCCCTCCCCCCCTCCCCCCCTCGTCCCCCCTCCCCCCCTCGTCCCCCCTCCCCCCCTCTTCCCCCCTCCCCCCCTCTTCCCCCCTCCCCCCCTCTTCCCCCCTCTTCCCCCCTCCCCCCTCTTCCCCCCTTCCCCCCTCTTCCCCCTTCCCCCCTCTTCCCCCTTCCCCCCTCTTCCCCCCTCCCCCCCTCTTCCCCCCTCCCCCCCTCCCCCCCTCTTCCCCCCTCCCCCCCTCTTCCCCCCTCCCCCCCTCTTCCCCCCTCTTCCCCCCTCCCCCCCTCTTCCCCCCTCCCCCCCTCTTCCCCCCTCCCCCCCCCCCCTCTCCCCCCCTCCCCCCCTCTTCCCCCCTCTTCCCCCCTCCCCCCCTCCCCCCCTCTTCCCCCCCTCCCCCCCTCTTTCCCCTCTTTCCCCCCCTCTTTCCCCCCTCTTTCCCCCCTCTTTCCCCCCTCCCCCCCTCTTTCCCCCTCCCCCCCTCTTTCCCCCTCCCCCCCTCTTTCCCCCTCCCCCCCTCTTTCCCTCCCCCCTCTTTCCCCCCTCCCCCCTCTTTCCCCCCTCCCCCCTCTTTCCCCCCTCCCCCCTCTTTCCCCCCTCCCCCCTCTTTCCCCCCTCCCCCCTCTTTCCCCCCTCCCCCCTCTTTCCCCCCTCCCCCCTCTTTCCCCCCTCCCCCCTCTTTCCCCCCTCCCCCCTCTTTCCCCCCTCCCCCCTCTTTCCCCCCTCCCCTCTTTCCCCCTCCCCCCCTCTTTCCCCCCTCTTCCCCCCCCCCCTTCCCCCCCCTCCCCCCCTCCCCCCCTCTTCCCCCTTTCCCCCCTCCCCCCTTCTTCCCCCCCTCCCCCCCTCTTTCCCCCCTCTTCCCCCTTCCCCCCTCTTCCCCCCTCCCCCCTCTTCCCCCCTCCCCCCTCTTCCCCCCTCCCCCCTCTTCCCCCCTCCCCCCTCTCTCCCCCTCCCCCCTCTTCCCCCTCCCCCCTCTTCCCCCCTCCCCCTCTTCCCCCCTCCCCCTCTTCCCCCCTCCCCCCCTTTTCCCCCCTCCCCCCCTCTTCCCCCCTCCCCCCCTCTTCCCCCTCCCCCCCTCTTCCCCCCTCCCCCCCCTCTTCCCCCCTCCCCCCCTCTTCCCCCCCTCCCCCCCTCTTCCCCCCTTCCCCCCTCCCCCCCTCTTCCCCCCTCCCCCCCTCTTCCCCCCTCCCCCCCCTCTTCCCCCTCTTCCCCCCTTCCCCCCCCCCCTTTCCCCCCCCCTTTCCCCCCTCTATCTCTCCCCTCTCCCCCCCCCCCCACCCACCTGTCCCCTCAAAATTTTGTATGCTTGGAACATTTTTAGCGTTGAAATGCTGTTAGAAAATAATAGTCAGTTGTGTAGGGACAAGGCAAGTATCGATCAAAGTTGTTGATGTTAAACAAAAATTCCATTTTGGGCGGCACAGTAGCATAACAGTGCAGCTGCTGCCTTACAATGGCAACGTCCTGGGTTCGATCCTACGGGTGTTGTCAGTACAGAGTTTGTATATTCTCCTTGTGACAGCGTGGGTTTTCTGGGTGCTCTGGTTTCCTCCCATTCTCCAATGACGTACTGGTTTGTAGGTTAATTGGCTTTGGTAAAAATAGTAAATTTTCCCTGCTGTGTAGGATAGTGTTATGTACGGTGTGATCGCTGGTCAGTGCAGACTCGGTGGACCGAAGGGCCTGTTTCTGCTCTGTATCTCTAAAATCTAAATTAAGTGAGTTTGGAAGAGGAAGGATGAAGATCCACAAACCTGGGCAATGGCGGGTAGAGTCAAAAGCACAAAAAATCCTGGATATGCATATCTGTGAAGATCTGTCCTGCTTAGCACATTCATGTAATCGCAAAGAAAGCCCATCAACGCTGCTACTTTTCCAGTGTTCCAGTGTTCTACGTTTACATATCTGTAGCTACAAGTAAGAATTTCATCGTTCTGTTTTGGGACATCATATAAAACTCTGATCTTGGATGTTTACTTGTGGGGATGTTTGCTTCTTTTAACTTTTTCTTTGATTCACATCTCCTCGAAAACCTGACGCGGTAATGGTGAAACCTTTACTTATTCCGGTAGAGATTTACCTCATGTTTTCAAAAATCCCCACATCTGTAAATTTGATTCATTATTCCTTGAGTTTTTTACTAAAATTGTTCACCAATCTGACATCTTTTTAAAATCTAACGTGCTGAAGCAAGCTGGATGACATCACAATGCATTTGATCCTCGGGGCCAGCTACACAGTTTTCAATGCGCAGCCACGAGCTGCGAGTTACGTGCCCCCCCCCCCCTCCCCCTGCCCCTCCCCTGCCCCTCCCCCCCTCCCCCGCTCTGGATTTAAGCCGTTGAACACATGATCAAGTCGTGCTGCGCGCTGCGCTGGGGTTCTTGAAGTTCAACAATATGGCGGTGCCGGGCGTTATCGGCCGTCACAGGGACCAACATCTCTGCCCCCCCTCCCTCTCTGCCCACCTCCCCCTGTGTGGACAGTGCGGGGGATGGGGTAAAAGGAGCGAATGAATAATATTAATATAATATCAAGGGTGGGGTTCGTGTGTGTGACGCCGAAGGCTGCCCCCCCCCTCCCCGCAACCTCGCGTTGAGGGGACGGGACCCAACCCAACGGGTCCCCCTTGGTCTAGTATGACAATAAAACACTCTTGACTTGTCTTGACCCTGGAGTTATGAGTGAACTATGTCTTTCCAAAAAGGAAGGTGGGATTTTGGGGATATCGTTCCAGAATGTGTAGCCAAGGTAGCAGATGAATTCTGTGGACGGTGAAGTGTAATTTTTGTACTCGGTATACTGGGGTTATGATTTGCAGTTTATTCTGTTCTCTGGCAAGCCAGTAAAGAATGTTTTTGATCTGTGGATTTGATGATACTATGTTTGGAGGCTGTAGATTAATGAATGGAGAAGGTATAGGACTTAGCAGGTTATTTTTCCCAGGAAAGGCTTTTTCAACATAATTTCTCCAAATGTTAAATGTCAGCGGTAGGAATAGAAATTAAAATTTTACTTGGTAACAAAGTTGTGAAATATGTTTGTATAATTACTGTGTTGTGGCAAATCTGCCTTTTTGTTTGCATCTCCAAATATTTGTATTACTGGAACATCACAATGATTGCAAATGGTGCTGCTTTGATTTTAGTCATTGGATTATATTATGAACTTTGATCGTTATTAGAGTGAAGCATTGAAACACCTCCATTTCTAATGAAGAGTCTTTTCTAACGAAGAGACCTGAAATATTGACTGGCTTCTCTTTCCACCCATGTGCTTGACTCTGTGAATTCTTCCAGGATTTCTATTCTAGTGGCATTGAAACACATTTTACTACCCTAACAAAATCATGTACCCATTGTCAATACATTTTTTTTTAGCTGGATGTTGGAAGTGAATTTAGGATTGTAATGACCCAATATTTGTAACTGGTGAATGGAAGGAATAGAAAAAAAAAATATTACATAATTTGAGTACAATTGCTGTTCTAATTGTTGATTTGGGGCAAACTGTTAAGGTTAACTTAATACCACATCTGTATTAAGAATGGTCTTTAAAGACATTCCTAAAACATGCCTTTAAATCGAGTGTCACCATTCATGATCTCTCAACTTGATAAGAATGAGAATCATTAAAATATTGTTTATATTTAAAATTAAAAAATGTTGACGTCAAATGCTGTATCTCAAATCTTATCTGGCTTCCTACAGGTGAGTGTGTCAATCTCTTACAATATGAAGTCTGCAAGCTACAATGGGCCAGTCTACACCTTGGCCTGCTCCACCATACAGTGAGATTACAGCTGATCTTTTACCTTGCGACACTTTACTGCAAAACGAACTCCATGTTCTTTGATTAGTTTGAGCCTCCTCAGATTTGTTTCAGCCTCCACCAAGATTTGCTATCCTCTGGATAATGGTGTTTTTGATTGACTCGCTCTTGAATGCTGTCCCCCTTATATGCTGACCTTTGATTCCAGACATCTCGGCCTGTAAGAACTCATTGTGGTTGAATATAATCTCTCAGTTGGAAGTATATCTTTCCTTTTGTTCGCAGCCCAGATTACCAGATGCAATCCTGCTGGGGCCTGCATAATTGGAGCAAGAAATCTCTTCTACTCTTGTAATCAAATCATCGTGTAGTATGTAGGCCAATGTAAGATTTGATTTCTTAATTGTTTGCTGTAAATGCATGATTTTATAAATAAATAATAAATGCATCATTACTGCTTTCTAATCTTCCAGCACTGTTTTTAAAAACTCTGGAATTTTGAAAGGTGCATCTGCTGCTCTGTGATGACCACCTTCAAATCTTCAGGATGCAAATCATCTGATTTGGGAATTGATTGTCTTTTTAATCTCATAATATTTTCTAATACTCATTTTTTTTACTGATGCTAATTTATTTGAGCTTTTCATTCATTTTACATCTGTCACTATCCTCTTTTGGTGAGGCAAACTCAATCCTCTAGGCAGTCGTTTGCAAAATAATCAATTATTTAACTTTAGATTTTAGAGATACAGCATGGAAACAGGCCCTTCAGCCAACCTAGTCCGTGCCGACCAGCCATCAACTTTTACACTAGCGATATCCTATACACTTACAGCACTTTACAATTTTTACCAAAGCCTATTAACCCACAAATCTGTATGTGTGTAGAGTGAGGGAAACCCATGAGGTCACAGGGCAAAAGTACAAGCTGTACGGACAACACCCGTAGTCAAGATTGAACCCAGGTCTCTGGTGCTGTAAGACAGAAACTCTGCCACAGTGCTGCCCTATTGCTTGCAGATCTGAAGTGATCGCAATGAATCTAAATTCTCTGTGATTCTCTTCTTCTCCCAATTTCATTTTTCCTGTATTAGCCAATGATTCCATGACAACAGCAGTTTAACATTTAAAAAAAGCACAGAAGCATCATGAGGGGTATTGCATTATTTCTTTAGGAAACCGAGACAATGGATTGTCTTGACGAAAGCTTCATGCATGTTGCAAATCCTTTGTCTATAATTGGAGAAACTGCTTCCATGAATAGACCCGCCAACTTGCAAATAATTGATATTGTATATTCTGTCAGCAACTATGACTAGTAAATTTAGTAGCTGGAAATGAAGAAAATGAAACTTATGAACTTCAATTTTAATGAGTTGTTATGTTGCATATGACACCAAAATACTTCCACATATATTTCATTGTTGTACAGAGCCTATACAGAATTTAAAAATAGAAATCCTATCTGCAGTATCTCATGGAGAAATGGAGGTGAGAGGGACAGAATTTAAAGTAGATTTGCAGGGAAATATTTTTTTTACACTTTGGTGGGTGCTTAGAACGTACTGCCAGGGGTGGCGGTGCAAGCAGCTATGATAGTGGCATTCAGGAGGCTTGTTGATAGGTGCATGGTTATGGAGGAATATGGATCACACACGCAGAGGAGATTAGTTTAGCTTCGCATCATGTTTGTCTAGGACATTGTGGGCTGAGTAATAGTCTTTGGTTGAGGACAGAATTGGTTCATTTGTGATAATTGCTGATTTAAATTGTCTTCTAACATTCACTATTGTGATTTGTAAGTGAAGAGCAGCCACTGTTGAAGGAGGGTCATTGAAACATCATTTGATTAGTACAGGTCAGGGGTTATGGGGATAAGGCAGGAAAATGGTTAGGAGGGAAAGATAGATCAGCTATGATTGATTGTCAGAGTAGACTTGATGGGCCGAAAGGCCTAATTCTGCTCCTATCATTTATGACCTTATGAAACCTTATTTTGGCAAAAGTTACCGTCATGGTGGATTTGAAATTTGAAAATCTTTATTATCATTTTCCTGAGTACTTACATACCCAAAGGAAACAAAAAAACTTTGCTCAACCAGTGTCCATTCAGTGTGCGGTAAAAAATAAATAGAAATAAAAATAAAAATACATATATCATCATGCGTTCCAATCGGCAGCGGCACGACAATGGCTCTGCTTCAGTGTGTCCTGGTTGGTGCGCGATACTTTGACAGGGGGCAAAGTCCGTTTATCAGTCTTATAGCCTGCAGGAAGAAGCCAAGGAGCATCCTGTTGGTTTTGCAGCTGATGCTCCTGTACCTCTTCCCAGATGGCCGGATGGAGAATATGTGATGCAATGGGTGGTAGGGGTCTTTGATGATGGAGATGGCTCTGTTGATACATCTCTTCCTGTATATGTCCAGCAGGAAAGGGAGTGGAGCACCAATAATCCTGCTGGCGGTCTTCACAATCCTGTCTAGTTGGTGCCGTTCGTACGCTTTGCAGCTCCCGAACCAGGAAGTGATGCCATAGGTTAATGTGCTCTCGATTGTCCCCCTATAAAAAGTTCGTAGGTGTGCAGTGGGTTGACCTGCTTTCCGTAGTCTTCGGAGAGGGT
Source organism: Raja brachyura (assembly GCA_963514005.1). The sequence goes on from OY740789.1 coordinate 62,212,322, forward strand.
GTAGTCGCTGCTGGGCTCTCTTGACCAGTGCTGTGGTGTTGGTCATGGACGTCAGGTCATCTGACAGGTGGAGTCCTAGGAACTTCACACTGCTGACCCTTTCCACATCAGCTCCATCGATGTGCAGAGGTGTATGTCGTTGTTTACCCGCCCTCTTGAAGTCAACCACCATCTCCTTCGTTTTTCCCACGTTAAGAATGAGGTTGTGGAATTTGCACCATCCTGTGAGCAGCTCCACCTCCATCCTCTACGCCAATTCATCATTGTCACTGATGAGACCCACCACTGTTGTGTCATCAGCGAACTTGTTGGTGAAGTTGTTGTCGAGTCCAGCCTCGGGGCGAGCCAGTGCTCACAGCTATGGTTTTTGATGTCCTACTGCCCACCCTGACTGTCTGCTGCCATTGCGATAGAAAGTTCAGGACCCAATTACATGTGCCAGCATCAACCCCCAATAACTCCAACTTCTCCACCAGCTGCTGCGGAATGATTGTGTTAAAAGCAGAGCTGAAGTCTATGAAGAGGATCCTGGCATAAGTATTTTTCCGATCAAGGTGTGGCAGTACGAGGTTCAGTGTTGTTGAGACTGCGTCCTCTGTGGATCGGTTGACTCTGTAGGCGAACTGCAGTGGGTCTAGGTCGGCAGGTAGGCTATTTTTGAAATGCTGCATAACCAGTCGTTCAAAACACTTCATTACTATGGGTGTTAGAGCCATTGGTCGAAAGTCATTATGGCAGGCTGAGTTTGGTTTCTTCGGGACAGGAACGATGGTGGCACTCTTAAGACATTTGGGCACTACTGCCTGGCTGAGTGAGGTGATAAAAATGTCTGTGAAGACATCTTTCAGTTGCTCGGCGCAGTCTCTTAGAACGCATCCAGGAATGTTGTCTGGCCCTGCGGCTTTGCGTGGGTTGATGCTGGCAAAGGCCTTTTTAACTCCGGCTGCGGACAGCCTGAGCGACTGGTCACTGGGAGATGGCAGTAGTGCATGTGTCTGGGTGCTGTTTTTAACCTCAAACCGTGCGTAGAACTCGTTCAGTTCATCTGGTAGAGAGGGGTCGTTTTGGTATATCCGCAGTGGGGGGGGGGGGCTTGTAGTCAGTGATGGTATGAAATCCCTGCCACAAGCGACGTGTGTCTTTGTCATTTGTGAAGTGGCTGTTAAGTTTTTGTCCATACAGCCTCTTCGCTTCCCTGATCCCCCGGGATAGGTTACTCCTTGCCAGTTTGTATGCTGCGTTGTCTCCAGATTTAAATGCAGCATTCCGGATTCTCAGTAGGGAACACACTTCACCAGTTAGCCAAGGTTTCTGATTGTCATGCCTCCTGACGGTTTTTACCACCGTTACATCCTCGATGCATTTATTGAAGTATCCGATGACGGATTCTGTGTATTCTTGGAGGTTGATGCCACTGTCATCTGTTGCTGCCTCTCTGAAGATGGCCCACTGTGTGGTTTCGAAACAGTCCTATAGTGCCTCGGTAGCTCCCTGTGGCCATGTTCTGACTTCTTTGACCGTTGGCCTATCCTGTTTCACCCTGGGTCTGTATGCAGGTGTGAGCATAACCGCTAGGTGGTCAGAGTTGCCGATATGGGGGAGGGGTGCTGCTTTATATGCATCTTTAATGTTGGTGTACACCAGATCTAGTTTGTTCTTTCCCCTGGTTGGAATGTTCACATGCTGGTAGAATTTAGGCAGGACAGAAGTAAGATTTGCCTGGTTGAAATCCCCAGCTGCCATGAAGAAAGCATCTGGATGTTCCCTCTGCTGCTCACTGATGTTGTTGTAGAGTTGTGTCATAGCATCCTTCACGTCCGCGCTCGGTGGTACATAGACGGCCGTTATGAAGACTACAGGTAGCTCCCTGGGTAAGTAGAAATGTCGGCATTTCACAGTCATTAGCTCCACGTGGGGTGAGCAGTAAGTGGAAAACACCACAGCATCCCGGCACCATGATCTGTTCACATACACAGCCAGTCCCCCTCCTCTTGCCTTACCAGCTAGCGAAGCTACTCTATCAGCTCTGTATAGCATGACTCCCTCCAACTGGATCGTAGCGTCTGTGATGTTCTGATTCAGCCAGGTCTCCGTTAGGACGTAGACACAGCAGTTCTTCACGCTTCGTTGGGAGGCTCTCCACACTCTGATGTAGTCCATCTTGTTGTCGAGGGAGCGGACATTTGCCAACATGATTGTAGGCACTGGCGGTTTGTGAGGGTTCGGATTTAGCCTAGCGTAGGCTCCTCCGCGCTTACCCCGCTTCTGCCTCCTGCTACACCGCTTGCGATGTTTCCCCATCAGCGTTGTTCCACATGCGGGTGCAGCCGTGGTTCTCCATGGGCCTGCGCACCTCCCCAACAGCATTTTTCCCGGTGCTGGTGCAGCCGCGTCTCTCCGTGGGCCTGCGCACCTCCGTGGGCCTACGCGACGCAGAAGTCTCAGCTCCACCAGGACGCTCCAAGGTAATGTTGCACCACGAAACCTTGTTGCCGATTTTTAAAAGAACCTGCAGCTCGTACTTACGCACACGAACACACTCCTCCGACACACACTCTTCATACACACCACTCGCTCCAAAAACCCGCAAAATCGCCAAACTGTCACTGGGAGAGGCCGCTGCAAACTCTGGTCGCGCCGCCATCGTGGTCTTTAGGTGGAAGGAGATAAACTGGTATTTGGTGCAATCAGATGTGTATTTGGACTTGATTTGAATCTCTGTTCAGACAGATTTTCACATTTTTATTTCTTCATCAGTGGTTGACAGATTTGAAGATGAAATTTGAATTTGATTTGTGCTTTGGGTTTCAAGAATTAATTTCCCACTGTGGACACTTAATCCATAAACTGCAAATTACGTTTCTTTAAGAACAGTTAGAAGAGGCAGCATATTGGCACTCAAAGTGTTGGTTCAGATTAATGTTAAAGTTTGAGTGAATTGAGTATCTGGCAAGGGAAGTGACATGATTGTGTTAAAAACAGTATTTATAGCAGGATATTCCACTGCAGAAAACATTTGTTCTTAAGTATAATACATACTGTATTAAATTTTGTTCTGAAACACAATTTGGTAATGTTAAAATTGTACAAGGCATTGGTAAGACCAATTCTGGAGTATGGTGTACAATTTTGGTCGCCTAATTATAGGAAGGATGTCAACAAAATAGAGAGAGAGTACCGAGGAGATTTACTAGAATGTTGCCTGGGTTCCAGCAACTAAGTTACAGAGAAAGGTTGAACAAGTTAGGTCTTTATTCTTTGGAGCGCAGAAGGTTAAGGGGGAACTTTATTGAGGTCTTTAAAATGATGAAAGGGATAGACAGAGTTGACGTGGATAAGCTTTTCCCATTGAGGGTAAGGAAAATTCAAACAAGGGCATGACATGAGAATTAAGGGACAGAAGTTTAGGGGTAACATGAGGGGGAACTTCTTTACTCAGAGAGTGGTGGCTGTGTGGAATGAGCTTCCAGCAGAAGTGGTGGAGGCAGGATCGATTTTAACATTTAAAAGTAAAGTGGATAGGTATATGGACGGGAAGGGAATGGAGGGGTATGATCTGAGTGCAGGTAGATGGGACTAGGGGAAAATAAATGATCAGCATGGACTGGAAGGGCCGAGAGGGCCTGTTTCCGTGCTGTAATTGTTATATGGTTATTTTATCCTGAGGGTGTTAATGAACCATATGCACTTTTATGACAATCTTGCAGCTTTGTGATATTTGCATTTTCTTTAAATTCCAGATTGTCATTAATTGAATTAAAATTTCATACCATGTATGAATTTTAACTTGTATCTCTGTTAAAATTTTCTATGGATGACCTCTTGTTTTGCATGCTGAATATATTTGGTCAAAAATCTAAAGCCTGTCTGCGGATCTTCTTTGCTTATGTTGATCTTAAACTTGCTCTTGATTTATTTTCTATTCTGAAAGTTTGTGATCCATATCCTAGTTGATAGCAGTATGCATTATTGATCAAGGAAAGAGAAACATTTTTTTTGGTTCAAAAGTTAATGAGAATTGTTTTTAATCAGCCAGGCCAATATTGAACTGCAGATTATCATCACATACATAATATGAAGTATGTTAACTTCAGAGAGAGAGTTTACTCTTTTTTGGGTGTTTGGCTGTTCAAGCATGATCGTTGCACATTTCCTAACTCCATGCCATCACATTTTAAGTTTTGTTCAAGCTTTACTCCCACTTCCTCTCATTGCTTGACCCCTCCCATTGCCACAATATCAGTAAGCTTCACTAGGTTTACAACCAAACCACTTGTTTCACATCGTTCCAATTATGGCTTTGGCTGTACCGTTGCTGTTGATTAATCTGTTATTATCAGCCAATGCAGCCTATGAACAGAGTTGTTGGGGAATAAAACCTACATTGTGTGATTGATGTGACTAAATCATCTTGATGTTTTAGCTGGTTCCGTTGCCTGTTTTGAGGATGATATATTTGATGGGTTTGAGAATGTATAGAAACTTTCGCAATAGCCTTCAAGGTGCAAGGATCATGATGAGTTAAATTGTATTTACCTGGGCATACCTTTTTTATTCCACTAAGTGGAACCATTTATATTTCTGAATGTGATGGAGTAACTTAGCAGGTCAGGCAGCAAAATAGATAGGCAATGTTTCAGGTCGGCACCCTGCCCAAGAATCCAGCATCAGCAGTTCCTTGTCGATATAATTCTGAATGTGGTGGTTTTCTAATGGCAACAATTGCAAATAAATAAAATGTATCCATTCTTATTCAATCCAAATGGAATAAAGCTAAAAGATTTGTAAGGCATCTGTTTGTGGGAAAAGAAGCAAACTTATTGGAATATCAATAATTCAAAAACTGGACTGGTAGCTTATGGTTAGACACAGACAGTATCCATTATTATGACTGGTAAGGAGAAATAGCTGACCAATCAACTGCAGAGGCTAACACAGCTGATACCAAAGCTGCTGTGCCAAAGGATTTTTGTTCCTCATAATTAGAGCCAAGATTTTGCCATGAATGCCATGCGCCTTTTCATGCCTTTTTTTGATGATTTCAGGAAGATAATGCCTTTTTTCCGATTGAGTGCCTTAATCAGCCTTTTTTTTGCCATTTTAACGTCTTACAAGAAAATTGTACGACACCAGGCTGTAAGTGGGTGTGAAGTGGTGATTGGAGAGGGGTGCGTGGGAAAGGGTCCAGTCTTTGCAGACTGGAGTCATGCTTTAAGTATGTGTGAAGTGGTGATTGGGGGGGGAGTAGGTAGGGAAGGATCTAGTATTTTCAAACTGGTCAAGCTGTGAGTAGGTGTGAAGTGTTGGTTGGGGATGGGGTGTGGGGAATATCAGGGTTAAGTTTCTGTTTATCGAAACTGCAGTAGAACTCGTTCAGGTCGTTGGTCAGCTGACGATTGTCCAAGGAGCGGAGGGGTTTCCTCTTGTAGCTTGTGATTTCTTGCAAGCCCTTCCACACTGAAGAAAAGTCATTTGCTGAGAACTTGCTCCTCAACTTCTTAGAGTACCTTTCCTTGGCAGCTCTGATTCCTCCTCTCAGTTTATCCTTGGCCTGCCTGTAGAGGTCTGCATCCCCGCTCCTGTAGGATCTACCCCTGCAAGTGTCAAAATGCCTAAAGTCTAGTCAACGCCTTGTAAAAAACTAAACTATTTGGTGAGAGTGTACGGGAGTGATATATTTTCTACAGACAACTGTGTGCTGTTTTGCAAAGCATGTGAGAAAGCAGTGAATTGTGACAATAAATATTTCGTCTCCCAGCATGTACAGACAGCTAAACACAAGTCAGCGGCAGAGAAACTGAAGGCAAGGAAATACGCAGCTTGTCTCCTCACAACATTTACTGCTGGTTCCAGTCGCAAATCTGAGTTTTCGAGTGATCTGGGCAAAGCATTCATTGATGCTGGAATTCCACTGTGGAAATTGGAAAACCTCTCAGAGGTTTTTTAGAGAAATACACAGAGGAACATATACCGAGCGAGTCATCATTACCAAAAATTATGTTGACAGAAACTTCAACATTGTTGTGCAGAAAATTAGAGATGAAGTTGCACGCAACAAAATATGGATCTCAATAGATGAGACAACCGATGCTATGTGGAGATATGTTGCCAATGTGGTCATCGGTACACTGGTGGCAGGTGTACCGATGACCACATTGGAGTATTTCTTGACATCAAAAGTATTGGAGAAGTCAAAGAACACAACTATTGCTCAGTTGTTTAAATCTTCACTTGCTGTAATTTGTACTTAAAGTTCCTGGCGATGTAGGTAAAGTCATACAAGGAACATGTGAGAGAGTGATTTTAGCTAACAAAGATCTTGAAGAAATACAAAACATAGCTAAAGTTCTCAAAGGTAGTTGTAATGCACACGATATCAAAGGACAAGGACAAAGGACATTTATTGTCACATACACCAATTGGTGTAGTGAAATTTGAGTTGCCATTCAGCACACCAATAAAAATAAAACACAACATTAAAGAATTTACCATTAAACATAAAAACATACTCCCACAATGGTGCCCATTGTGAGGGAAGGCAGCAAAGTCCAGTCCTCTTCCTCTATGTTCACCCGTGGTCGGGGCCAATTTGAGGCCTCCGCAGTTGCCGAGACGGCGGCCCGATGTTTCAGGCCCTCTCACCAGATGATGGAGCTCCGGCGTCGGAAGAACACTCTCAGTGGCCTGGAGTGTCTGGAACAGCCGCTTGCTGCCAGAGACCCTGGCTCCCGAAGTAGAGTTTGTACCTTGTTTCAGGTATGTATGAGTGACCTTAGCTGGGGTAGAAAGAAGTTTTTCACAACTGAAGCATATTATGTTGACAGACGGCACAGTTTTACACCAGATAATTTGATAAAAATGCTAGTAGTTATGTGCAACCAGGCAACTTTGGTAATTTAATGTTGTATACCTTTATATTATCATTTTTAACCATATTTTGGTGGTGGAAATGAATGCCTTTTTATGCCTTTTTTTTGTCAATAAATGCCTTTTAAGTGCCTTTTTTGTAATTTTATTATGCCTTTTTGCCTGCCTATTTCAGAGATTGTTAGCGCCTAAACATCCTGGCACAACTCATAATTATAAATCTTTCCTATTCATTAAAGGCCAACCCATTTATGACAAGATGAAAGGTAATTTAGGTAAATCGAGAAATTGCCAAGCACATATACAGTGCATTCAGAAAGTATTCAGACCCCTTCACTTTTTCCACATTTTGTTACGTTACAGCCATTTTAAAATGGATTAAATTCTTTTTTCTTATCATCAATCTACACACAATACCCCAGAATGAAAAAGCAAAAACAGGTTTAGAAATGTTTGCGATGTAATTAAAAAGAAAGAACTGAAATATCACATTTTCATAGGTTTTCAGACCCATTGCTATGACACTCAGAATTGAGCTTGGGTTCATCCTGTTTCCATTGATTATCCATGAGATGTTTCTACAACTTGATTGGAGTGCACCAGTGGTAAATTACATTGATTGGACATGACTTGGAAAGGCACTCACCTGTCTATATAAGGTCCCACAGTTGACAGTGCATGTTGGAGCAAAATCTAAACCATGAAGATGAAGGAATTATCTGTAGACCTCCGAGACAGGATTGTGTCGAGACACAAATCTGGGGAAGGGTATAAAACAATTTCTGCAGCATTGCAGGTCCTGAAGAGCACAGTGGCCTCTGTCATTCTTAAATGGAAGAACTTTGGAACCACCAGGACTCTTCATAGAGCTGGCCGCCCGGCCAAACTGAGCAATCGGGGAGAAGGGCCTTGGTCAGGGAGTTGACCAAGAGCCCGATGGTCATTCTGACAGAGTTACTCTGTGGAGATGGGAGAACCTTCCGGAAGGACAACTATATCTGCAGCACTCCACGTATCAGGCCTTTATGGTAGAGCTGGCCAGCCTGAAGCCACTCATCAGTAACAGGCACATGACAGCCCGCTTGGAGTTTGCCAAAAGGCACCTTAAGGACTCTCAGACCATGAGAAACAAGATTTTCTGGTCTGGTGAAACCAAGACTGAACTCTTTGGCCTGAATGCCAAGCGTCACGTCTGGAGGAAACCAGGCACCGTGGGGATGTTTTACAGCGGCAAGAACTGGGAGACTAGTCAGGATCAAGGGAAAGATGAACAGAGCAAAGTACAGAGTGATCCTTGATGAAAACCTGCTCAAGAGCGTTCTGGACTTCAGACTGGGGCAGAGGTTCACCTTCTAACAGGACAACGACCCTAAGCGCACAGCCAAGACCGTGCGGGAGTGGGCTTTGTGACAAGTTTGTGAATGTCCTTGAGTGGGCCAAGCTCGGACTTGAACCTGATCGAATATCTCTGGAGGGACCTGAAAATAGATGTGCATCGACACTCCCCATCCAACCTGACAGAGCTTGAGAAAATCTGCAGAGAAGAATGGGAGAAATTACCCAAATACAGGTGTGCCAAGCTTGTAACATCATACCTAAGACGGCTTGAGGCCGTAATCGCTGCCAAAGGTGCCTCAACAAAGTACTGAGTAAAGGGTCTAAATACTTATGTAAATGTGATATTTCAGTTATTTATTTTTAATTACTTTGCAAAAAATTCTAAATATCTGTTTTTGCTTTTTATGGGGTATTGTGTGTAGATTGATCCATTTTAGAATAAGGATATAACGTAACAAAATGCGGAAGATTTGAAGGGGTCTGAATACTTTCTGAATGCATTGTATACAATTTTTCAGTGCTGTTTGGGATCAGGCAAACTAAATGCAAATTGGTAAATCTGACTGTCCAAATTGGTGATTATCTTGATGTATTTTGATCTATCAAACTCACTGGCATTAAAGTATACCTGCCATGGTTTAGCATGAATTGTTCCATGTACTTGAATTGAGGGAGACAATAAATAGTATATTTTATAAAACAAAAAAGTTGCTAATGAAGATGATTGATTTGCGAACTGGCAGCCAAGAGGTTACACCCTATGGGTGTGTCATTCCATTTGAAAACAAAAGCAATACTAATTAATTATAAATGGAGCATTTATGTTCTTGCCCCTTGGCTTTGGTTATTGTTACTGCCAACTTTTTTTGTTGTTGACAATGAGCGAAAGCAGCTGTGTGCATTGTTGGATCATGCAGGCTGTCAGCAACGTGTAGTTCACCATGAGTGATAAAAAACAAACTGTCAGATGCGATACGTTCAGACTGTGTAGTGTGTTACATTTAAGTTATTTTTACCCATTGACCTTTTAAGTTCAGTATAAAGCTTGCCGAATTGACAATTTTGTTCACATATTTAAAAAAATTCAAGAGTTCAATCTACAATACAGCATTTGTAAAATGTCTGAAGAAGGGTCTTGACCTGAATCGTCACCTATTTCTGCTCTCCAGAGATGCTGGCTGTCCTGCTGAGTTACTCCAGCTTTTTGTGTCTATCTTCGGTTTAAACCAGCATCGCAGCTCCGACTTACACATGTGTAAAACAACATCTGGAATAATAGAAGGTGGACAAAAATGCTGGAGAAATGCAGCAGGTGAGGCAGCATCTACAGAGCGAAGGAAATTGCCAACGTTTCGGGTCGAGACCCTTCTTCAGACTGATGCGAGGGTGGGGGGGCGGGAAGAAGAAAGGAAGAGGCGGAGACAGTGGGCTGAGGGAGAGCTGAGAAGGGAAGGAGAAAGCAGTGACTACCTGAAATTGGAGGTCAGTGTTCATACCGCTGGGCTGTAAACTGCCCAAGCGAAATATGAGGTGCTGCTCCTCCAATTTACGGTGGGCCTCACTCTGGCCATGGAGGAGGCCCAGGACAGAAAGGTCGGATTCGGAATGGGAGGGGGAGTTGGTGCTGAGCCACCGGGAGATCAGGTTGGTTATATTGTGTAAGAATTACGCCAATTCAATAGACAATAGGTGCAGGAGTAGGCCATTCGGCCCTTCGAGCCAGCACCGCCATTTAATAGGATTGTGGCTGATCATCCACAATCAGTACTCCGTTCCTGCCTTCCCAGCATATCCCTTGACTCCGCTATCTTTATGAGCTATATCTAACTCTTTTGAAAGCATCCAGAGAATTCCACAGATTCAAAACTCTGTGGGTGAAAAAGTTTTTCCTCATCTCCATTCTAAATGGCCTACCCCTTATTCTTAAACTGTGGCCCCTGGTTCTAGACTCCCCCAACATCGGGAACATGTTTCCTGCCTCTAGCGTTTCCAATCCCTTAATAATCTTGAATGTTTCAATAAGATCCCCTCTTATCCTTCTAAATTCCCGAGTATACAAGCCCAGCTGCTCCATTCTATCAACATATGACAGTCCCACTGTCAAAGTTCATCTTTTAAAAAGCAGACAGCAACAAAATTGTTAAAGGTAAACCAAGGCAATCTTTAATCGATTTGTCAGACTGATAAACTCAGCAGGTGAGGCAGCCTCATGCAATCCTTGCATGTCTCACCCGCTGAGTTTCTCCAGCATTTTTGTCTACCTTCGATTTTTCCAGCATCTGCAGCTCTTTCTTAAACGTGTTCACAGAGGGTGCATGGCTGTGCCGGCAGCTTTGCGCAGGATGCGGCACAGGCAGAGCTCGACCACGCTCGGGGAAGCACTCGGCCGCATTCGGGGGGGCGCTCGGCGGGCCGGATGATTACAGGTTACGGGCCGCATTCAGCCCGGGGGCCGTGAATTTAGATGAAGGGATTCAAAGTAACCTTAGCAAATTTGCAGATGACACAAAGCTGGGTGGCAGTGTAAACTCTGAGGAGGATGCTCTGAGAATGCAGGGTGACTTGGACAGGTTGGGTGAGTGGGCAGAAGCATGGCAGATGCAGTTTAAAGTGGATAAATGTGAGGTTATCCACTTTGGTAGCAAAACCAGGAAGGCAGATTATTATTTAAATGGTGTCAAGTTGGGGAAAAAAGGAGGTACAACAGGATCTGGGGGTCTTTGTTCAGTCAATGAAAATAAGCATGCAGGTACAGCAGGCAGTGAAGAAAGCGAATGGCATGTTGGCCTTCATAAGAAGAGGAGTTGAGTATAGGAGCAAAGTGGTCCTCCTGCAGTTGTACAGGGCCCTAGTGAAACCACACCCGGAGTATTGTGTGCAGTTTTGTCTCCAAATTTGAGGATATTCTTGCTACTGAGGGAGTGCAACGTAGGGGAGAAGGCAGGAACGGGGTACTGATTGTGGATGATCATATTGAATGGCGGTGCGGGTTTGAAGGGCCGAATGGCCTGATCCTGTTCCTATTGTCTATGTTGAGAGATTGTTGACGGACTGGAGAGTAATATTTGAGGTATCGTCTTATAAGCTGAGTCAACCTTTTTTTCGTAAAGTTGTGAGGTTATTTTATTGGGATTGTAAAATAATTACAAATCTCACCCCAAAAGTACTATGGGTGTTTATTGCTTTGTTTTATACTTGGGGCTAACATTGATGAATGGGTTTGTAAGGTACTCAAAGGTGCTGGGATTAAACAAGGTTATAGTAGGATGGTGCATCAGCATAACACATAATCCTCCAACAATTTTGCCATCTCCAACGGGATCCCACCACCAGCCACATCTTCCCATCTCCACCCCTTTCCGCCTTCCACAGAGATCATTCCCTTTGCAACTCTCTGGTCAACTTGTTCCTTCCCACCCAAAGCACCCCCACCCCAGGTACTTTCCCCTGCAACCACAGGAGATGCAACGCCTGTCCCTATATCTTCCCCCTCGACTCCATCCAAGGACCCCAACAGTCTTTTCAGGTGAGGCAGAGGTTCATTTGCACCTCCCTTAAACTCATCTACTGTATCCGCTGTTCAAGGTGTGGACTTCTATCTGTTGGTGAGACCAAGCGGAGACTCGGCGATCGTTTCGCTGAACACCTCTGCTCAGTCCGCCTGAACCTACCTAATCTCCCGGTTGCTCAACACTTTAACTCCCCCTCTCATTCCTTCCATGACTATTCTGTGCTGGGCCTCCTCCATTCTCAGAGTGAACCCATTGCAAATTGGAGGAACAGCACCTCATTTTTCGCTTAGGCAGCTTACACCCCAGCGGTATGAACATTTACTTCTCTAACTTCAAGTAACCTTTGTTATCCCTCTCACTCCATCCCTCCCTCTTCCCAGTCCTCCTACCAGTCTTACTATCTCCGACTGCATTTTATCTCTGTTTGCTTTAATATTACCTTCCCTCTGCTAACAATGATCTATTCCACATTTTCCATGCTCCCCACCCCCTTTGTCCTGTTTTCACACCTTACACTTCCTTATCTATGTATGTCCCTCTCCCCTGACATCAGTCTGAAGAAGGGTCTTGACCCGAAACGTCACCCATTCCTTCTCTTCAGAGATGCTGCCTGTCCCGCTGAGTTACTCCAGCATTTTGTGTGTATCTTGTGTTTATGCTTCATTGGTTTCTTACTTTTCCTTCTCTTTGTACACCTGGAAGGCTGGTACTACCAAACTTCAATTCTGATAAAAGTTCATCATACTAGAGTATAAACCACAGCTTTACTTTCCACAAATACTGTCTGACCTCAATATCCAGTATTTATTTTTTAAATTAAATTTCAGTAATGGTACCCTTGGCAGAAGAATTTTGTTTCTTCTGAAATATATTGTGAAATGGCAAAATGCTAGCTCAACAGATGCATGAAAATCTTCCTGAAGATCGATAGAGTATTCTAGTCATTTAAATAAAGTTGCTATATCCTTTATCTTTAATGGGAAACTAACAGAAACGTACTGTATTAATGAAGTATCATTCATTCGTTCATTGGTGACTTTAATCTAAAAGAATTGGAAAAATCAAATTGACAAAGGCAGTGTAAATGCAAAGTTTCTGGTGTTTTAGAGCAGTGCTTCTTCAATTATTTCTGTGTCATTCACCCTTGAGTCTTTGTCACAAAATTTCATTCGCCCTCGACTAAATTTTCTTACGTTTTTTTGGTAATTTTCGTCTTATTCGCCCTTGAGTATAATTTTATGTATAATTTATTTTGTCACATGAGCAAAAAACATAAATTTACTAATTCACTCCAAAATAATTTCATTCACCCTTGGTTGAACCATTCACCTGTTTGGTGAAGAAGGGTCTCGACCCAAAACGTTGCCTATTTCCTTCGCTCCGTAGATGCGTCTCACCTGCTGAGTTTCTCCAGCAGTCTACCACCAGTTTAAGAAGCACTGTTTTAGAGATTATTAGAACAGCATGTTCTGAGAAACCAACCAAAGCACAGGATATAGCAGTTTTAACAACACACATCCCTTGGCAGAAGTTGGTATTGGTTTAATATTGTCTTGTGTGCAGAGTTAAAATGGTAAGACTGTTTTGTAGTCTATCCAGGTAGTTCTTACCATACTTGAGTACAATCAAATCATACACAAGTCATACACAAAAAGAGGAACGAGACAATATAGTGTCCAGCTGCAGGGAAAGTGCAGTTAAAAGTACAAGAGCCTCAACAAAGCAGTTTGGGAGATGGGGACTATATCATTCATTAGTTTGATAACCACAAGGAAGAAGCTGTTCTTGAATTTGGAGGTGAATTTAAAGCTTTTGTATCATCTGCCTAATGGGAGAGAGGAGGAAATGACTGGGGCAAAAGTGGTCCTTGATTACATTAGCTGCTTTCCTGAGGTAGAATGAAAGGTCGATGGGGGTTGATGTGGGAGAGGTTGGTTTGTGTGATAGATTGGACTGTGAAAACGACTCTCTGCAGTTTCTTGTGGTCTTGGACAAAGCAATTGCCAAACCAATTTGTGATGCATGCTGATAAGATGCTTTCTGTCTTTCGGTAGTGCATCTGTAGAAATTGATGAGTGCCTTCTGAGGAAGTAGAGACATTGATGTGCATTTTTAATTGTAGCACCAGGGTGGTTAAACGAGGACAAATTGGTATATTAGCATCCAGGAATTTGAAGCTGTTGACCATCTGCACTTCAGCATTATTGATGCTAACTGGGTGGGATGGGATGGGGGTTGTAAACCATTAATTTCCTGAACATTGAGGGAGAGGTTGTTGTCTTTACACAATGCCATTAAGGGCCTGTCTCACGGTGCGAGTCCACCCATGAGTGACCCCAAGTGAAAGAAAAAAAACAGACCCGTGGTTGTGTACGAGATTTCAAGTTTATCATCAAGTGTTTAACCGAGTTCCCACGGGTATGTCACTTCTGCGATGTTCCAAGTTCCTCTCCAGAGTTATCAAGTTCCTCTCCCGTTACTCTTGAGCCAACCGTGAATGAAGGTATGTTTTAATAACTGTTCTTTCACATCAGATTGTTGGGAGACAGAGCTCAGGGTTCGCATCCTGAGCTGCTTTGGTGCCCAGGCATGAGTTGAGGTGGAGGGAGGGGGGGGGGGGGGGTGTCATTCATCTGTCTGGAGTGACCAGGCTCTTGGGTTAGGAGTGGTGCGCTTGACAATACTTTTTTTTTCTCTTTGCGCTCGTTTTCAGAAAGGGTTCAGACCGTGCTCGTTGCCCCCTTTGAACCAAGCCCTGCGAGAGGGAGGGAGGGAGGGAAGGAAGGTGTGAGTGAACAAGAGCGCCGAGGAGGAGAGGGAAATGGGGGGGGGGGGTGGAGGATAAATAGGGAAGAAGTTAGTTGTTCAGATCAGAAACCTGCAGGCTGGGAGCCATAATGGTGAAGAGCGCACCCAGTTCTTCTGAGGAGTGCACAGAGACATCAATCGGAAGCAATGTTCCTCTAGAACTCCTCTTGGTCCACATCACCTCCTCTTGGCTGGACCGCAAGACCCAGGGTTACCGGTCAGCGCTCTCCGCCACAAAGGAATCTCAAGAGGGCAATGCCAATGTAAACAGCAGCATCTCCTAAAATATGCCTATTCACACACCCACACATTAATCCCCCCTCTCTCTCGCTCTCGCTCTCTCTCTCGCTCTCTCTCTCGCTCTCTCTCTCTCGCTCTCTCTCTCGCTCTCTCTCTCGCTCTCTCTCTCGCTCTCTCTCTCCCTCTCTCTCTCGCTCTCTCTCGCGCTCTCTCTCTTGCTCTCGCTCTCGCTCTCTCTCGAAAAGGTGCCTGAGCGAACGATAGATATTTCCCTTTATGAATACTCTATTCACGCTGTTGATAGTTCGGACTGATCAACGTGGGCTGTGACCGGGCGATGGTTGTAGAAACGTAGAAAATAGGTGCAGGAGTAGGCCATTCGGCCCTTCGAGCCTGCACCACCATTTAATATGATCATGGCTGATCATCCAACTCAGTATCCTGCACCTGCCTTCTCTCCAACCCCCCTGATCCCTTTAGCCACAAGGGCCACATCTAACTCCCTCTTAAATATAGCCAATGAACTGGCCTCAACTACCTTCTGTGGCAGATAATTCCAGAGACTCACCACTCTCTGTGTGAAAAATGTTTTCCTCATCTCGGTCCTAAAGGAATTCCCCCTTATGCTTAGACTGTGACCCCTTATTCTGGACTTCCCCAACATCGGGAACAATCTTCCTGCGTCTAGCCTATCCAACCCCTTAAGAATTTTGTAAGTTTCTATAAGATCCCCCCTCAGTCTTCTAAATTCTAGCAAGTACAAGCCAAGTCTATCCAGTCTTTCCTCATATGAAAGTCCTGACATCCCAGGAATCAGTCTGGTGAACCTTCTCCGTACCCCCTCTATGGCAAGAACGTCTTTTCTCAGATTTGGAGACCAGTTTACAGCCTGATCGTTTACAGGCTGTAAATCAGGAAACTTGTGATCTTGTAATTGCAATTGGTTGTAAATCTATGCGTCAGGAAAATCCAACTTTCATTGATTCATCTCAGAAAGCAGCGACGCACGGCCCGTTGCTGTCCGGAAGTTCGGACACCCTTCCTGAAGTCTGATTTTACTTTTCGGATGCAATGCGCTATATCAGTGCTTCTTAAACTGGTGAATGGTTCACCCAAGCGCGAATTAAATTATTTTATGAAGTGAATGAAACTAAAGGGGTGGGTGAAGGGTGAATGACATAATTTATCCAGATTTTGTTTTCTATACTTAAAACAAGACATTGCCATTAAAGTGGTTAGTAAGCTCATTGGTTTTAATGGCAGTGGAGCTGGAACATTGATATGTTTTTTTATCTATACCTATGGTTTTCTAATTTCAAAGTAACAGGATATTTCCCAAATTTACTGTAGTATAAACGTTTAGGGAAGACCAGACGAGCTAGTGTGATCATACATTTATAAATGGCAACACCGGAGGATCGCCGTATGCAACTGTTGAACTGTAACTTTATTTTGTGTAGAAATGTAGCTACCAAAGTTGATATTTGGTGGTTTTGTGAGCTTTCAGGGAGGGATATAGCAAGTTATATTAGTTGGAGAAAAATATATTAAATCACACACTCCATGGTATTTATAGCTAATTTTCCAAGAAATAACTGCAGTAATCAAAGCCCTAAAGGGTAGGATAGGGCTGAAGCCCAGTGTTTAGACGTTGGAATGTTTTTTTTTATCATTCTAATAGAATGATTTTCCAACTCCTGTGGTAATTATACTTTTTTTTCACAGTTTTTAAAAACATTTTTAGGATGCTAAAAAAGCTGAATAAAATAAACACTTAAGAAATGAGTTCATTCATGTATTTTGCTCATGTGACAGAAATACATTATATATATAAAATTGTACACAAGGGGAAAATAAGATGAAAATTACCAAAAGAACAAAGAAGATTTAGTCGAGGGTGAATTAAATTTTGTGATTAAGACTCGAGGGTGAATGGCACTGAAATAATTTAAAGAGTGCCCACAGTAGACTCACGAGTCACTAAGGTAAACGCACGGGCCACTACGTTATTACAACTAGTTTAAATGTTTCCATTTTTAACTTGAACAGTAAATTTGACTCGTGGAAAACATCAAACGTGTTTGAATTTTTTCACGAGTTAACAAGTCTCACGGGTACCTGCCGTTAGCACCACGAGTCGCTAAGTTGCTCGCGCGAATTGCGGCGTTCCCGCTACGTTGATTGTAAGTGATTACCACGAGTGAGAACTCGGGGTCCCTCGTGGGTCAACTCGCACCGTGACACAGGTTTTAGGATCTCCAACTTCTTCCTGTTCTCATCGTCATCATTTGACATCGTAGTTACTACGGACTTACAAGTCTTCTGCAGACTTGTAAATGTTGATAGAGTAGAAGTTGATCACACTGTTGAGAGGGGACAACAAGTATTGTAAGGGGCTCCAAACACAGCTTTGCGGGTTTTGAATTATCGCGGAGGACATATTGTCGACTATCGTTATTGATGGTGGTCTATGCATCAGGAAGTTAAGGATTCAGTTGTCGAGCATGGCGCTGAGTCCTAGTACCAGGAGTTTGGAGGTGAGTGGTTGAACGTATGACATTGTAGGTGACACTGTAGTCACTGAATTAGAGTCTGATCCTCGTTATCCAGACGATTTGATGAAAATATTTAAGATGTTGGATAGTCTTGACGGTGGGTGAGGAGAGAGGTTATTTTTTCTTGTAGGTAAATTGAGAGCTATTTAAAAATAAAATATCACCCATTTAAAGCAAATAAGACAAAATATTTTCTCTTGAAATCATGTGTTTTGGATTACGTGAGAGAAGAAGAAAGCAGTTTTTGAATGTTTTTTAATGCAGAGGTAAGCAGATTATTGATAAAATGGGGATAGAAGGTCACAGATGGGAATACAGAATAGAGGTTACAATTGAATCGGACATGATAATATGAAGTGGTGGAGCAAGCTTGACAGGTGAGGTGATTCACTCCTGCTCCTAATTCGTACATTCATCTGGATAACTGGGATTTTGGTCGGTCTTGAGTTCTCAATGGTGATCTTCTACTAATAGTTGCAGTCTTCATTTAAACTGCCTGACACCCTTGTCAGCCTTATTTTGATTGCAAATACACTTTCCAGCTGCCATCAAGAGTATCGCTTGCCAGGGAGGAGAATAGAAGAGATTTGGTTATGTTGGGTGTTACAGTATCTGAAGACTTTGTACCTTTGTATGCTCGTATGCTGTTCAATCGTTTTGTTCCCTCCTCTTGGGAGAAACATTTGAAAGATTGCTATTAAATTTTAATTTGTTTCTATTTTTATCTATTAAAAAGTGTCCTTAAAATATATTAATCAGAAGAGAGCACCTCTTTAGAATTGGGTCTGCAGGTGTCTCTTGAAGTGTTCCGCAATGTGGTGCATCAAATGTTTGAAAGTTTGTCTTTTGAGGGAACAAATTTAAGACTCTGTCATACAACACAGAAACTTGCCCATTGGCCCAACTTGTCCATGCCAAACAAGATGCCCCAACTATGCTAATCCGATCTGCCTGCGTTTGGCTCGTATCCCTCTGAACCGTCCCTATATATGTACCTATCCAAATGTCTTTTAAATGTTGTTATTGTACCTTCCATATGATGCAATAATTCAAGATGGGTTCATTCCTTCAAGATGATGGACAGAATAAAACCATAGTGCGGTCTTGGCTTCCATGCCCTCAGATGTTTTGAGTGTTTCAATGTCAGCTGCACGAGGTGCCCCAGGGCACTGAGGCTGAGTCATGCCATGTACATTTGTCATCTAAATTGTTGATATAGATAACAAACAACAAGTGTTCCAGCTGAGTCGCAGGTCTCAGTCTGAGAAACAGCCTTCCACCACCACTCTTTGCTTTCTATCATGAAGCTAATTCTGTACCCAGTTGGCCAGTTCTCCATGCATCCTGTGCTATCTGACCTTCCAGACCAGCCTATCATGTGGAACATTATCAAAGGCCTTGCTGAAGTCTGCATAGACTATGTCTACGGTTCCACCCTCGTCAAACTTTTTGGTTAGTTCTTAAAAAACAAATCAGATTTGTGAGACACTGTTCCACACACAGAGCCAGGCTGACTATCCCTTAAACCCATGTGTTTCCAAATATTGTATCTATTAGAATCCTCTCCAGTTACCCTCCTCCTACAGATATTGTGCTTACTGGTCGATAGTTCCCTGTTTTTTGTTTGCAGAATTTCTTAAATAGATGCCCAACAATCATCTCCCTCCAGCCGTCTAGCACCTCACCAGTTTCTAATGATTCGTATGTCTCAGCCAGGACTCCCTTCATTTCTTCTTTGGCTTCCTACTCTGTCCTTGGATACATCTCATCTGGCCTGGGAGATTTCTGTACCTTTGTATGTCTTATTGTCATTGCCGGTCTGTCTTCATAGCTTTAGACTTATACATCTTTGGAGCGTGGGAGGAAACCGAAGCACACGGAAAAAACCAACATGGCCACACGGGCGGAAAACCCGGGGGGGGGGGGGCAAAGGGACATGTCCCCTTCATGTTTTGAGAGGTGGGGGACATCTCCCCCAAGTTTTTGTAATCCGGATTTTAAAATCTCCGCTTTCCGCGAGACAGTGGAGGTGGGACTGCTGATCGAGGGCGGCGATTGGACGAGAGAGACGTCGGTCAGCAGGCAATGGGGGCGGGACATGATGTGGTTGAGTGTGCGCATGCGCATGTGTGGGTGAGTGCACGCATGCACGGGCGGCCGCCAAAAATTTGTGCCCTGTCCCCTCCATGTTTTGATAGAGAGTTCCGCTCTTGTGGTCACAGGCGGAATGTGAAAACTCCATACAGACAACACCTGTCGCCTGTATCGAACTCGGGTCTTTGGAGCTGTAAGGCAGTGACTCTCCTGCTGCGGCACAGTGCCACGCTATTTTATATAATTTTATGTTGAAAGAAGAAATAATGCACTTGTTCAACAGGTGTCTATCTAGCTCCTGTTTCTCGATGCTGCTGCGAGTACTGGTGATACCAAGCAAATACATTGATACTGATGGAGCTTCCTGATCACAAGAACCCATCTGTGCTAGTGTTATACCTTAAATATAGAATAGTTCAGTAATATTTTCTATCTTAAGCTTCTGGTTTGAGCTGCGCACACGCATTTTGTACCAGAAAGAACTATCAAGCTTAAGTTGCTTAACCTATTTTTTTAAATGGAAATAGAGATTACGAATCTAACTGACCTCAGCCTTTTGTTAGACTCCACATGAAAATCTTGGAAATAATGCTATTTATTTGGCTTCCATTTCTTATTACATATTTGATCATATGTAGAATGCATAGGCCAGAGGAAATATCATGGTTACTTTATAGTATTGGTTTGGGAGACAGAAAAGAAAAGTTGAAAGTGAATAATGAACACCATGCCGCTACAACATGCATTTCAGATTTCTTTGGCTAGTTTCGAGTTTTTTAAATCTATTTTTGAATATCTAGGTTGCAATATTGGTATAATGTCTCATTTCAACTGTATACATTTATAGAACAGCCTGCGTGTACTGTTGATCCTTGCCAAATCTTCTTGTGTACACAGTTCCAGTTTGTTTCATTTTTATGTGATTACTTTGGTTCTTTTACACTGCACTCTTGCTATGTTAGAGGTATTTTCTTTTTCCTTAGATCAAAGTACATCTTGGAGCTGGGCAATTGGAAATTAAACACAGCAAAAAGAAAATGCAGGCAATTTCCAAGGCATTCCCTGACCCAGAAAGTAATTTGATTATTTTTGTCCTTAAGTGTATAATACTTGTCAATCTTTTTGGAAATGCACACCAAACAGTTAATAACTAGTCATTTTCAGTAAATTGTCTTCAAGCTTCTGTGAGCCTGACTGAAATATCCTCGTCAATTGTTGTGGAAGAAAATACATTTCTTGGGCAACAAACTCTTAAACATGCCAGCATTTTGACCAGATAAAATAAATTTTGAAAATGAATTAAAATCAAAGAATGTGATAAGGAAGACCAGTCAGGCATTAAAGTATTCATGTAGGTCGTGAAGGTTTTGGAATGAAGGGAGTTGAACCTTGGTCGGATCTCCACTGCCTGGTTTCTGTTTTCCACAGCTGAAAGTCATTGAGGGAGGATTTATTGTCTGAATTGGACTACAAAACAACCTCATTTTGCATCATCTCTAATTTGAAAGAATTTACAGCACTATTTTCTGAGTGTTGGGTGAAAGTTAGCTGATTGGTAGCTACTTTTCTTTTTGAGAAACTTGCTAAAACTCTTGAAATGACGGGTAAATTTAAAAGATTATACCCAAGCTCCAGAAAAATCAGCAAATATTTATAATTATAAAGAGTTCTTTCCAGACAGAATCGGCTTCTCATACTGGAGACATTGAGACATTCTTGGCTGCACTCTGGATTTAATGCTTACATTGTTGAAACATTACATGGATGCTAACAGTAAAAACTTCCACTGTGGTTTTGGAAGTTAACAGTTCCAATGAAAAGCAAACCCAGGTCAAATAATTTGTCTTTTTTTTTTCCCCAATTTCAACCAACGTTGTAATTAGTGGTCAATGAAGCATAGACTGTTGGATTGATTCCTGGGTTGAGGGATTTGTCCGAACTAAAATTACTGTGACGGGAGGGATCCATTTACATTTTATTTTTGAATACATTAATGCCGATCTGAGGTGAGAGTACATCATTTAATGACAAAAAGCAAATAACAGTCTCAGTCAGCAAAGGACGTTGAATGCTCATAGAAACATAGAAACATAGAAAATAGGTGCAGGAGTAGGCCATTCGGCCCTTCGAGCCTGCACCGGCATTCAATGTGATCATGGCTGATCATCCAACTTAGTATCCCGTACCTGCCTTCTCTCCATACCCCCTAATCCCTTTAGCCACAAGTGCCACATCTAACGCCCTCTTAAATATAGCCAATGAACTGGCCTCAACTACCTTCTGTGGCAGAGAATTCCAGAGACTCGCCACTCTCTGTGTAATGCTCAGCAGAGGTTTGTTGGGACATGAGTTGAGGGAGCAGGAGATGGGTCTCATGGATATGATACACTTGAAAAGCAGACGAGGGGAAAGAATCTGTACAAATAACTTATTTTTACCTATCTATCTTTCTCCAAGATCCTCCTCAAAACCAAGCTGTTTCACCGAACTTGGAACAGTTTTACACCAGCACAATAAGCTTTATTGGCTTGGTGTCAAATTTTGTTTTATAATACACAATTCGGAGGAGTGGCTTAACTTTTGTTTATACTAGTGTAGAACACAAAGTACTGCAGTAATTTTGTGAGTTAAGAAAAATCTCTGAAAGACATGGACAGGTGACATCAGATTGGGATGCTACTTGGTTATACTTGTTTGTACTGTTGGGCTACAAAAAAAATTACGTAAGCTGACTTGGAAACAATTTTGCATGCATCCACAAGTCTGCAGCCTGACTTCAACAAAATAATTTAGCAGCAGAAGTACTCGGAGCCAACTCATGGGTTATTTGAACAAACATAACACATTTACAAAATAAAATCTCTTGGGATTTTGGTAAGAGTAGTGGGCAGCACAGTGGTGCAGCTGTTAGAGCTGCTGCATCATAACGCCAGAGTCCCAAGTTTGATCCTGACCTTGGGTGTTCTCCATGTGGAGTTTGCATGTTTTCCCTGTGACTGCATGGGTTTCCTCCGGGTGCTCTGGTTTCCTCCCACATTCCGAAGACATCTGGGTTTGTCAGTCATTGGCATCTGTAAACTTCTCCTCGTGTGTATGCGTAAATTGAATAACAGAATTACTGTGACTGGTTAATCGAAGGTCAGCATGGACTCCGAGCCGAAGGGCCTGTTTCCATGCTGTATCTCTAAACTAGTGATCGGACAAACATTAGAAATCTTCTACCCCTTGTCTGTGTGTGGCCCCTCTAAGCATTTTTCACTGTTTTTGGACTGTGTGTATGATCATGCTAAATTGTTGGCCGAATTAAACTGCTGCAGTAGTGTTCTCTGAATTATCCCACAGTCCTTTTGGCAAAGTGCAATTGTTTGTCTTGGTTTCTGAACATTTAAAAGCAGACGTCAGTTTATTTTTTCCCTTCCCTCGCAAACTTCCCATCAAAGACTATTGTCCGTTGTTAACATGGATTAATTGCACTACTTTACATATAATGGTTCCATTATCTTGAATGCATTTATGACAGAACCAAAATAATTTTTGAAACTATATTCTGATAAAAGTAATCTTACAAAAAATGAGAAACTTGCAATAAGCCAATTTATTTACAATTACCTGATTTATGTTTTTGGCTCTACCTCACAAAACCCCCAAAAAATAGTAGTAGTTGGCGATAATGTCCTTAGACTATTTATCAAGATAAACACAAAATGCTGGAGTAACTCAGCGGGACAGGCAACATCTCTGGATAGAACGAATGGGTGATGTTTTGGTTTGAGACCCTTCTTTAGACTAAGAGTCAGGGGAGAGGAAGACACAGACGTATGGAAGGGTAAGGTGTGTAAATGAGAGATTAAAGGGGACAAAGATCAAGGATAATGTAAAACAGATAATTGTTAGCTCGGGGAAGGTGACATCGAGGCATATAAAAAATTTAATCAAGAGGACAGTCAAGATTCAAGAGAGTTTATTGTCATGTGTCCCAGATAGGACAATGAAATTCTGGCTTTGCTTCAGCACAACAGAATATAGAAGGCATGAATACAGAACAGATCAGTGTGTCCATATACCATTGAATAAATATACACACACATGAATAAATAAAACAGATAAAGTGCAAATAAACAAATAATGGGCTATTAATGTTCAGAGTTTTGTTTGTGTTGAGTTCAATAGCCTGATGGCTGTGGGGAAGAAGCTGTTTCTGAACCTGGACGTTGCAGTCTTCAGGCTCCTGTACCTTCTACCTGAAGGTAGCGGGGAGATGAGTGTGTGGCCAGGATGGCGTGTAGACGCTGCCAGCCTTTTTGAGGCAGCGACTGCGATAGATCCCCTCGATGGTAGGGAGGTCAGAGCCGATGATGGACTGGGCAGTGTTTACAGCTTTTTGTAGTCTTTTCGGCTCCTGGGCGCTCAGGTTGCCGAACCAAGCCACGATGCAACCGGTCAGCATGCTCTCTACTGTGCACCTGTAGAAGTTAGAGAGAGCGTTCCTTGACATACCGACTCTCCGTAATCTTCTCAGGAAGTAGAGGCGCTGATATGCTTTCTTTATGATTGGATATTGAAGAGAGATCTTCAGAGATGTGCACGCCCAGGAATTTGAAGTTCTTGACCCTTTCCACCATCGACCCATTGATATAAACGGGACAGTGGGTCCCCATCCTACCTCTTCCAAAGTCCACAATCAGTTCCTTTGTTTTGCTGGTGTTGGGGGCCAGGTTATTGTGCTGGCACCATTTGGTCAGTCGGTCGATCTCTCTTCTATACTCTGACTTGTCCCCGTCAGTGATACATCCCATAACAGACTGGTCAGAAAACTAGAATGGGGGAAGGATGGAGAGAAAGTGAAAGAGAGAGTCACTAGAAGTTAGAGCAGTCAATACTGCTGGGTTGTAAGGTGCTCAGGCAAAATATGAGGTGCTGTTCCTCCAATTTGTTGGGCCTCACTCTGACAGTGGAGGAGACCCAGGACAGAAGGGTCAGTATGATAATGGGATGGGGAGTTAAAGTGTTTAGCAACAGGGATATCATGTAGGCCTTGGCAGACTGGGCAGAGGTGTTCAGTGAAACGATCGCTGAGCACTGTATCTGCAACACCCTCCTACATTTTGTGTTTACCTTCGGTGTAAACCAGCATCTGCAGTTTCCTCCTACCCAATATCCCTTGTTGTCCTTGGAGCCAAACAATCTATTTGTCTTTGCCTTGAATGTACTTGAAAACTGAAGGATTGTTTAAGAAAGAACTGCAGATGCTGGAAAAATCGAAGGTAGAAAAAAATGCTGGAGAAACTCAGCAGGTGAGGCAGCATCTATGGAGCGAAGGAATAGGTGACATTTCGGGTTGAGATCTGAAAACTGAAGGATTATAGCTTTTAGAAAAGGCAATACCAAAGATACACAATTTTTGATTTAAAAAGAAAAGATTTTCTCCTCCCCTCAGTCTTCAAATAATGACCCTTTATTCCTGAGGCAATGCCTTGCAATCCCATTTGAGACTGAATAGCCAGAAGAGAAACGTCTCAAAATACCTTGCCGGGACCACATAAACATTGATATTTTTCAATGATGGTACCCTTCATTTTACCTATTGTTTGGGATTCTAGAGCCAATTAATGGCGAGGCACTGGAGAGTCTTGTGGAACAGAGAGATCCAGGGGTATAAGTGCACAGTTATAATTCTTTGATGGAAGTGGATTAACCATCAACGTAGGTTCACCCCTCAAGACTGTCTGCAGGTAAAGGGACATCGGTCAAATGGGAGGGTTTTAAAAATTAGAGAGGGAGATCAGGGGCACAACGGATCCTGTTAGGGTGAAGGGCAAACCTGGGGATACTCATTCCCTTGCTTCACTCTCTATGCCCATGACTGTGCAGTACCATCTTTAAAGTCGCAGACGATGCCGCAGTTGTTGGATGAATAGTGTGCATTGACGAATCTGAGTATAGGAGAGAAATTGAAATACTGATTTAATTATGCCAGCACAATAATCTTGCTCTCAATGACAGCAAAATCAAAGAGCTGATTGTTGAATCCAGGAGGGGACAGCCAAGGATCCACAAACCGATCTTCACCAATGGTGTGACGGTGGCGAGAGTCAACAAGTTCCTAGGCTTGCACATCTCCATCCATAGATCTGTCTTTGCCCGAGAAACTTGATGCAACCACAAAGAACGCTCATCAACACCTCTTCCTTAAAAGATTGAGGAGATTTGGTATGTCGACGAATACTCTATCGAACCTCTATAGGTGTTAGGCCTGGTTCACAACTCAAGCACCCAGGAATGTAGAAGACCACAGAGAGTGGTCGACATTGCCCAATCTAACCCAGGTGCTGTTTCAAAAAAGCAGCCCATATCATCAAAGAAGATACAAAATTCAAGCCTCCAAGAGATTCAATATTGTCACATGCACCAATTGGTACAGTGAAATTTGTGGTCCCTTCAAGTTCCTATTAAAAATTTCCCTTCTCACGATCAACCAATGCCCTCTAACTCTTAATTCCCCTACCCTGAGAAAAATTATTATGTGCATTCTCCCTGTTAATTCCCCTCATGATTTTATACACTTCTATAAAGTCAATCTCTTCCTCTTGCACTCAAAGGAACAAAGTCCCAGCCTGCTCAATCTCTCCCAATAGCACAACTCCTCATGTCCTTACCCATTTCCCTTGAATTCTTTAGATTCCCCTTAAACAATAATAATAATATTTTATTTATGGGCGTCTTTCAGGACTCTCAAGGACACGTTACAAATCAAAACAAGCAAATTACAAACATATAAACAAATGAAACAAAAGAAGTAGTAGGGACATCAACAATACACAATTCAAAGAGAGAGCAGCGGCAGCTAATCGCGCCAGAGCCATGTGTCACTATGCCAGAGCCATCACATGCCCTCTTTTTGTTCTCCTGATTTCCTTCATAACTATGCTCCTCAATCCCCAAAACTGCTCCAGGGATACAGTTGATCCCAGCAGCCTATACATGGTCCCTCTTTTTTCTTGGTCTAGAGTGTTTAATTGATATATGTACGAAAACCGAACAATGAAATTCTTCCTTGCAGCACAGCAGTTTTGTAAACACAGTACTTAATAGATAATATAATAAACAAATATAATAAAGGAAAAAAAGTTTAAAACAAACTTGAAATAGTGCATAAACAAAGCCCTAACTCCCAAGTGCAACCATAGCAATTTGTAGATTGGAGTTTAGTTGGAGTTCGTAGTGTTGAATAGACTGATGGTTGTTGGGAGAAAGCTGTTCCTGAACCTTGACATTGCAGTTTTCAGACTCCTTTCAGCATACTCACGGTACCCATGTGCTTATTCTGTTAGATGGGAATCTGAAGATAACACATATTCTACTGCTATTCAAAAATCAACCTCAATAAGGACGATTCTGAAACCAAGATGTGTTTTTACGGCCAACATAAGATCACCTCTGAAGGCTGTCTCGAACAATAATCATATTATCTTTTCATATTCTAGATTTTGGACATTATTTGTTCTTACTATTTGACTGCTTATAAACAAATATCATATGATGTCCATACAATATTATTTTGATTTTCCAAATTATTCTTTGTGGATTCCAAATGCTCAGGACAAATTATATTGCCACAGTAGAAAATCAGGTACAAAGTCTAAAATATCAGGAGCAAGAGACATTTAGTACTTTGTGCACAATTTTGTTTATATTATGTATTTACGTAATACTAATAAGCTTGTTGTAATTATTGCACATCTAAATATAAACTGGTCCGATATCTAAAAACAGCCTTGATGAAAGACAAATAACAACAATGCATAATTATTTAAGAAGGAACTGCAGGTGCTGGAAAATCAAAGGTGGACAAAAATGCTGGAGGAACTCAGCGGGTGAGGCAGCATCTATGGAGCAAAGGAAATAGGTGGAGTTTCGGGTCGAAACCCTTCAGATTGATGTGAGGGTGGGGGGGGGGGGGGGGGGGGCGGGAAGAAGGAAGGAAGAGGCAGAGACAGTGGGCTGAGGGAGAGCAGGGGAGGGGAGGAGAAAGCAGGGACTACCTGAAATTGGAGAAGTCAATGTTCATACTGCTGGGGTGTAAACTGCCCAAGCGAAATATGATCTGCTGCTCCTCCAATTTACAGTGGGCCTCTCTCTGGCCATGGAGGCCCACCGTATTATTCTCCTATTATTATGTTATTTAATAACATAGTCAAACGAATTCATAATATGAAGACAAGATATATATCATGGCATTGCCCAGCTTAGAAACATACCTTTCGGCTCACCATATCCAAGCTGACCATTATGCCTGCCAATACTAATCGCACTTTCTTCCAATAATTCCACATCCCTCCGTCTTGCTCATTCCAGATGACAAAAAATGTTGCAATTGTTCCTACCTCCATCACTTTCTCTTGCAGCTACTTCCCTCTCACCTTACACCTCTGCTCTAAATCTTCATAGCAAATGACAAACTGAACGCTTCTTATAAATTGCACTTAAATTATCCAGCAAAGATCTGCTTTCTTAGACCTATTGCTCCATCTTTCACCATCTTAACACACATTTAAGTCATTTCCATCAGTTATTCAATTAATTTCATACTATTTTCCTTCTATGCACCCAGTTTAAATTGGTATTTAAAGAGCAGACACATCATACAAAGCAATATTAAAATGGAAAAAAAAGAAAATCGCCCCATAACAAGAAATCACTTGCTTCTGATACACAGCTATGGTCAGCAAAGGAAGACTATGAAATGATGAAATTGTTCTAAAAATCTGGTTGTATGGGGTAAATGGGACTTCTTCCTTTCATTTTTAATCATCATAATAAAATCCCAATAATACATGGAAATTTTCACACACACACACCCTCCCCCTCCCCCTCCCCCTCCCCCTCCCCCTCCCTCTCCCCCTCCCTCTCCCCCTCCCTCTCCCCCTCCCTCTCCCCCTCCCTCTCCCCCTCCCTCTCCCCCTCCCTCTCCCCCTCCCTCTCCCCCTCCCTCTCCCCCTCCCTCTCCCCCTCCCTCTCCCCCTCCCTCTCCCCCTCCCTCTCCCCCTCCCTCTCCCCCTCCCTCTCCCCCTCCCTCTCCCCCTCCCTCTCCCCCTCCCTCTCCCCCTCCCTCTCCCCCTCCCTCTCCCCCTCCCTCTCCCCCTCCCTCTCCCCCTCCCTCTCCCCCTCCCTCTCCCCCTCCCTCTCCCCCTCCCTCTCCCCCTCCCTCTCCCCCTCCCCCTCCCCCTCCCCCTCCCCCTCCCCCTCCCCCTCCCCCTCCCCCTCCCCCCCTCCCCCCCTCCCCCCCTCCCCCCCTCCCCCTCCCCCCCTATGTTCACGACACCTCACACACTCCTCGTCTACTCCATAACATCCATTTTCCAGGACCCCATTCCCTCATCTTCACCATGGATATCGAGTCACTCTACACCTCCATCCCTCACCAGGAGGGTCTTAAAGCCCTCTGTTTCTTCCTCGACCTCTGAACCAACCAATCCCCACCTACTGATACTCTCCTAGCGGAGCTGGTCCTTGCCCTTAACAACTTTTTGTTTGACTCCTCCCATTTCCTCCAAATACAAGGCGTAGCTATGGGCACGCGCATGGGCCCAAGATATGCCTGCCTCTTTGTAGGGTACGTGGAACAATCTTTGTTCGAGGCGCACCATGGCCCTATCCCCAATCTTCATCCATTTCACCACTAACTTCCATCCGGCACTCAAATGCACCTGCACCATTTCTGATATTTCCCTACCATTTCTAGACCTCCCTATCGCAGGGGATAGACTACTCACCGACATTTACTATAAACCCACTGACTCCCATGGCTATCTGGACTACACTTCTTCCCACCCTGCTTCCTGTAAGGACTCCATCCCCTATTTCCAAGTTCCACACCAGGGCATCAGCGATGTCCTCATTCTTCAGGGAACGGGGGTTCCCCCCCTCTACTATAGATGAGGCTCTCACCAGGGTCTCTTCTATACCCCATAACTCTGCTCTCATACCCCATCCCTCCCACTCGTAACAAGGGCAGAGTCCCACTTGTCCTCGCCTTCCACCCTACCAGCCGTCACATACAACAAATGACATTTTTACCACCTCCAACGGGATCCCATCACTGGCTACATCTTCCCATCTCCTCTCCTGTCTGTTTTCCGCAGAGACCGCTCCCTCCATAACTCCCTGGTCAATTTGTCCCTTCCCACACAAACCACCCCCTCTCCTGGCACTTTCCCTTGCAACCGCAGGAATTGCTACACTTGTTGCTTTTCCTCCCCCCTTGATTCCATTCAAGGACCCAAGCGGTCTTTCCAGGTGCGGCAGAGGTTCACCTGCACCTCCTCCAACCTCATCTATTGCATCTGCTGCTCTAGATGTCAGCTGCTCTACCAGTGAGACCAAGTGTAGGATTCGCCCAACACCTCCACTCGGTTCGCAATAACCAACCTGATCTCCCGGTGACTCAGCACTTCAACTCCCCCACCCATTCCGAATCCAACCTTTCTGTCCTGGGCCTCCTCCATGGCCAGAGTGAGGCCCACCGTAAATTGGAGGAGCAACACCTCATATTTTGCTTGGGCAGTTTACAGCCCAGCGGTATGAACATTGACTTCTCCAATTTCAGGTAGTCCCTGCTTTCTCCCCTTCCCAGCTCTCCCTCAGCCCACTGTCTCCGCCTTTTCCATTCTTCTTCCCGCCCCTCCCCACCCTCACATCAGTCTGAAGAAGGGTCTCGACCCGAAACGTCGCCCATTTCCTTCGCTTGATAGATGCTACCTCACCCGGTGAGTTTCTCCAGCATATTTGTCTACGTTAGATTTTTCAGCATCTGCAGTTCCTTCTTAAACTTTTTTTTAAAGGTTGTTGGGTAAATAGATGGTGGGTCTGCACTTGCCGTCAGCAATCCCTCGACAGAATTACGTTTGTGATACTTTGTACATTTTTAAATAAAACTAAGAAAAGTAGATAATCAGAGGCAATCAGTGGACAAAAGGTGACTTTCATTTATATTCACCCAACATTGCATTCACCCAACAATTTAGTATGCATTTTCTCTACTTGCAGGCCCTTCCTTCAAGCATGATCATTGTTGGAAGCTACAGTGCTGTCATAGCAGCTGTATTTATTGTACTTAAAGCAGTGAACTATCGATTGCACCGCACACTGGATGAAGGGGAAATAGTGGATAGGAGCAACAGTGAGGTAACTGAAAGAAATGCAAAAACTGAACAGCAAGATGGACCGTCAAGAAGAAATAACAGCAGTGGATCAGGGTGAGTGAGTGTCAAAATATATGCTTGATTCTGGTCATTCAAAACTGCAACTTGTTAAATATACGCTCTTGGTTGCAGTTAATATTTGCTTTTGGCTTCTACCATGCTCAAATGTTGGCTATCATTTGACTATCTTTCGAAATGAGATATCACTGAAAAGTAAGTTAGGTTTTGTGCAAGTTGACCAGAGTTTTAATTATGTATGATTTATCTTTATAAGTGGTTCAGCAAAAATCGGTCTTAAGACTTTTAATGTTATTTTGTGTATACATATAGAAGTTCAAATCAAATTGTTGAAAGATTTTCTTAATACCAGGTTTATGGCTTAAATTATTTAATCAAATCGTTTATATTCATATTCCATAGTCCAGTGTTATTTACGTGGCCCATTTATCAAAATAAATCCACCAAATCGAAATAAGTGAATCCTTGGAAGATTGCTACACAATTTTTAAATGTGGAAAAGTTATGGGGGTGATCTGATGTGTATGTGATGTGAATTGTTTCATGAATTGTGCAAGCGGTGGAGAATCTAGTGATTTTTTTCTGGATTGTTTCTTACAGATGACATAAAATTAAAAAAAATAAAATATAACTTTGTTGACTAAGAGCCTCTTTGCTGTTTGGCTATTCTGTGTAGCAGCAAAATGCATGTTGAATTTCTCAGTAATTGAACAGTGTTGAATATGCTTAGAACTTGACCTATCGTGCAGGTGGCAGGTTTATGTGGTGAGAAAAAATATTGATGTTCATCTCCTTTTGGATGTTGCAGACATCTCTCACAGTCAATTAATTTTGAAGTGTAATCATTATATTTGCGTGGTCGGATTCCAAATGGAGCATATGGTTTTCTTGATAGTAATGTGATAAATAGCGGCATTGGTTAACATTTAAACAGGATAAGTACTATTCTCCACTTCCTATAGTGCCTTTGGATACTTTAGGTTGAAAAGACTATAAACAATGCAAACCCATCATCATTAATTGAAGAAATACTTTCAGGAGGGTGATATGGCAAATGCTTCCAGCAGAAGCAGTTAAAATTCTGATTAAAAGGAAAACTTCTAAAAGTAGGCTGGTAAGTGCTGTTTAGAAACATGATTAAAGTAAAGATTCAATGGTATCCCAACTTAACTTTGAAGTAATAACTAGTATAAATTATAAATGGGAACTATTATCTCAACAAAGCTCCAAACAGGTTTTCAGTTTTGCAGTTAAATCTTCAGAAACTTCTTTTTGTAATCTTTTTGTACAGAACCAATAGAGTTAGTTTTTCTTGCTACTGTGAAAACCAGTGGAATTTGTCTTAATCAAGCGCTAGTGTTCTTAAAATGATAACGAGAAGTTACCTTGCTGGGTTTTCACTTTTGTTTTTCTCTTAACTTTCAATATGTAAGATTTTTCTTAGACAATAGCTTTTTGGTATATAGAAAGTTTAAGTACATGAACCTGAGAGCTGAATCAATTACTGTATTTGAGGAATTAAATAATTAAATACATTTAAATTCTTTATCTTATGACATGTAAAGAACTTGGCATTCAATAAAGTGCATGTGAAACATTGCCAAATGATAAGTTATATTTGTATATTAGGGTGCCACAAATAATCAATAAGTAAACGATCAGTCATACTGCTTTTTATTTGATTGAGGATAAAATGTTGATTCAAGACACAGGGAGTACTCCCAGGGCTCTGAATAGCGCCAAATAATATTTTCATCCACTTATCAGGCAGAAAAGGCCTTGTATTGTATGGGCATGTAAAAGGTGGAACTTGATTTGATGGCTTTAAATTGAAAGCAACAATGGTCTGAAGAAGGGTTTCGGCCCGAAATGTTGATTATATCCTTCGCTCCATAGATGCTGCTGCACCCGTTGAGTTTCTCCAGCTTTTTGTGTACCCTCGATTTTCCAGCATCTGCAGTTCCTTCTTTAACACAATGGTCTTAAGAAACTTGTGTGATACCTTTTCAATCATTCCATGAAATAGGAGAATAGGTTCTGCACAACAGCTAACAATAAGCAAAACAATGCTCTATTATGTAAAGTGGACTCTGGCTGATTTGGCTTGTGTTCGTCCAGTAGATTGAGAGGCTGATATTAGCATCCAATGTCATTGATCCTATCAGGAAATTCTAAAGTAACCTGACAGTTTGAATCAATCCATTGACATTGTATGCATAGAGTGGGAGATTTTTGTTTGCTTTTTTTTAAAATTAATTCTCACTGATTTTGTCTTTATAACAATTTCTGTTTTGAGTACTAAGGTATTGCATTGTATATGACCAACATAAATATTTGTGGGTTGCAGTGCACAGAACCCATCCATTTCTAATTGGTGGATGAATTTCCTGTATTCAGCAGGGACCTACCATCACAATGGTTAGGCGTCGTCTCCAAAATTCTGCTAACGTTTTGACACTCCTTTTTCAGATTTAAGTCCAGTCATGTTACTTGTGTGTCTGAGTCAGAGTTAACATTCTGCTCAATAAATGGACAAAGGCTCCTCTCTATTTAGTTTATGTAATTGTATGTAATTGATAATATAGTGATATGCCACTTTTCAGGAGTCAATTATTGGGAGTGTCATTTGTGTACTTGTCTCAAAGAATAAAATCCTTTGACTTTTAAATACATTAAAGAATGTTTTAATTATTGAAATTTGTTGCAAATAATCTTGGCTCGAACATCATTAGTGTCTACATCAGTATTCTGGAGAAGATTATTTTCTGTAACAGAGCTGGCATGGTGATAATTGACAATTTGATTATAATGAGTAATTGTAATGTAAGGTTATTATATGCAAGAGGATTTTGGCAATGTGAATGTTATTTTTTTGCTTTGTTATTCTATGGTTGTCAGACAGCGAAGAATCAAGTTTGAAGGATTTTCTTCCAAATCACTGGCAAATGTTTATTCAGAGATACGGAGGCTTGTTTTATGGCTCTGCATATATCTTGCACTCATCATATGGTCATTATAAGTAAAACGTATTGTGTATGAAGGGCAGACGTCCTTGCATTGACAGTAAATGTAAAATAAATGTTAAAATTCTAATTTCATCAGCTGCTATCTATCTCACTTAATTCAACTGTTTTTCTTTGAATTCATTTTTGGTGATTGCTCTTTTGTATGAGCCAGTGCACGGCTTACCACAGGTTGGAAGTATAACATTTAAATCCATGAATAGTGGAAGAAGAAGTCAGTAATGTATTTGAATTGAAAAGTATGATGGTTCTCAGTAGTGAAAATTGCACTCCTGGGTTGAGATCCTATATCAAGCTGTTAAATTTGCAGAAGATTGTGGTAGAGCATGCAGAATAAAATATAGCAAGTTTAGATTGAATGCTGAAACACACAGACATGAATAATGTGACACACATCTATTTCCTTCGAGACAAAATCAGTGTTTATGCTTGTGTTCTTCAGCAGAAGTCAACGAATAATGATCGGATTTCAGAAAGGCTGATTATTTTTTCTCCAGCCTGTCCTATAGCATACAGGCTATGGTCAGTTCAATGTTCTTTGTGACATAAAACTAAACAAATAGCAACATTTTTTGAATTAGATACCAAGATGTTGTGTTTTGTACAGGTCTGTGACATACAGAGCATTAATTTTGTACAAA
This sequence comes from Raja brachyura, assembly GCA_963514005.1. The sequence goes on from OY740789.1 coordinate 62,246,619, forward strand.
GTTTTTAGAATATGGAAGACGGGGGGAAGGGAGGTAACATGAAGGAGAAAATAATTGTATTTAATAGTGTATTAAGAGCAATTAATGTGGTGAGTGATTATTACTTCTTAGTTGAATTGGACCTGAGATATTCAAAACAGTTTACTTGTAAAATGCAGTAAGCTCTATTTTCTGGATTATTTTTGATTTCATGTACACCCATTTATGGGAGGGATTCCTGTTTGGACTAAGAAAATTGAATTTGAAATTCATAAGACATAGCCAAGTTGGGCCATTCAGCCAATTGAGTCTACACTGCCCTTAAGTCATGCCTTATCCACCTATCCTTCTCAAACTCATTCTCCTGCCTTCTCCCTATTAAATTTAACACCCATACTAATCAGGAAATTCAGTGAATCTAGAATGCACAAAGCTGAATATTACCATAAAAAATCATTCAGACGTACATTAGATGAACGTATTAATTTTTTTTTTGTCCAGGGGTTAATTTTGCAAAAAATACTGTAGATTTAACCTGTGCAATAAACATTGTTTTGGTGTGTCTTTGTTAGACTTGAGCAATGAAATTTGATAACTGGGGTAGGTATTTATGAAAACGTTACAATAAGCATTCAACTGATTTTTTTGTAGTCTGAATTGCATATTTATGGGTGAGATTTTCAATAACTGAGGCATTTTCTCAGTTCCTTTTTGTATTTGGTGAGTCGTTGTGTGTCTTTTTTGATGCTAGATTATGCCCATGTGTATCAGGTGTGGCACAGTAGATTAGGGTAGCAGTGCACTCTGCAATTAAGCATGTAACTGCTGCTGTATTTTGTACATCATCGACCGTGCAATGGAGAATTACTGAACCTGACCCCAAGGGGTAGGAAGGAAAATTAAGGAAATATTACTCTTCTGGTGTGGTTTCTATGAATCTACTAGGAGGAGTAATTAACATAGAGCAAGCAGGCTTATATCAATGAAAGGGGTTTGGCAACGTTTAGTTACCAATAGGTACCATTTTGGTAAAATAAGATGGCCACTAACTGCTGAGTGGAGGTCACTAACTTAGCAGACTGCATTAATAGTCAAGGTTTTTTCTGACACTCGTTGAAATGGGAGCTGTACAGAAAATCTCTAATTCAAATAGTTACCATTTACAGTGCCCACCATACTGTTTGGGACTAAGACCCATCATTTATTTATTTGCCTCTGTACTCCACAATTTGAGCTTTGTAATAGGAAAAAAAAATCACATGTGGTTAAAATGCACATTGTCAGATTTTAATAACGCCCATATTTATACAGTTTGGTTTCACCATGTAGAAAATACAGCAGTGTTTATACATAAACCCCCCATTTCAGGGCACCATAATGTTTGGGAAAGAGCAATGTCATGTAAATGAAAGTAGTCATGTTTAATATTTTGTTGCATATCCTTTGCATGCAATGACTGCTTGAAGTCTGCAATTCATGGACATCACCTGTCTTCTCTGGTGATGCTCTGCCAGGCCTGTATTGCAGCCATCTTTAGTTTATGCTTGTTTTGGGGACTTGTCTCCTTAAGTTTTCCCTTCAGCATATAAAAGGAAAACTCAATTGGGTTCAGATCGGGTGATTGACTTGACCTTTTTTTAGTTTTGAAAAACTCCTTTGTTGCTTTAGCAGTATGTTTGGGATCATTGTCTTGCTGTAGAATGAACCGCCAGCCAATGAGTTTTGAGGCATTTGTTTCAACTTGAGCAGATATGCTACTATCATCAGCAGTTATATCATCAATGAAGATAAGTGACCCGGTGCCTTCAGCAGCCATACATACCCAATCCATAACACCCCAACCCACCGTGTTTCACAGATGAGGTGGTGTGCTTTGGACCTTAGGCAGTTCCTTCTCTCCTCCATACTTTGTTCTTGCCATCACTCTGATATAAGTTAATGTTCACCTCATCTGTCCACAAGACCTATTTCCAGAACTGTAGTTGGTCTTTTAAGTACTTCTTGGCAAACTGTAACCTGGCCATCATATTTTTGCGGCTAAACAGTGGTTTGCATCTTGCAGTGTAGTCTCTGTATTTCTGTTCATGAAGTCTTCTGCGGACTGTGGTTATTGACAAATCCACACCTGACTCCTGAAGAGTGTTTAAGATCTGTCGGACAGGTGTTTGGGGATTTTTCTTTATTATAGAGAGAATTATTCTGTCATCATCTGTGGATGTCTTCCTTGGCCTGCCAGTCCCTTTGCGATTAGTAAGCTCACCAGTGCTCTCTTTCTTCTTAATGATGTTTCAAACAGTTGATTTTGGTAAGCCTAAGGTTTGGCTGATGTCTCCAACAGTTTTATTATTATTTTTTTTATCAGTCTCATAATGGTTTCTTTGACTTTCATTGGTGCAACTTTGGTCCTCATATTGATAAACAGCAATAAAAGTTTTTAAACGTGATGGAAAGACTGGAGGAAAGACTAGGTGCTGAAAGCTCTCTTATACCTGCATTTAGGAGGCAATTAAACACACCTGAGCAATTACAAACCCCTGTCCCAAACACCCCATGTTATTGTGGGTAGGTTATTGACATGGATAGAAAATTGGTTTGCAGGACAGGAAACAAAGACTAGGGATTAACAGGTCCTTTTTGGAATGGCAGGCAGTGACTAGTGGGGTACCGCAAGTCTCGTTGCTGGGACCGCAGCTATTTACAATATACATTCATGATTTAGATAAGGGGTTTAAAAGTAACATTAGCAAATTTGTAGATGACACAAAGCTGGGTGGCAGTGTGAACTGTGAGGAGGATGCTATGAGGATACAGGGTGACTTGGACAGGTTGGGTAAGCGGACGGATGCATAGCAGATGCAGTTTAATGTGGATAAATGTGAAGTTATCCACTTTGGTGACAAAATCAGGAAGGCAGATTATTATCTGGATGGTGTCATGTTGGGAAAAGGGGAAGTACAATGAGATCGGGGGGGTCCTTGTTCATCAGTCAATGAAAGTAAGCTTGCAGGTACGGCAGGCAGTGAAGAAATCGAATGGCATGTTGGCCTCATAACAAGAGGAGTTGAATGTAGGAGCAAAGAGGGCCTTCTGCAGTTGTACAAGGCCCTAGTGAGACCACACCTGGAGTATTGTGTGCAGTTTTGGTTTCCAAATTTGAGGAAGGACATTCTTGCTATTGAGGGAATGCAGCGTAGGTTCACAAGGTTAATTCCCGGGATCGTGGGACTGTCATATGTTGATAGAATGGAGCGGCCGGGCTTGTATACTCTGGAATTTAGAAGAATGATAGGGTATCTTATTGAAACATGTAAGATTATTAAGGGTTTGGACAAGCTAGAGGCAGGAAACATGTTCCCGATGTTGGGGGAGTCCAGAACCAAGGGCCACAGTTTAAGAATAAGGGAGATGAGGAAACACTTTTTTCCACCGAGAGTTGTGAACCTGAGGAATTTTCTGCCTCAGAAGGCAATGGAGGCCAATTCACTGGATGCTCTCAAGAGAGAGTTAGATAGAGCTCTTAATGATAGTGGTGTCGGGGGATATGGAGAGAAGGCAGGAACGGGGTACTGATTGGGGATGATCAGCCATATCACCGTGAATGGCAATGCTGGCTCGAGTGGCCGATTGGCCTACTCCTGCACTTTTTGTCTATTGTCTATCGAAGCCATGTGTCCCAAACATTATGGTGCCCTGAAAGGGGGGGATTATGTATAAACACAGCTGTAATTTCTACGTGGTGAAACAAAAATGTACAAAAAATACCCTTTAATAAAATCTGACTGTGCACTTTAACCACATGCAATTTTGTTGCAATTACAAATCTCAAATTGTAAAGCACTGAGGCAAATAAATAAATCATGGGTCTTTGTCCCAAACATTATGGAGGGCACTATAACTAGAAAATAAATAAGCACATTTTAAAAACAGTGGGAAGCAAAGAAAATAGGTGTCTTAATTTTCCAAAATGAATTTGTTCTTCCGATGATTTAAACATCTAAGCAGAAATTGGTGGGTGCCTAGAACGTGCTGCCCAAGTGGTGGTTGAGGCAGATAAGTTAGTGGCATCTGAGATACTTTTAGGTAGACATATGGATAGAGAGGGATTTGGATTACGTGCTGGTAGATAAGAGATGGTCTTGGCATCATGTTTTGCGCAGACTTTGTCGGATGAAGGGCCTGTTCGTGTGTTGTACTGATCTATGTTGGATGTAATATTTGTAACTGGCACTGCATGCATTGGTTAATATGATGGTTGTGCAACCAGCTGTTAGAGACTGGTTTCGCTTCCATTATTCTGCCTTGGAATTCAAATAATATATGTGGAAGTGCAAGAGCCTTGTCCGTCGAAGTATAATGAAGTAGTTGCCTTGTTCAAAAGTAAAATGTTGAAAATTGTCGAAGGAGAAACCTGCAGTTTAGAGTTACCAATTCCTTTAGCAAGTGAAAATCTCAACTCAATGATGGCATTTGTTTGAGCCATAAGTCCTTGGATTCAAGTCCCAATCCAGATAATCCATTTGGCACTTCAATACAATATTGAAGGGGTGCATGCACTTTTAAATGAGACATTAAATCTTATTACCACTCCAGTGAATGCAAAGGATTGCTTGGCACTATTTCAAGAGCAGGGAAACTCCCTGATGTCCTGTCCACTGTCCATCCCTTAATCAATTTTACTAAAACAGAATTGCACATTGTTACATTGTTGTGCACAATTTTGCTGTTTTCTGTACCTCATTTTCAGACTTCAGAGTACATAATTTGGCTATAGATAACTTTTGAATGACCTGAGGCTGTGGAAGAATCTTATCTATCGACATTCAAAGGAAAAAGTCAAAGGTTTCAAATTACATCATTAAACCATGACAGGAAAAGCTTGATCAGCTGTATTTTGTAATGTGATTTTCTCCCCTTTTCCCTGCACAGATTTCCCCTGCCATGCTCCTTCACCAGCCAGGAGGACAAGCTGCCAGGCCTCTACCAATGCTGTCAACCTGGGCACAAGGAGGTGTGTGAAAATGGCCCATGGTAACTTGTCCCATGAATCCCACTGCCGCCCCTGATCCCCCTTCCACCCTTCAACTTCTGTTCATTGCTCCACAATTACTTTCACAGGTGTTGACCTGAACTCAGTGGTAGTACTGCAAGTCTCCTACTTGGACACTCTGGGTTCAAGCTCCTACCAGATCCTTAATCATATCATTTGACACCATCATTATGATGATTTCAGTGTTTCACCTGTTCCATGATAGTTAATAGTAGGAAGCTTGACACCCATGGTAGTTAAGGCTCCTGATATTGGCAAATCATCTTGGCAAATTGGAACCTGGATTAGATTTATTTCTTGAAATCACTATGTTTCAATATATGTAGGGTAGAACAATGTAATGACAATGACAAATCTTATTTGGATTATTTGGGGGCAGCTTGGTGTTGTTTTGGCATTCATTCTCAATTTATAAGGTGTGACAATTGGATGGTTGCTTTCTATGTCCAGAGCAATGCTGAGCGTTCCCGTGTTGAAAGAGCAACACATTGAATGCTGCATCTCACTGGGTTATGAGTTTATACCTCCAGCCATCCAGTTACAAAATAACTTATTAGTATGTAATAATTTGGTTTGTATGATTAGGAAAGGGGAGATGCAGCGTGACCTGGGTGTCATGGTACACCAGTCATTGAAAGTAGGCATGCAGGTGCAGCAGGCAGTGAAGAAAGCGAATGGTATGTTAGCTTTCATAGCAAAATGATTTGAGTATAGGAGCAGGGAGGTTCTACTTCAGTTGTATGGGGTCTTGGTGAGACCACATCTGGAGTATTGCGTACAGTTCTGCTCTCCAAATCTGTGGAAGGACATTATTGCCATAGAGGGAGTGCAGAGAAGGTTCACCAGACTGGGATGTCAGGACTGTCTTATGAAGAAAGACTGGATAGACTCGGTTTATACTCTCTAGAATTTAGGAGATTGAGAGGGGATCTTATAGAAACTTACAAAATTCTTAAGGGGTTGGACAGGCTAGATGCAGGAAGATTGTTCCCGATGTTGGGGAGGTCCAGGACAAGGGGTCACAGCTTAAGGATAAGGGGGAAATCCTTTAGGACCGAGATGAGAAGGACATTTTTCACACAGAGTGGTGGGTCTCTGGAACTCTCTGCCACAGAGGGTAGTTGAGGCCAGTTCATTGGCTATATTTAAGAGGGAGTTAGATGTGGCCCTTGTGGCTAAGGGGATCAGAGGGTATGGAGAGAAGGCAGGTACGGGATACTGAGTTGGATGATCAGCCATGATCATATTGAATGGCGGTGCAGGCTCGAAGGGCCGAATGGCCTACTCCTGCACCTAATTTCTATGTTTCTATGCGCACGTATCTACTGCCTTTACCATCCAGATAGATCTAAATTAAAATTCATATTTGGAAACTAACAAGCCACTATGCATGTTTATTACAGAATAAACCATGAAAGGAAATTGGAATGTTCTGCTGATCATTTGATCTGGGTGGGGAAAATAATAAACTGTTATGATTTAATGTTTATTGAATCCAAATCATTGTCAGGCACTGTGAAGCGCCACTTCACTTTAAAATAAATGGATCTACTTCAAGGAGAAGTTGATGGGATTGTGACAGAGAATAGGTTATTGATTACAGTGAACTAGTTGGGATTGTGATTTATGAGAATGCTTGGATATCTGCCACAGACTTGATAGGCCAAATATGAGTACAGGGGTTCATAAGATAAGATCATAAGTGAGTAGAATTAGGCCATTCAGCCCATCATTTACTCTGCCAATCAATCATGGCTGATCTATCTCTCCCTCCTAACCCCATTCTCCTGCCTTCTCCCCATAACCCCCGACACCTGTACCAATCAAGAATATATTGACGGCTTCCACAGCCTTCTGTGGCAAAGAATTCCACAGATTCACCACCCTCTGAAGAAATTCATCCTCTTCTCCTTCCTAAAAGAACGTTGTTTAATTTTGAGGCTATGAGTGTTAGTCCTAGACTCCCCCACTAGTGGAAACATCCACTCCACGTCCACTCTGTCCAAGCCTTTCATTATCCTGTACGTTTCAATGAAGTCCCCCCAAAGTCCTGAGTTTGGAATGACTTGTTCCATACTTTTTAAAATGTTTTTTTCAAGCTAGTAATAAGGCGAAAATGTTTCATGGTATTCATAAATGACAAACAATATATATTCCATGAGTTTAATTTTGGGTAGTGTTGGGATGATTATTCAATGAAATGAAAGAATTCTAGCAAGTATTTATAGAGTGATAGAATATGGGTAGTTGTAAAAATGGATGTCTAATTTATGGAGAAATAGGTTTATAGGCAGTTTTGGGAACAGAAGCCTTTTGGAACCTGGAAACTGCCTATGTATAAAATGTAAGAATATGAAAATGGGGGCCAGAGTGAGGAATGGGGGGGGGGGGGGGGGGGGGGAAGTAAAGGCTAGATGGATAGTTTTCCTGAAGTTGAAGATAAACATTGAATCTATCTCTAAATAGTACGATATGCTTAATTTTCTTCCTGTACTGAGATTAGGGTAATTTAATGATAAAAGAAAGTATTCCCTTTGATTTCCTTGTGAAACAGTTGGATGTTAGGAGGCAGGGAACAAGTTGTGGGCTGAAATAAAAGCTGTTTAAAATAAAGATAGCATGGCCAGAGGCAATTTCTCAAAGTGGTTACATATGATACTCTATAGCAGAAGAGTTCTCTTCTAAAATTGCTATTAATTGCGCATTGTATAGCGACCGTTATCGGGGATGATGTCAAAATTAATATTACAAAAAACAATTGCATAGGACAGGTTTAGACAGATATGGGCAAAATGCAGGCAAGTGGAACTAGTGTAGATGGGACATGTTGGTTGGTGTGAGCCTGTTACCACACCGTATGACTCTATGACTAAATCATTTTGTAGAGCAAAGGAGGGGGGTGTTATAAGGATTGAGCAAAAAGATTGCATGTAATTAATTGTCAGGAAATGGAGCTGACAGACTTAAAATTACCTATTAATCAACTTCTACTGAGTTAAGGACAATGCTAATAAAATTATTAAAAATAAGATTACTAACTTTGACAAGGTCCAGCATAGTAGGTTGGTCCAGAAAATTGGGTCTCATGAGATCCAAGGTGAGCTAGCCAATTGTATATAACATTGACTAGGTGGTAGGTGTTGGTTGCTTTTGAATTGGAGGTCCGTGACCAACGGTGTGCTGCAAGGGTCAAAGTTGGGTTCGATGTTGTTTGACATCTTTATTAACAATTTGGATGAGAATGCGGTTAGCATGGTCAATAAATTTGCAGATTATAAAATTGTGGTATAGTGGGCAGTGAAGAAGGTTATTTAAGATTATAATGGGTTGAAGAACTCAGAGAGTGGGCCTGGGAATGGCAGATGGAATTTAACAAGGATAAGTGCAAAGTGATGAATTTTGGTAAGTTAAATCATATTAGAACTTGCACCGTAAATGGCAGAGCCCAGGAGAATGTTTTTCAAAATGACACTGAAGGCTATAAATACGTATTTTCCTTGAAGTGATGACACGGATAGATAGGATGGTGCAGGTGGTTTAGGATTAGGTTTATTATTGTCGTGTGTACTGAGATACAGTGAAAAGCTTTGTTTTGTCAATCAATTGGATAATGCTATAAATATATTAAATAGTCAAACTCCAGTGGAGAAGGTAGAGCAAAGGGGAAGATACGGAGTGCAGAATATAGTTCTCAGCGTTGTCTGCACCAGTTCCACAGACAAAGTGTAATGTCTGCAGTAGGGTATAGGTGAATGGGAACGTACCCTAACTTATGGAAGTTTAGAAGCCTGATAACAAAGGGGCAGAAGCTGTTTATAGCCTGGTTGTGGGAAGTTTCCAAGCTTTTACACCTTTTGCCCAAAAGGAGCAGGAAGAAAATGGAATGACTAGAATGGGACAAGTCTTTGGTTATGTTGGCTGCTTTTCCGAGGCAGCGTCAAGTTTGACACACTTCTTTATTAGTAAGGGCATGGACTACAAAAGTTGGGATGTCAAGTTCCAACTGTGCAAGATGTTGGTGAGACTACATTTAGAGTAGTGTGTGCAGTTCTAGTTGCTCTAAGAAGGATGTCATTAAGCTGGAACGGGTGTGGGAAAGATTCACGAGGATGTTACAGAAACTGGAGGGCTTAAGTTATAAGGAAAAAGTGGATAGGCTGGGAGTATTTATCCCTGGAGTTCAGGATTTTAGAGGTATGTAAAATCATAAGGGGTGCAGCTAAGATGAAGGATCAGCCTTTTCCTCCATACTACTAGCGCTTAAAACTTGAGGGGAGGGTATAAATTTAAGGTAAGAGAGGAACATTTAAAGGGGATTTGAAGGTCGACTTTTGTACACGACTTTCGATGATGGTGGGGATGTTTAATGAGCTGCCTGAAGAAGTGGTACGATAACAATGTTTAAAAGATATTTAGACAGGTACATGGATAGGAAAGGTTCAGAGGGAGGTTGGACAAGCTTGCTAGGTGACTTTGTCAGCATGGACGACTTGAGCCAAAGGAACTGTTTCCATGTTGTGAAACTGGCTCTAATTACTAATAAATTGAATGAAGGATTGGGAGATGTAAAGGACAATAAAAATTGAAGTGCAGAATAATGGATTTTATGCCATGTTATAGATAATATAAAAGTGGGGTTACATGCATACAGAACCTCTGACCACAGTTTACTTTTATGTACATGCACTTAGTAGGGTTGATGTTAAAAAAAAATAGAAATGATACCATGTGGATACAGTAGAAAGTTGCTGAGTCTGAGGAAATGAGGTTAGATTTCTGTTTCTGTTGGAATAGAAATTCATGGTAAATAATTTGTTAAACACGCTTCAATATTATGAAGGATGAAACAAACAAGTGAAACTCACTATACAAATGTTTTCAAATTATAAGTTTCGTGGAGAGTCGAGAGATGTAAAGTAAATGAACAATTTTGATCAATAAAGAAACTTGTCAGTGACTGGTTCTCAGGGCACATTTTTTAGTTAATTGGTGAAGGAAACTGAGACAACGTGAAGGTGGACAGTTTACCCAATGGATTATTAAGGTATAGGCACGTACTGTTTGTTGATAGACACAAAATGCTGGAGTTACTCAGCAGGACAGGTAGCATCTTTGGAAAGAAGGAATGGATGACGTTTCGGGTCTCGACCCGAAATGTCACCCATTCCTTCTCTCCAGAGATGCTGCCTGTCCTGCTGAGTTACTCCAGCATTTTGTGTCTACCTTTGATTTAAACCAGCATCTGCAGTTCTTTCCTACTGTTTGTTGGTTGCAGATTCAGAAGTAACCTACAAAAACGAATGGGATGCATGTTGGAATGTGACAAAAAAATTAAATTGGTGTCTTCGAGTGAAGCTGATTCAATTACTGTTCAAAAGTCAGTCCGAATGCAAATTGATAGCATTAATGCTGTACCAATGTTGATCTGATTGATCTATTGTTTTAAGATCAAATATAAGATATTAAAGTCATGGCGGGAATATTTGAAAAGATATAGTCGATTGGCTATATTGTACCCATTGTTGATGTATCAAGAGTTGGTTGGACACATAATTGAAATTCATGTGGTAAAGGAGTAAGGGATTAGGAAAAACAAATGTATTTGGGTTACTTTATTGCATGCGAAAAGAATAAACCTGATAGTTGGGCTGCACGGGCTATATCCATGGCAGAATTTGTATCTGATTCTGTATCATTTTACATAAACAATGAAAGCACCAGTTTGCATGTAAAGCAGCTTTAAAATAATAATCAAGCAAAATAATTAAAACAGCTCTGATCCAGTTTACCAGTTGCACTTTATCAGTTCAACTTTCCTGCATCCTTTGCTTTGTTTAAAACCCATTTATCAGTTTTGAATATACTCTAAGCCTATACATCCAAAGCTCTGAAGAAGAAATGTTAACTGTTCTCAGTTGAAAGGCATTTCTTCCCACTTCAATTCTAAATGACGAACCATTCAAAATGAAATTAGCCTCTCGTGAGTTCTGCAACTAGGGAACAAAATCTTGCTTGGCACCACGCAGTATCTTGCATGTTTCAAAGAGATTATCACTTTTCTTTGTAACTCCAGTAAGTACTAATTTCCTGACGGGCCACGGCTGTGGGCTGGGAATGCGGCCGGAAGCCTTTATCGAAGCTCGCAGCCTCGATGCCTTCAGCATGGCCGCGTGGAAGCCCATGTCGGGGTCCTCGCGGGTCGGACAGAAGAGCCGGGCCTCGCAGGTTGGAGTCCGGGTCAGCGGAGCGTGTGGCTGGGGCCCAGGTAGGCACCACGTAGGCGTGAAGTGGGGTGTCGACAGTGGTGAAGCCTCGCAGCGGTGGTGATGCCTTGCAGGTCGACCATCGGTCGATGAGAGCATGGAGGACTGCTGTGACTGAGGGGGAAGAACAATGGTGGACCCAGCATGGGGGAAGCGATGTTTGGGGGGGTAGAACAAAAGGAGGAACCACCGTGCTTTGTAACTTTGTGCCGCAGGTGGCTGCTATTTGTATACATTAGGTATGCAGCAAATAAGTTCACTGTGCCTAGTCACATGTGACAATAAAGTATTCCATGTATTGGTCAGTCTTTCTCAATCTCTTTTCCTTGCCTCAGGCACCATTTTGTGAATCTGACCCTCTTTGTCTCCAGGGCAGGTAAACCCATTGTTGGATATGGGAGGCTGAAATTGCATTATGTGCACTACATGAGCTCTTAAATGTTGTATTATCTCTTTTGCACTCTGGTCCTTTTTCAATATAGGTTAATGTATCAATTGCCTCATTAATGGTGTACAATAATGCCTCTGTCCTGTGCATGAGTTTGCAAAGATCTCCCTGAACTTATTCTCTCTATAGACTGGCACTTACTGGTTTCTTATGACGTAATAAACATAATTTTTCTATTCTTACTATCCGTGGGCATAATCACTAATTTCCCATATTTTTCATTTAAGAGCTACGCAAAATTCCACCTAGTTACGAGAAAAGATATTAGGACAAAATAGAAGTAGATTTTCGAAAGAGTGAAAGGTAGAGAGGCACAGAGATTTGGAGGAAAATCTAGAATTTAGGAAATGACTGTTGATGGTGGAAATTTGAACTAGTGCATGTAGATGAAGCCAAAATTTCATTTTTAAATAGTGCAGAGAATTGTAAAATTTAGAACTGATGTGATGGTGGAGGAGCCAGGCACAGGAGTGAAGTAAGTAGGGAGATTTGCAGCAGAGAGAATGATATGGTGGCGGCTGCTGTCCAGAGTTGAAGAGGACAGCAACTTTGGGTACGCAGGATTAACATGGGCTGAGAAGGGAAATCTAACTTCGAAAATAAACTTTTCTGAATTAGAAGCTTGGAATACCATGTTATCGCCAGCACATGGTTTATTGAAGAGACTCATACAAGACCCCATAGCAACATCCATCTTGGCATTGAAAAATGTGCGATCCCTTCATTGATCTGTTGGAATCAATGAAAGCCTGCTTCAACTTCAGTTCTGTATTTTCTGAGGTGGCCAAAAGCTCCTCCAGGATTCACTGATTCAGTTGTAGTGGGCCAGGAAATGCTTTTGAGGAGGGGTGAATGCTCTTTCAGATGTGTGCTGCTTCTGCTGTCTGTACACGGACTCCATCGATTGCACTTATTGACTTCCTGGATGGATCTTTCCCATTTGAGAGGTCATGACCTCTTCCATGGTAACATTCCACTATTGGGCCTATCATTACGTTCAGTCGATTTTCGTTGGTGGAGCTCATTGTCCACATGTCTGACCTCCAAATGCAGCGCTTTACTCCAAGGATCCTCGCTAGATATTCAGGATAGAGAAAATACCAGAAGTACATGTTGCAAGTCTCCTTGGAAAGAACATAATAACCTTATTAATTGGGGCAACACTCAAATGGAGGAGGTCAAATGCAAAGCTAACAAAGACAGGGATGTTTACTTCACCACCTGTTCATCTGAGGCCGGAATGGAACATGGTAACCTTAGAAGTGGAAGTCTACAACATCAGTGATGTTGTCTGAGTAGGTCTGAGCCCATGAACTGACCTTCGGGTCAGGTCTGACACAGATGATTGGCCGCGGAGGCCAGGGACATCAAAATCTATAAATACCTGATATGTTAAATTTGATCATATTAATATTAAAGGGCTTGTCCCACTTTCCCCGAGTCCTCTGCCGAGTTGAAAGGACCTTTAAAAAAAAAATCAAGATTTTTGTGATCTACAAACTCCTCCACCCGACTATCTTTTTACTCATGGACTTTTTTGTGGGGCTGAAAAAAAGTCCTGACTTACCTGATGCCCCGAGCACATGCGGCTGGCATAACGAGCTACGGACTCCTATGATCTCGCTACGGACATTCTCCGAGTTTGAATCAACGGGAAAAGTCGGGAGAATTCATGAGTAACTCGGGAAAACGGGACAGGCCCTTAAGTTGGCGGGAATTTCTGCTCCTTCATTACTGGATATTAAACAAACTGACAAAAGAGGAATGTTTGATTTGAGAGATGTAGATAAGACTAGACTAAGTAGGACCCATTGGGTCCCATGTTTACACGGGAGGGCTAGTCCCCCAACGCAATATTCCACCTCTCCACCAATTCCAATATTGCTGGCCAGTGGGGTGGGCTTTCTGGAGCGCTGGTATGGGTTCTTGGGGTGGCAGCTCCGTCCCTCAAGCCTGATGTGCTGGCAGCTCACTCACTGCTGGTGGGCTGGCAGTTGACTCGTAGCTATTCCTTGAAATTCCATTTCAAGCAGGGTGCAAGGCCACCAAATTCAGTGCAGTTTCCTCCCACTTCAAGCAGGGTGCAAGGCCACCAAATTCAAGTGCAGTTTCATACCATTTCAAGCAGGGTGCAAGGCCACCAAATTCAAATGCAGCTTCATACCATTTCATGCAGGGTGCAACGCCACCATATTCAAATGCAGTTTCATACCATTTCATGCAGGGTGCAAGGCCACCAAATTCAAATGCAGCTTCATACCATTTCATGCAGGGTGCAACGCCACCACATTCAAATGCAGTTTCATACCATTTCATGCAGGGTGCAAGGCCACCACATTCAAATGCCGTTACATACCATTTCATGCAGGATGAAACCACCATAAAAACACCATAAAACCACGCAAAAATCCAAACACAGTTCAATAGACATTCATTGTGTTCAGTTGATTCACAGCCCAGACAGAGTCGTGACCTCTCCCTTCCCCATCATGCAGAGACTGAGCCACACCCACACTTCCGTGTTTTATAACGACTCCCCCTCCCATCGGAAAAGGTGTGGCCTTCATGGCGTGATTGACAGGAGAGAGGTTCTCATCATTTTTTAAACACTAATGACACTTTTATTGGGAAGAAACCTCCGCACCTGCGGAGGGGGACTGAGTAAGATGGCCAAAAATCACAACCGTACGTGGTAGCGTTTATCTAAAATCAATATACAGTGCAAACAGGAAGTTACCCAAAGCACCCAAGCCACCATTCGCAGTAGTGCCTTTTAACTTCAAGCCAAAGCACCCAAGCCACCATTCGCGGTAGTGCCTTTTAACTTCAAGCCAAAGCACCTAAGCCACCATGCGCAGTAGTGCCTTTTAACTTCAAGCCTGAGCACCCAAGCCACCATTCGCGGTAGTGCCTTTTAACTTCAAGCCTGAGCACCCAAGCCACCATTTGCAGTAGTGCCTTTTAACTTCAAGCCACAGCACCCAAGCCACCATTTTCAGTAATGCCTTTTAACTTCAAGCCAGAGCACCCAAGCCACCATTTGCAGTAGTGCTTTTTTACTTCATGCCAAAGCACCCAAGCCACCATTTGCAGGCAGTGCCTTTTTACTTCAAACCAACCATATTTTCATTTTCAAACCACATTAAGGGCACTCACAGGTGAGTAGACATGTGTTCAATGTTATTCAGAGCTCAGAGAGATGTGACCCTCTGGCTTGCTCCATCTTGCATTGACTGAGTGAGGCACACCACTTCCTGTTTTTATAGTCCCTCCCCTTCCCTCCGGCAGGGGCAGCAGAGAGAATGGGGATGTTTTAATAAAACATTAATATCTCTCTCATTTTTCATCGATGTGAAAGGCGGTTGGGGCTCTGAGCGAGGTGGCCAAAATGACGGCCGTAGGTGGCGGCGTTCTCTCGGAAATCGCAGCAAAGCGAGCCAAAAGCGATCAAGATCAGATTTTTAGTAATATAGATAAGAGTGGCTGTTGCCCGTGTACATGTGGAGCTTATTATATTCTCAGAAGATGATAGGCAAGAACAATGCGTAAATGACTAAGGGGATCAGAGATGGAAATTTTCAAAGATTTCTGGAGAGATGAATCAGGAACATAACTGTTTTTAGGTGATATGTTGGCTACATATGTAAAGGTAAGTATAGAACATTGCAAGAATAGCCTCGACAAGCTGGACAGTGGAGAAAAGGTGTCAATGACTCCTGCTTTATGGAGCGATTGAGTTCCAAGAGAACCATCTGAGCTTGGATTTTCTGTAAAACGTACCCCTTTTCCCTTTGCATTCTATTTTTAAATTCTTAAGGGTGAAATTTCTATTATCTGAACAACCATTATGCCTGTATAGGTTTAAGAGATTTGTAAAAGAATCGAGACCAGAGGAAAATAAAATGGATTCAATTTATCGCTGATGCACCAGTAGAAACGGACATCATGGTAACTCTTTATAGGAAATTGGTTATATTTATTGAAAGGATTCTCATAAGGATCCGTCAGGTTCTTTTAAATACTGTGGCAATGGTTGGATAAACTGATCAGAAGGAACTCTGGGAAAAATAATGGTCAACTTCTTGGCACCTCATAAGTACAAGTATTTAATGAGGAAAAGTGGTTTGTGGATATGCCGATACCAAATGACACTTGGGTGAGTTGGATGCAGTTCAAATCTGCCTTTCTTGTGGCAATGAAAGGAACTAAATGCAGAATTGTTTTTTTTAATCCCCTGTCCCACTTAGGCGATTATTTTTTGGCGACTAGGCTGTCGCCACATGGTCACGGGGTTGACGCCTGTATGGTCATGAGTCATCTTCTCAAGTCGCCTAAAGAGTCGTAACAATTTTCTGGTCACCGCTGGATTTTGAAATGTTTAAAACCTTTTGGCGACTGTGGGCTTGACGTAACTTGTCTTCTCCTGTCCTAGGTGCTGTCGTAGGTTGTGCCCAGGATGACGCAGGTTGTCGCTAGGTGACGTTGGTTGTCACCGGGTGCTGACTTCGGTGAATTCCATTGGTGACTACCTGCGGCGACTGAATTGTCTTCAGTTGTCGCTGACAGGGTAGTTGCTTGTCATAGCTTGTCGCAGGTGGACGTGAGTTGACTTTGGTTATCAAAGAGTCAAAAGAGTTTATTGTCATGTGTCCCTGGCAGGACAATAAAATTCTTTCTTTGCATAGCACAACAGAACATAGTAGGCATTGACTACAATTATATACGTAAATACACACACGAATTAATAAATTAAGAAAGTGCAAATAACAGATGGAGGGATATTAATGTTCAGAGTTCTGTCCGAGCCAAGTTTAATAGCCTGATGGCTGTGGGGAAGTAGCTATTCCTGAACCGGGTTATTGCAGTTTTCGGGTTCCTGTACCATCTACCCGAAGGTAGCAGGGAGATGAGTGTGTGGCCAGGGTGGTGTGGGTCCTTGATGATGTTGCCAGCCTTTTTGAGGCAGCGACTGTGGTAGATCCCCTCGATGGAAGAAAGGTCAGAGCCGATGGTGGACTGGGCAGTGTTTACTACTTTTTGTAGTCTTTCCCTCTCCAGGGCACTCAAATTGCCGAACCAAGCCACGATGCAACCGGTCAGCAAGCTCTCTACTGTGCACCTGTAGATGTTAGAGAGAGTCCTCCTTGACAGACCAACTCTCCATTGGTCTTCTCAGGAAGTAGAGGCGCTGATGAGCTTTCTTAATAATTGCATCTGTGTTCTCGGACCAGGAAAGATCTTCACAGATGTGCACGCCCAGGAATTTGAAGCTCTTGACCCTTTCAACCATCGACCCATTGATATAAACAGGACTGTGGGTCCCCATCCTACTCCTTCCAAAGTCTACAATCAGTTCCTTGGTTTTGCTGGTGTTGAGAGCCAGGTTGTTGTGCTGGCACCATATGGACAGTTGCTCGATCTCTCTTCTATACTCTGACTCATCCCCATCAGTGATACGTCCCACAACAGTGGTGTCATCAGCGAACTTAATGATGGAGTTTGCACTATGACCGGCTACGCAGTCATGAGTATAGAGTGAGTACATCAGGGGGCTGAGCACGCAGCCTTGAGGTGCTCCTGTGCTGATTGTTATCGAGTCTGACACATTTCCACCAATATGAACAGACTGTGGTCTGTGAATGAGGAAGTCGAGGATCCAATTGCAGAGGGATGCGCAGAGACCCAGTTCTGCGAGTTTGGTAACCAGCTTGGAGGGGATGATTTTGTTAAATGCCGAGCTGTAGTCAATGAATAACAGCCTGACGTATGAGTTCTTGTTGTCCAAGTGGTCCAGAGCGGAGTGGAGGGCCAGCGAGATCGCGTCCACCGTTGATCTGTTGTGGCGGTAAGCGAACTGCAGTGGGTCCAGGATTTTGTCGAGGTAGGAGTTGATTTGCGCCATGATCAACCTCTCGAAGCACTTCATCACCACAGGCGTTAGCGCCACAGGTCGATAGTCATTGAGGCACGTCACCTTGCTCTTCTTGGGCACCGGTATTATTGATGCCCTTTTGAAGCAGGTGGGAACCTCAGACCTCAGAAGTGACAGGTTGAAAATGTCCGTAAAAACTCCGGCCAGTTGGTCCGCACAGGTTTTTAGAACACGACCAGGTATGCCATCAGGTCCAGATGCTTTTCGAGGGTTCACCCCTCTGAAGGATTTCCTGAGGTTGTCGCCTGTGTGGTCATAGATTGTCGTAGGTGTGGTCATAGGTGAGCGCTCTAATGGGTCGCCAGTTGTCAGTAGCTTGCCGTAGACTAGGTGGTAGGTTGTCGTAGACATTGTCGTAGAGGGGGTCCAGTCACCGCTTTTTCGGCAACCTGCTACGACTGTGACAGTCGTCGGCAATCACCCAAAAAATCGCCTAAGTGGTACAGGCCCTTAAAGCTCCTCTTTGTGACCTCAAGTCGTCTACTTAGTAGCTAATTAAGTGCTTATAAAGTGCAGTCGATGCTATGGTATGGGAAATAAGACTGGCAATGTGCACACAACAAATTCCACAAGCAACATTGTGATGGTGGAATCCATTTTAGTGATATTATAAGCCAGGACACTAAAGAAGTGAATTTTAATCCACAGTAAATGTTGAAGTCTGCTGGATCAGTTGTAAATAATGACCTAATATGAAAGAGCAGATTTGCACATTTTTTTAATATGTTTTCCTCAAAATTCTTATGCTATACTTTGTTTACAGGGACCCAGGAGGTGGAATAGAAATGACTGAGTTTGTGCGGGAAGCTACCCCTCCAGTGGGTTGCAGTTCACGAAATTCATATGCTGGTCTGGAAAGCACCCACCAGGTACTGTAAATTCACTGATTCTGCAGGCAATGCCTGTCATTCACAATGCCTGTCTTTTTTTTTAATTTAGCTTCCAAATTTCACAGGTTGATTGTAAACTCTCAACAACTTCTTTAAAAATAGATCTTACTAGTCTTGGGAAATTAAAAATTATGAACCAATAAAAACTAAAAAGGCAGAGCCAATAACCCTTAACGTCTTTCTTCCTTCTATTTTCCTAACAGCATTCAAAATTGCTTTTGCACAATATAATAATTATATAATTTTAAGTTACAAGAGTGGTGTTGTGACCCTGATCAGATTGGTTCTTTCCATTATGCACCGAATTACAATTTCTCTAAATTCACACATGAATTTAACGCTAAAGGGCTAGAGTTACTCATCGGGTCAGGCAGCATCTCTGGAGAGCATGGATAGGTGACATTTCGGGTGGAGGCCCTTCTTCTGTTTCAGGAATTCAGCGTAAATTTAAGTTAAACTGGGAAATTTAACTTGAAATAAATCTTAGTCGCATATCATCCTTAAGTTTGACAACCTACAATGGCTTCTGGTTAAGAAGTGTTTTTTAAAAACCAAACTCTTCCTTGATTTTATTTTAACTTTTTGGCTTTTGGCCGTCCTCATTCTTATATTTCCTTCAAGCTAGCTAATTACCAAAACATGTACACCCCGCCATCCTGGCCCTATGGTAATCCCTGAATCAATTTGTTGATTTCTGGTGGCTAAGCCCTAATTCAAACATTTCTGGTGGCTAAGCCCTAATTTAAAAATAGACCTATGTTCAACCACTGAATGATTGATTATTACATGCATTAATATGTTACTGGATCCATGGTCTGCTTATGATAAATCTTAGTTGCACTCAATATAATTGCTGGAAATTGTGATTTGATATTTGAACTTTGAGAGATGGCAAATCTTAGGAATATAGGGGAAATTTATGGTAGAGAAAGAATCATTTAAGAACTTTTTGGTTTAAGTAAAATATACCATACTTATAACATACCATACTTATAGCAGGCACGTGCCGTCAGGGTAGGCAAGGTAGGCACTGCCTACCCTGACTAAAATTATGAAATGGCAATTTTTAAATATAAATAGTAAAGGCATGGGAGAATTATGCCTGTCTAAGAGATCGATCTCTTAGGTAGGCATAATTCTCCGTGCCTTTCACCCGCAGCGCTTGTAACATGGGAAGCTCTGTGCAGCCCCCGTGCCGTCAGCGCTGCCTGAGCCGTCAGATTCAATGGGAGCTGAAGGCAGCAGAAATTCTGCCTTTGCAGCACTGCGCATGTGCATCATCTTTCTGCGCATGCGCATCGCGAGTTTCTTGGCGGGATGTTCAAATATGGATTGCCATTATTTTAATAGTATCTTAGCAAACAAATGGAGAATGGACTTAATGTACCAATAATGTGGTAAGTGCATTTCTTTGTGCTTTATGTTTTTAAATACTGTAGTTCCCAGGGTGGGGGGAGAGCTCCGTTCACAGTGTTTGGGCAGTCTGGCGTTGTGAAGGAGGGGATCGGGGTCAGTAACCCACTTGCCACGCTCCGGTCTGAGTGCAGGTGAGATGGGACTAGGTGAGAGTAAAAGTGTGTGAGGGGTGAGAAGTCCATGCCGGGTGCCGGCCGGCCGCAGCCGCTGTTCAGATTGTTGGGAGACGGAGCTCAGGGTTCGCCTCTTGAGCTGCTTTGGTGCCCAGGCGTAAGTTGAGGTGGAAGGTGGTTGGGGGTGCGGGGGGGGGGGGGGGGGGGGGGGGGGCTTGTCTTCTGAAGAAGGATCTCGACCCGCTGAATTACTCCAGCAGTGTTAAAGAAGGAACTGCAGATGCAGCAAAATCGAGCGTACACAAAATTCTGGAGAAACTCAGCGGGTGCAGCAGCATCTATAGAGCGAAGGGATGGGTGACAGGAGGGTCTCGACCTGCTGAAATTCTCCAGCATTTGGATCTAAACATCACCCATCCCTTCCCTCTAGAGATGCGGCCTGTCCCACTGAGTTACTCCAGCTTGTGTGTGTCTATCGTTGAATGGGTGACGTTTCGGGTCGAGACCCTTCTTCGGACTGAAAATAAAACTTGCCTCGCGTGAAGCGGCTTGTAAATTAAAACATAAAAACAAGAAATGCTAGACTCATTTATGTGCTCCTATTCATTTACCTGGCCTGTTGCTGTCCTCCCTCGTCCACCGTGAGCGCTGGACAACTCACTGGGTGCAAAACTCCGCTGCATTCCGGGCGGAGGGCGATGATCACCCGACTGACCGGCAAGTAGAGGCGGCGGGTCGGTCAAGCCCGGCTCCCCGCCACCGGGATAAACACCGCTACTGGAGTAAACTCAGCGGGATCTCTGGAGAAGTCTGAAGTAGGGTCTCGACACGAAATCTCACCCATCCCATCTCTCCAGAGATGCTGCCAGTCCCTCGGAGTTACTCCAGCATTGTGTGTGTCTATGGGTTACACAAAAAGCTGGCGAAACTCAGCGGGTGCAGCAGCATCTAAGGAGCGAAGGAGATAGGCGACGTTTCGGGTCGAGACCCTTCTTGCGTGTGTCTATCTTCGGTGCAAACCAGCATCTGCAGTTCCTTCACAATCCCACACTCTCGGCCCCGGGGGGTGGATGGAGCATCACACGTGGATACAACCCACTCACTGCCCAGACTTGCCCCTCCGGCAGGTCTTTAACCGCGTCCTAAAGCCGTTCGTGTTAAAGAAGCAACTGCAGATGCTGGAGAATCGAGCGTTACACAAAGCTGGAGAAACTCAGCGGGTGCTGCAGCATGAAGAAGGTCAGCAGGTCTGAAGAAGGGTCTCGACCCGAAACGTCGCCTATCTCCTTCGCCCCTTAGATGCTGCTGCACCCGCTGAGTTTCTCCAGCTTTTTGTGTAACCCCCATCTCTCACCTGCCGTTCGCCGGCTTCGCTCATGTCAACCGCGTCCCGCAAATCCTTAAATTCCCACAGCCGAGTAACCTAAACTGGACCCGTGAACGCGCTGTCGGAATTTAAAGATTTGCGGGAAGCCGGCCGGCGAGCGGCAGGTGAGAGATGTTCAGACGGAGAGCACTGCCAGAGGTGAGTGGGGACCAGCAGAAGGGGCTGAAGTGGCAGGGTCCCGGCGGCCACTCGCAGTCACCCGAGCTGCTTCCTTCCGCGGAAGTGGCGGCCAGTTCTGCTGTCCGTGTCCGGCAGGTGAGAGATGGGGGTTACACAAAAAGCTGGAGAAACTCAGCGGGTGCAGCAGCATCTAAGGGGCGAAGGAGATAGGCGACGTTTCGGGTCGAGACCCTTCTTCAGACTCAGTCTCAGTCTGAAGAAGGGTCTCGACCCGAAACGTCGCCTATCTCCTTCGCCCCTTAGATGCTGCTGCACCCGCTGAGTTTCTCCAGCTCTTTGTGTAACCCTCGATTCTCCAGCATCTGCAGTTCCTTCTTTAACACGGAGGGTGAGAGATGTTCAGACGAAGAGCACTGCCAGAGGTGATCAGAAGGCGCTGAAGAGCAGTTGGTTCTGGTGTTGGGTCCCGGTGGCCGCTCGCACCCGAGCTGCTTCTATCCCCGGAAGTGGCGGCCAGTTCTGCTGTCCTTGCCCGGAGCGCTGCGGCAGCGGTGAGTGAGTTTGATATGATCTCTGTCCCCCTCCTTCTCAAAACTTCTCCCTTCTCGCATATTTAACCCCTGCCGCAGGCTCCCCACACGCTGTGAAAGGAACTCCCCCTCCAATTGGACCCTTGAATTAGTATTGTCATTCCATAAGATGACAACTGATTCAACGTCCTGATGTGCTCCCGTTTTTCCCACCATCTCTCCACCTGCCTTCATCCTCCGTCCCCCACCCATTCAGTAATTAAAAAATGAAGGAGATTTAGAACCCTTGGGAAATTTGAATTGTTACTTATTTTTATTTTTTTACGAAGAGAACAATCTGCGCATGCGCGGTTTTAAGATTTTTTGAAAGCCGGCTGACTGCCTACCCTGAGTAATTACTCACGGCACGTGCCTGACTTATAGCATATTTATAACATTTTTTGCTAAGAAATAGCAATGCAAGGAATTTGTGGAATTAGGAATAGAGTTAAACTCTTTTATTTTCAAATAATACTTTGCCCATTAATTGAGATTGGTGGATTTATTTCTCCTCTGGTTGTTAGGGTATGAACGAATGACCATTGGTAGTTTCACTTTTTGGGTATAAATAAATAGATAAAATGAAGTGAATTGGATAGGTATATGGACGGGAAAGGAATGGAGGGTTATGGTCTGAGTGCAGGTAGATGGGACTAGGTGAGAGTAAGTGTTCGGCATGGATTAGAAGGGCCGAGATGGCCTGTTTCCGTGCTGTAATTGTTATATGGTTATATGGTATTAAATGTAACTTTATTGTCACATGTATTTAGGTACAGTGAAATGTTTGGTTTTGCATACAACACGGTAAAATCATGTAGCAGACCTCACCGAGGAATGTCACCATGTTTTGGCGCCAACAAAGTTACAAAAGTTTCCCGAACCTTCCTATCTACTGCCTGCCGCCACACATGGCAGATTGAACAATTTTGGAGAAAAAAAAACAGGATTCATGTTGTCACATGAAAATAGAGCATACAGATATAGCTACTGCAGAATGATTTTAAGTTAAAAGATTCTGTCTGACATCGTTAGACATATCGTTGAAATATTAGTCTTGTATGGCTTCTGAATCACAATGTCAGACTATTTTATGACAACACAGCGACAGCCAGAGTTGGAGATAGTACATACATTGTACTGTCATTAATATACAGCCTACACTCTGTTGTACAGCAAACACAGTCAATTTATCAGAAAATATAGTCTGTTTAGAAGCTAAGCTACAGATTTATGATACAAACCACTGTAAATTGTCCCAATAAAAGCTAAGTTATTTGTTTAGGAAAATGCATTGAGTAAAGTTACATAGAAATCACTTGCAATGAAATCAAATCCAGCGGTTATAAGATTGCATTCGTCAAGCTTAATTGACAGGAGAATTATTTAGTCTTCATCAATCTTGTAATGAGTGGCATTGTAGCGGTATGCAACAATACATTCTTCTTTGGTATGAAATAAAAAAATCTCATGATTGGACATATATTCTGTCGATCCAATCAATGACCTTCTGAGATGTCGTAGAGAATTGAGTTGTTCTCTAGGTAAATTGAAGTCAAGTGTTCCATTGATTGTTGCTATTGATCAGTAGAGCTCGCTTGGCATCGTCCCTGTGTGAAGTGGGTGCCCTCACTGTCTATGACCTTTTGTAGATGTTATTGAGGATGCTTCACTATCTCCAGGGCAAGGTTCAAGTCAGGTGCCTCTACTGTCATGAGGGTCATTGACATTGTGTTGTCTCCCTGAATTGGCGTCTCACAGTTCTTTCCATCTAGGTACAGTTTGTGGCTGCAGCAAGGTTGTTATCTGCAGTTCCCGACAAAGGCAGGAGATTTTAAACATTGTCTTGTGAGTTTGCTAAAATATTTCAAGTTCGTTTTGGTGGGCGTTGCGCATGATTTTTATTTCCATTTAATGGAGATTATTGGAATTGTGAGGATTAGCAAAGGGGCAAAAACAGTTGACACTCAGCTGGAGTAGTCTGAAGAAACTTTGCACATTTTCATGTGGCAACCACTGGACCCTGAGATGGAACAGTATTCAGCAGGGGCTCATATTGCTTTGGCTGATATCCGTTTCGTGTTCTTGATGTTTTCTGGACTAGGACTACCCTAATTCTTATGATTGGCCAATTTTAGTTAAATGACATTGGTATGTGAGAGACCTAAACGGTATTTACAACAAAGCTTCTGGTCATGGAATCTTCCGTTGCAGAGAAACTTGAGTTTGTTCCCTGCTTCCCTGTTGTTCAAGTGGAACATCGACATGCCTGTTGTGATCTAGGTTGGGTTAGCGGTACAAAGTCTTTTTTTTAAAGCATTCAATTTCCTTTGGTATTGTTGATACCTGTGGTAGCTGTGTCATGAGAGTCGTGGGATTCCTTTAAGTTCAACATTTATTGCACTTGTTTTGGCTATTAAGCTGTTGAAAAGAGCCAGTAATGCAAGCATTACCCCTTCTCCACTGTGATAGCTATTTTGAGTCTTTGTTCTTGGTTGCTCTTGTTGCCAATAAAATATATAGACATTTTTTCAACAGCGTACCAATGATATTTAGATTATTATGGAGTTAAAGATAGAGTGTGAAAATCAACAAAGTGATGATGGTGCAAGGCAAAGAGGAAATGAACCAAAGAAAGAAAGATGGAACTTGACTCCTGGTTGCAGCTCTGAAATAATAGTGTGAGAAATTTAACTTCGGTCAGGCAACATTTGTTCCGAGAGAAACCAAGTTCATGTTTTAGTTCATTGACCTTTCTTTTTATCCTGTTATATAGCTAATCAACCAGACAAATCATTTTGCTATGCCAATTGCATACATCCAGTGATGTAATACTAAATCAAGAGTGCTTTATATAATTTTGACACTACATAGGAGGGAGTTTAAATCATAAAGTCAGTGTTGAGTTTTGGGGTTAATGGCCTTGTGGCTAAAGGGATCAGGGGGTATGGAGAGAAGGCAGGTACAGGATACTGAGTTGGATGATCAGCCATGATCATATTGAATGGCGGTGCCGACTCGAGGGGCCGAATGGCCTACTCCTGCACCTATTTTCTATGTTTCTATCACAGTATTGAGTTGCGAGGAAAAGCAACCTTTACAAGAATGTGAGGGAGTAAACAGATATTAAACCTCATGAAATGGGCACTGCCCTCAGGGTTTGCTAGGAAATTGGAACTGGAATGTAAGTTTTGGTAAGTTAAAAAAAAATCACCATTTTGGTAAATAAAAATGTTTGCAACTCATTTGAAGAATATCCTTTCGCAGACAGGTTAAGAGTTATTGGGCAAACAAGAAGGAAAACATTATTTCATTCCTCCAAGTGACTTTTGGATGTAGATATTATCACATTTTATGGGAACAGTTTGTGTTTTGGTGTGTCTACACGTCGTGACCTGCTGAATCACTCTTAAGTTATACTGTGACATTTTTCAAGTTATTTTTCTTCCTCAGTACACATGCAGCAAATGTTGCAATCAATGCAACTCTCCAGAGGCTCCTCGAGTGGGGTTAGCAATGTTGGCAGCTATATTAACATATAACTTGAAGGAATAAACATGGCATCAGAAATGAACATGGCAGAATCTTGAAACATACCAGTGTTTGGTAAAATAATAAGTTATGGCAGCAATTAACTATGCCATAACCTTTGAAAATGCATATTTTCCTCGTTAGCTGAGATTATAATAGCTTACAACATTCAAAGTTAAAACGGTTGAAGAGAAAGCCAATAATAATTGTACGAGGACAGCAAAAATGGGATGGGTAATTTTTTTTGTGACATTGAGTAATGTGTTACTTGACTAAAGATAAATTGACACTGTTTATGTAATCTTGAAAACTTTAGGCTCATGATATGTCAGTAAAGGTTGTAGGTTGATGTCGCCATAAATGCAGGCCCCAAGCACAGAAGGAGATTTTCGACTTTGATACAAACCTGTTTCGTGTGGATGGTTAAACATAACTATTTTAAAATTATTGGTTGCCAAAAGGGCCTGTCCCACTACGAGGTAATTCAAGAGCTCTCCCGAGTTTTTAAAAAATCAAACTCGTGGTAAGTACGTAGAATGTACGTAGCGGCTACGTCAGAGCTCGTGGATGTCTCGTAGTGGCTCGTAATGCTAATGGCAGGTAATCGGGAAACGCGGTACCTCGTGAAGTTTTTTCAGCACTGTGAAAAATGTCCACGAGAACCCCGAGTACCTACGAATGGCTATTACCGTAATTCTCCGAGTTCGAATCAGGAGAAACTCAGGAGAACGCTTGAATTACCTCGTACAGTGGGACAGGCCCTTTATAGCCCAGCTGAATTCCTCATTTCATGAAGTATGATTGTCACATTCAAATTGTGATTGCAGCACAATTTATGTAAAGAAAAAGTGTAAAATAAATGTGCAAGGCCGCTTGTGCATGTAGCACCTCGAAAATGGATATTACGACTGAACTATAAACATCTTAGCAATGGAGTTGAGCTTGTGTTCTTCATTTGCAACGAGAAGATAAATTTGTGTGGAATTAGAAAGCAAAACAAAAGAAATGGCAGGGGTGGGGGGGAGACGGACAATGCATCACTTCAAACTATATCTTAAAGTTAATCTTCCTAAGGCGTAGAATGTTTTTGTCTCTATGCATTCTTCAGAAAACTAATGCACCATTTTAATCTTCAACATTTTAAACATTTGTCACAAAAAATTCCACTGGGATCCTCAAGGTACTCTCTTGCCAAGCCAGTGAAAGTATTAATAAAGTCCTTCCTTAAGGGCTAAATAAACTGATTATTTGAAAATTACCCCAAAGCGCCACTTGATTTCTTAAAATTGAATGGCTCAGAAATGAATCGGTTTGCAGCTTAGACACAATCCTTCATTTAATGTAGCTTTTCAGCTGTAGAAGTTCTTGTTAGCCTTTCTGTGGCTGTTAATTGCCTGGTTGGCAATTTAGAAACATAGAAACATAGAAAATAGGTGCAGGAGTAGGCCATTCGGCCCTTCGAGCCTGCACCGCCATTCAATGTGATCATGGCTGATCATCCAACTCAGTATCCCGTACCTGCCTTCTCTCCATACCCCCTGATCCCTTTAGCCACAAGTGCCACATCTAACGCCCTCTTAAATATAGCCAATGAACTGGCCTCAACTACCTTCTGTGGCAGAGAATTCCAGAGACTCACGACTCTGCTAATGGAAAAATCATTAATGATTAAAATCATTTAATTCGATTTTAATTGGCTTGCTGCTTAACTATGCCTAACCCTTGTTCTGCAACTTTTAATATTCAAGACGAACAAAAATGTTTTGAAGTTCTCAGTCAACTGAGATGGAACAGCTTTTGGAAGACTTCTACGTTTTCACTGCTCTGGGATGCCAGCTATGCTGGCTTGATTTCGAATAATTAAAACATTTTGATGGCCTAGCTTTGCAGAGTGATGTCTGCAGACCACACTCACTGTTGACTCAATGCTCTTAATCTGAGAGAGGGCAGTGTATTGGTGTTCTTTGGGACTTGCAATGTTGTTTAGGACAGCTGTGCAGTGATTGAATGATGGTCTTAAACCTTTATTAATGGATTCCAGTGCCATGTTGGCAGCAGGGAGTTTGTAAGTTATTGAGTGATCGAGTAATACAGTGTGGGAATGGGCCTTTCGGCCCAATGTCCCAGCCACACTAATCCCACCTACCCGCATTTGTTCCATGGACCACCTCTGCTCTAACAAAGCAGTTTAAACAGTTATATTTTAAATGAAGCATGTTTATTTTTAAGGAGTAATTTTGACCGAGGTTATAATTTACAAAGGATTTGCAATAACACAAACATACTTTTACAATACAGAAAAACTTGCCACTGAGTTGCAGATGAACAAGTTGTCTATTGAGAATAGAGGCAGAGGAACTCATTTTGTGTCTTTTCTCTGCAACTCCTAATTCCTAACCTGTCTTACATTGTTTTTCTGTGAGTGGACATCAACATGTGATGGTTACATTGGCCAGGACAAGCCGATAGCGTGACTTGATTAAGTGATTGTGGGCCTTATCTTTCTTTTACACTGTAATCCTTAAGGTTACTGTGGAAGTTATGGTTGATTTCTGTTCATGAGTCATTGACAGACGAGGGTCACAATTTAAGGACATAATGAGTCAGTATTGATAATGTCTCTTGATAATGTCAAGATGATGGAAAGGGGCACTGTTCAAAAGCATATCGTAATCCACAATAAACCTTTTGAACCAAGGTCAGCTTCTACTGCTCTGCTGCCAGCTTCTACACAAAACTAAGGTCAGCAATAAGCCTTTTGAGCCTGGTTAATGAATATCCATCCAAATTGCATCCATTTAATTTGTCTATTATTTTCCATAATGAAGTATTCTTTTTTGGAACATACAAAATCTAGGAGACTTAGCAGTATAGATGTTATGTGGCTGGTTTCCATGATCATGTAGTCTCAAAATAAGAGGTTGGTGATTTAAATCTTGGATGACTTTGCCACAGAAGGTAGTTGAGTCCAGTTCATTGGCTATATTTAAGAGGGATTAGATGTGGCCCTTGTGGCTAAAGAGATCGGGGGTATGGAGAGAAGGCAGGTACAGGATACTGAGTTGCATGATCAGCCATGATCATATTGAATGGCGGTGCAGGCTCGAAGGGCCGAATGGCCTACTCCTGCACCTATTTTCTATGTTTCTATGTTTATATGACTGAGATGAGAATGCATTTATTGATTCAGGAGGTTGTGGTTACTTGATATTCTCTGCCCCAGAAAGTTGAAAACTGAGACTGGTTTTGGTAAATGGATGGGAAGTTGAGACAAAAGATCAGTTCATGATTTTCTTGGAAGGCAGTACCAGTTCAGGTTTATGTGTAGTGCACTTCTGTTGATATGTTTTGTATTAATCATTGAATCAAGTAAACCATATATGATTTCTAAGAATTGTCATAGAAACTGAGATATATCTTTGTCTAGTTATTTGCAATACTGTGAATTACCAAAACATTCAATCTTATCATGAATTGTCCACATTTTTATCTGTATTAAAACTCCCAGCTCCAAAGCTTTCCATGTAATTTTTTTGGGCATACAGTGTGGAAATTTGCCCTTCGACCCAACTGTCCCCTGCCGACCAAGAACCCGTTCTTGGCCTATTTCCCTCTAAACATATCCTATACACAGACCTTTCCAAATGCCTAGTAAATGTATGAGAGTTCCTGCCACAACTACCTCCTCTGGCAGCTTGTTCCATATACCCACCACCCTTTGTGTAAATAAATAGTTACCATTTGATAACTCTTGGTATTAAATCTTCCTCACCCCCCCCCCCCTCTGGATTTTTTTCTCAATTCTCATTCAGTTCTTCAGCTGCTTTGAGTATCTAAATCTGTTTACTTTAAAGTAGTCTGCTTTAGATCTGTTGTCAGTATGTTATATGATGCTCATAAAATATTGATTCTCTGTGTAATGTTTGGAGTCATTGACACTCAGATTCTTACTTCTTTGTTTATCTGTGTTTCCTCCCCTTTACAATAATATGTACATTGCTTGATTTCCTTTCTCTAAGAGCTAAGATTTATTTATCATGTTAATTAATCAATTATTAATTATGAACCTTTTGCTTTTTTAACTATTTAAAATCCTTTATTATCAGGTTGCGTCGCCTCACCATGGAGCAGCAGCATGTATTAAAGGTACGAGATTTTTAACTAAATGAGTTACGGTTCATCTGTCTACCTAGAGGCACTAAATATCCCAGAATTAGATTCCTCTCTAGATTGTTCCATGGATTTAATGCTGCTATATGAATGAACATGATAAAGCTCAACATTTTGGATCTTTCATTCACGATTTAGGAGTCACTTGAACCTCTTTTTAACTGCTTGTTAAAACTGAAAATGCATGTCAAATGTTTCAGTACATTTTATGATGACCTCTAGTTTATGCAAATACTGTAAACATATAATAACTGTGGGAGACAAAGCTTTCAACAGCACTTAAATCTTGTACTAATTTGGTGCTCTAAATTCTGTATATATAGCAACAAGTAGAATGTGCATGTGTGTCATGGGTTTGATGGATCCCTGTGTGGACATTTGAACTTCAATTGTATTCTTGGTAGTAAAGACAAAGTTTTTCCGCTTTCAACAAATATCTGTTATTTTCATAAATCTTATTTTAGGATTGTGCATTCATTTTGTAATTCTCTGGTTTATCAATTTGCCATAGAAAATATGAATGTTAAAAAAAACGCAAAATGAAGTTGCAAATCAGCTGGAGCACTGGCAAGAAAGTTTAAATCCTGGGTTTCAATTTATGGATGTGATTTGGTTTTTAAGTAGTAAATCCCTGGGTCTTGTCCAGTAGATTGTCATTGTACTCCTGAAAATGTAAAGCAAAATGACCACACTTTGTTTGAAAACTGACATAAATTGTACTTATTAAAGTCATAAATGATATCATGTATAACATTAATGAAAATGCACTACAGCCAGTGGGTTAGACAAACATGCCATCTCATCCCTTGGTTGGCTTGTTGGGTGGATTTTCATCTGGGCTCACTTGCCTCTCTGATTATATCCAAGCCATTGTAGCAATGACTTTCCACATTTCGAAATCACTGAAGGCTTACCCTATGGTCTTCTAGTTATCTGAATGCTGTTTCTTGGTGATAACAATAAGCTTGAGATTGGCCACCATATACATACCATCTGAGAAGCCTGACATAATTAAGAGCAAAACAACCTGTTTGTTTGGCACCCCATCAACTGCTCTGAACAGTAATTCCCTCGATTATCAGAACACACTAGTTGCAGCATGTACCATTTACAAAATGCTCCGCAGTTCCATGATTCAGACCTCATAACAATGAAAGATTAGTTGCATATTTTCAAGTCCGAATGGTTTACAATAGGGAGAAATATGAAGGATGTAGTATTCATGACAGAGGTTGCAGATTTCAAAGATGCTTATGAGTGGCCCAAGGTATTTTGTAGATGGTTCACCCATAATTTAATTTATCGCGAAGGAAGGAACTGCAGATGCTGTTTTAAACTGAAAAAGGGCACAAAAAGCTCGTGTAACTCAGCAGGACAGACAGTATCTCCGGAGAGAAGGAATGGGTGACTTTTCGGGTCGAGAAGGGCCTCGACCCAAAACGTCACCTATTCGTTCTATCCAGAGATGCTGCCTGTCCGTCTGAGTTACTCCAGCTTTTTATGTTTGATTTATTGCTATTGCTTCTTTGAATGAGTTGTAATCTCAAATTACAAAATAGAAGCAACTGAAAAAAAGTGGCTTGGAGATGATAAATTTAAAGTTTGTAGATGTATCTTTTCCCCCAACGTCTGCTTGAAAAATAGGTGATCCATATTTATTTATTTTTCTTCCTGGGTTGATATTTTCTCATTCATTGCATTGTGAAGGAGTAATGCCTACATCCTGAAGTATCTTTGCTCTCTGCACTTGGAGCCAGCATTACGAGTTGGCCATGAAAATAGTTGCATATCTGTTCATCTACTCGCTGAGTGGTAACCAGAATGTAATGTAATTTTCTACATTTGGATTCCTATGTATTTAAAATGACGTACAATAATCAACCATGAATTGATTATTTTTATTTTTATATCCACTGCAGGAGATGAAGAGACGGGGAAAACTTCTGACGACATTAGTTTGAGCTTGGGCCAGAGCTGCAGTTTGTATAAAGATACAAATGATGAACAAGGTGAGCGTGGCCGATCAGAATTTGACTGAAAAACAGTGCAGTGTAATGGTCGACACAATTATCTGGGGAATTTTGAATAATGACCTACTTTTATAAGCTGTAATTTTACAATGAATATGCTTGGAATTAATTGGTGTCACTTGGTTATAGTTTCTTGATTTTGAAGGAGCAATAAAGTTAGGTGATGCATTCAATTCCAGAACAATGCTACAGATATACTATGGACTTAATTTTTGTATAAGCTCTTTTCCTCAGCACCTCTGGGGATCTGTACTTTAGAGAAGGACTTGGGAGAAGAAAGATAAAGTAACTTCAGTTGAACATAATATATAAATATAAAATATAGCATGAGGAGCGCGTGGAGTCCATTCAAATGGATGCCCTGTCAGTCAGTAAGATCTGTGCACCACATTCCTGCACTGAACCCATCATCATTGATTCTCATAGTATTCAGACAACTGTTGATCTCTGTCTTGAATATTCTCAGTTACCAAGTGTCCAAAGCCCTGTTGGGCAAAGAATTGCAAATATTCGCTAGTTTATTTCAGATACAGAATGAAGAACATTTTTCTGTTCTCTACAGTGAATGGTGAAATCCTGATGGGCTGGAAATTCTGCATCTACCCTGTTATGTCCTGCAAGACATTTGCTTGTTTCAACGTTATTCACCACATTCTTAACTCGGTGGTTATAGGTTTTCCTTCAAGGACAAATCGCTCCGTCCCAGAGATCAATCTGGTGAACCTTCAATGCAACTTGTTGCAACTTATTCCCTCATTCGATAGGGAGACTGGACCTGTACATAACACTTCACATGTAATCTCATGTATGTAATATACAATAGAGCAATAAGCTACTACATTTGTACTCGAATCCTGTGGCAATCAACAGTTACATTTGACTTCCTAATTGCTTTGCTGAACCTGCTGTATATTAACTTTAAGTGATTTGTGCAGATGTCTCTGAATGCCAACACTGGTCAAGCGCTCATCATTTTAACAAGTACTCTCCATTCTATTGTTTCTTGTGATCTATTTTTACATTATAAAACATGAAATGTCGCTGCACCTTTGGCCCATTGTATTTGCGCAAACCATGATGTCTATAATGGGATGTCAGGACTGTCTGGGATGTCAGGACTGTCTTATGAACAAAGACTGCATAGACTCGGTTTATACTCTCTAGAAATTAGGAGATTGAGAGGGGATCTTATAGAAACTTACAAGATTCTTAACGGGTTGGACAGGCTAGATGCAGGAAGATTGTTCCCGATGTTGGGGACGTCCAGGACAAGGGGTCACAACTTAAGGATAAGGGGGAAATCCTTTAGGACCGAGATGAGAAGGAATTTTTTCACACAGAGAGTGGTGGGTCTCTGGAATTCTCTGCCACAGAGGGTAGTTGAGGCCAGTTCATTGGATATATTAAGAGGGAGTTAGATGTGGCCCTTGTGGCTAAGGGGATCAGAGGGTATGGAGAGAAGGCAGGTATGGGATACTGAGTTGGATGATCAGCCATGATCATATTGAATGGCGGTGCAGGCTCGAAGGGCCGAATGGCCTATTCCTGCACCTAATTTCTATGTTTCTATGTTTCTATGTTTCTATAAATTAATAATCAGTAATTCCTGGTAACCAGACAAATAATAGCTAGGTTGTGGTTTGTGTTGTGCAGAGTTCAAGAGCCTGATTAGTGATGGAAAGAAACTTTTCTTGAACCTGGAAGTCACGGTGCATTGGCCTCTGTGCCTTCTTTCTGATGGTGGTTGTGAGATAAAAGAATAGACGGGGTCTTTGACATTGGCTACACTTTTTAAACAGCGCCTCTTGTAAATCCCTTCTCTAGTAGAGAGGTCAATGCATGTGATAGACCAGGCAATGTCTGCCACTTTCCGCAGCCTCCTTCATTCCTAGGTGTTCGGACTACGAACCAGGCCACAATGCAACTAATCAATATGCTTTCTACTATATACTCGTAGAGTTTGATAGAGTATTTGGCGACATACAGCATGTCTTCAATCCTCTAAGGAAGTTGAGGTGTAGCTAAGCTTTCTTTGTGACTGCATCAGCATGCTTGGGCCCAGGACATATCATCAGTAATATGCATGCCCAGGAACTTGAAGCTATTAACTCTCCCTACTGCCGTCCTGTCGATGAAGACAAATTCATGGATCTTCCCCTTTCACTTCCTGAAGTCAACAATCTAATTCTTAGAGATACAAGGAACTGCAGATGTTGGTTTACAAAAAAAGGATAATGCTGAAATAAATCAGCGGATCAGGCAGCATCTCTGGAGAACATGGATAGGTGCCGTTTTTTGGTCTCTTGCCAACATTGAGAGCACGGTTGTTATTCTGGTTCTGTTCAATCAGATTATGAATCTTACTCCTGTATGCTGTCATTATTATCCATTATTGTGGTAATGTCAGCAAATGTAAAGATGGCTTTGGAGATGTGCCTAGCTATTGTCAGGTATATAGAGAGAGTAGAGCAGAGGATGAAGCGTACAGCCTCTCAGCACCTCTGTTGATGGGCATTGAGAAGGATGGCAGTTTGTGTTGCCAATTCGTACCAATTGTGGTTTGCCTACAAGGATGTTGAGGATCCAATTGCACAGAGATGAACAGAAACCCGGTTCCCTAAGTTTGATGAGTTTAAAGAGGATGATGGTGTTGATTGCATAGATGTAGTTTTGAGCAACACCCTGATATATGTTGTCCTAGTGGTCCATTGGAAAGTGGTGTCAGCAAGAGCACATCCCCTGTTGTTCTGTGTAGTGTATTTGTTTATTCACCGAATCTGCCTGTATCCCCTAAAACCATTCTGTCCTGCATGCAGCCCACATGCCTTTTAACTTTGTATCATCATCAAACATGGCTCTATTCATTTGATCCCCGTACAAGGAATTGATAGCTTGTGAACAGCAAAGCTATGCCACCTGTTCCAATGGCATCCCACTAAAGTTGGAGTCAGCACTCCCCACTACAACTGGTTTCTCAAAATCCTGCTCAACAGACCACAATCAGTGAGGATAGGTGACAAAACATCCTCTACGATAATCTTCAACACTGATGCTGCACAAGGATGCGTTCTCAGTCCCCTACTATACACTCATGACTGGGCAACTAAATTCCAATCCAACTCAATTTACAAGTTCACAGACGACACCACTATAGTGGGCCGATTATCAAAATGACGACGTTCTCAATCCCCTTTGAGAGAGAACGGAAATTGAGAACATTGTAAACCGGTGCCAAGACACCATTCTCTCCCTCAAAGATAGACACAAAATGCACGAGTAACTCGGCAGGACAGGCATCATCTGTGTAAATCAGTGTAAACCAACATTTGCAGTTCCTTCCTACACATAATCTCTCCTTCTTCTTGCGTATGGCGTGCACAGCCTAAAGTTGTAAGACAACTTGTTCTATTTGATCTTATTTGTTTGTGCATGCCAGGTTGATCGCATTCGTCGAAACAGGGCGGACCATTGAAGGTTGCAATCTACCACCCAATCTCCCACCCCAGCACCAGTCTCACCCCGGTCACTCCCTCTCTCTTCTACCATCTGGCATGGGGTAAAGCTTGAAAATTCAGTTATACCTTCTTTCCAGCTGTTATCAAGGAACGGTCCATCATTATCTGATGTGTGGTCCTGACCTTCCATTATCCTTTATCTGTGCACTGTAGACAACTTGATTCTAATCATAGGTGATATGTTTTGTCACCTATCCTCACTGATATGGTCTGTTGAGCAGGATTTTGAGAAACCAGTTGCAGTGGGGAGTGTTGACTCCAAATTTAGTGGGATGCCATTGGAACAGGTGGCATAGCTTTGCTGTTCACAAGCTATCAATTCCTTGTACAGGGATCAAATGTAATAGAGCCATGTAATAGATCTTGTAAATTGAGTTGGATTGGAATTTAGTTGCTGGAACTGCAGGTGCTGGTTTAAACTGAAGATAGACACAAAAAGCTGGAGTAATTTAGTGGGTCAGAAAGGTCTTGACCCAAAGCGTTATCAAATATCTTTCTTCGGATATGCTGTCTGACCCACTGAGCTACTCCTGCTTTATGTATTTCTTTGATTGTAATCAGGTATTGTCTTTGATTGGATAGCACACAAAAACAACAGCTTTTCAATGTACCTTGGATCACGTGACAATAAACTACACTAATTGAATATGGCCCAATTGTTATGATTCTGTTTTCTTTCAATTATCTAATCTTCAATCTACTGCGAGTACAGAAATATTCCAATAATCTGGCACCCTGGGGACTTTGGTGGAAGTGCTGGGTTCTTCAGATCTTCTCCTATTAATATCACATTTAATTCACATATTTAAAGATGCTACATAGTAATAAAAATACTTAGTAAACCTTGGGACATTAAAGGAAACATTGGAAACAAAGTGTAGCGAGTTTAAAGGAGGCATTGGAAATAAACAGGTGAGTTTATAAGGACGGTAGGAAGGGAACTTCTGGTATAACGAGCTCTGGAAACTGGGCCCTAGTGATCATGGGAGCATGGGATCAGTGTCTTGGTGAGTTTCTGACCAAGGCTCTGATCCCATGGTTAGTGCTCAATAGAGAGGCCTGGTGGGTTCGTAAGGCATATGGCGACGGGTTCCGGTCAGTTTTAGAAGAGCATGGAAAACGTCACTGGGTGAATTGAATGCAAAATCATCAGAATTTCCACACTAACTATGATTATTTGGAGTTTCACTGTGCTATGCAAGCGCTAATTTAAAAAAAAATCATTTAAATATTTATACATTTGCTTTGCCGACGTTGTTTTCTTTATCCTCACTTCAAATTCATTAAATTCTGAAGCATTCAGAACTCTGCTATTGATTTCATAAGTGATAGGAGCAAAGTTAGGCCATTCGGCCCATCAAGCTACTCTGCCATTCAATCATGGCTGATCTATCCCTTCTAACCCCATTCTCCTGCCTTCTCCCCATAACCTCTGACATCTGATTTGTTTGGCAGTACCATCAACATTGTACTCCAAAATAAAAGTAACATGTCTGCAAATTAACCGATGTGTATCAAGCCATTCACTCTTCACCACTTTCCCCATTGTCTGATGCTCATACCCTGTCTCATAACAACCAGTTTAAGATCGTTGTCCTTATTTCAAAATTCCCTCACGACATTGTTACCTCAGCAAAACCCTCTAATCTGCCCCATTTGGCCCTCATTGTCCTTTTGAATTGGGCCTTCTGTGCAAGCTCTTTTTTACCAAGCATTCTATATTTTCCCTCCTATGGATAGGTGACGTTTTTGGTCTGGACGCTTCTTCAGACTAATTCAGTCCACTGAGGTACTCCGGTACTTTGTGTTTTTCACCTTAAATCTCAGTGCCAATGTCTCTGGTCTGCACCAGTGAGCCCTTTTTCACCAACTGCCGGTTGACGTTGCTGTTGTTGCAACTTATATAGTAGCCCCTGGCCGACAGCACTTTCTTCAGGCCACTGAGAGGATGCGTTCGGTCGCCATGGTGCTCCCTCCTCTATCACCAGCTGCTGTTTCTTACTGTTGGCCATTGCATTGTCTGCCTTGCCCCCTCCCCCCCCCCCCCCCCCCCCCACCACCCCCTCCCTAAGATAAGGTGGAAGGTGTAGGGGAGAAGGAAGTGGCAGCGGTGGGCGGGGAGAGCAGCGGAGTTGGCAAAGCGTTGGCCAACAGGAAGAAGTGGCAGCTGGTGAGCGCGGAGGGAGCCCCATGGTGACCTGGCATGTCCTGTTGGTGGCGGAGCTCTGAAGAAAGACTGTCGGCTGGGCTACAACGTGAGTCACGTCAACAGCTGCGTCAACCAAAGCAGAGGCTGGTGAAGAAGGGCTCGCTGGTGCACCTTGTGGAAGATGTCGGTGACTCGGTTGGGTGGTGCTGTCCACCGCCTCCCTTGTTCTTGCTCTCCTTCCCAGTGTTGCACCGAAAGTGGCCGAAATCGGAAGAGCAGCAAGCCCGGGTGATGCTTTTATATCTGTGAAGCCGATGAGAAGCCCTCGCCATCTTTCCGTTGCAATCATACAGGTCATTCAGGAAACTGGACCTCCTATTGTGAATTGTTTATGGAAGTACGTTTACGTAACTCACCAAATTACATGCAGGTCTGAAATATATTTTAAAATAATTTTCTCATCCAGTCTAAAGATCAATTTATGACGGTCATAGGTTATATGAAAGTTACAATTTGGTTCTTTATGATTTGAAAGCTATTGAATCTACTTCTCACAATGTGTGTGCACGTTGCTCAGTATGTGAGTGTTAATGTTTGTCATTTTTCCCTATAGATCTGGTACACGATGCAAAGCTTTTTCAAGTGGTGGTGTCGAATGATTCCTTGATGTCTCACCAGGCTTTAACATCTTCGGCAGCTCAAGACTTTCTAAGGGATTCCAATGACAAAGTGACCTACCATCACACAGAGCATTCATTGTCGACTGCTTGTGACACAGAAGCAGCCTCCCTTGTACCTTTGCATTCCCAATCATACAGGAAAGATCACAGGCCAAGGGGAGTGCCGAGAACTTCAAGTTCAGCGATTGCTTTTCCAGACACATCTCTCAGTGATTTTACTCTCTTTCAGCAAAGGAGAGGATTAGACACCGTTTGTGAATTAGAAAGTTCAAAACCTCTTTCAGGGTCCAAGGAGTCATTGACTGAAAACTCTTGTTATGCTGGTGTTTTCCAGCTTGATAACTTACTCAAGGGTGGTACTGCCCAACCATCATTCAAAGCAGGACTCAGTAAGCCTTTAAAAACAGATAATAGTGTTGACAGTCTCCAGAGTCTCAGTACCAGGAGTAGTGGGTCAACAGAGAGTTACTGTAGTGGCACAGATCGAGACACCAACAGCACTGTAAGCAGTTATAAGAGCGAGCAAACAAGTTCAACCCATGTGGAGAGCATACTTTCAGAGCAAGCAGAAACTTCAGCAGATGAGAACAGCTTGGAAAAAAAAGATTTCGAGAAAAGCGATGCTCGCAGCGGATATAGTAGTGAACCAGAAGGTGAGAGTATTGTGGAAAGTAGTGAAAGGCCTAATGGTAAAAGGAAAAAATTACACGCTGCAACAAAAGATGGAAGTTCCAGTCAAGATCCTGAGCAGACGTCCGATCAGTTGCCGACTGGAGGAAGACTCAGTGGTTCTGGTGATGCTAACAAAAACCCTCATGCAAACGAATTGACCGTTGACATCTTGAAGCAGCATGGTGAATTAGTTCCAGAAACACCTGTGGAACAGAGAGTGGAGGAGGTTGCGGAAAAATCTTCTCTGTCAATGGATAAACAAACAGTGAAGGATGAAACAGCGAGGCAAAAAGACGGGGATGTAAGACCCAAATCAAATTTTATCCACAGAGCTGCCTCTACACACAAATCGAACCGAAGAAAGTCAGGGAAAAAACGAGCAAGCAGTTTTGACACTAGCCGGCATAGAGAGTATGTGTCATTTCGTGGTGTAGCTGGCATTAAAACTGGCAGCAACAGCTTTTGTCCAGATGAAGATTCAAGTGACCAGAGCGACTTGAGCAGAACATCCAGCATGCATTCAGCACATCGCTTCAGTTCAGACAGTTCATCCAGCACTACATCCCATTCATGTCACTCTCCCGAAGGACGATACCATGTCTCAAAAGCAAAATACTTGTCTCGAGAAAGAGGCACTGACTTTGAAGCTATGTTAAAGATCCATTCTGGTTCAGAAAGTAGTGCTAATAGTCGTAGAAGGTCAACTCGCAGGACTCTCAGTGCAGCCAGTGCCAAAACTCATGCACGAGTACTCAGCTTAGACAGTGGGACAGCAGCCTGCTTAAGTGATCTGAGCAGACTAGGGACACCAGATAAAGTGAGATCTTTAACTACATCTAAGTCAGATTTGGAAGCCAAGGAGGGAGAGGTGTTGGATGAATTGTCTCTTATTGGCCGAGCATCACAACTAGAATCTGTAACTCGCTCACGGAATAGTTTACCCAATCAAGTAACCTTTCAAGAAGCAGAAGAACAAGGAGTCGCCAGTACAGGTGGGTTGTTAAACAATTAGACTTGATTAATTGTAAGATAGACAACCTAATATTAGTGATACACAAATTTTGGCTAGAAATGTATCAGTTTAGATCTATATCCTGCTTTGCCTTGTGGTGACCTTATGAATTAATACAATTATCCTGAAGTACTGGGAAAATTGCATTGCGTGATTCCAGTTGCGTTTGGAAATGTACTCTCATTTGTCTATCAATCCTATCATTGTAATGGGATAAGTATGAGTAATCTGCACAATAATAAGCTGGAGTCAACTTCTAGCAGTTGGTTGTGAAAATGTGATTAATAAGTAGGTTATCATTTGCGATGTATGTTTAAATTGATCAAAATAAATTCATCCAATCTAAAGAATATGTTATTATAATGGCATCTATGATCTTTAGGAAGAGCCACAGCTGCAAAAGAAAATCAGTGCAGTCAATGTTTTCGTAGAATAATTGTCACGCTTTGAATAAATAAGTGTTCCAACGATGTATCTGAGCCATAATATATTCAAAACATATTTGTAAAACTATCCACAATAATCATGCAAGGGATAATATGAAGGCATATATAGAACATACTTGAGATTATAACGATAAGTGTACGTCTCAATCCTGGTGAATTACAGAACTTTTTCACTAGAAAAAAATTCCTATTTTTATCTTATTCATCTTTATTTATATTTATCTTAGAAAGAGGAGTGAAACAAACAGCTAGCCAAGTGGAGTCAAATTTGGGAAGAGCCAGGAAGATAGCCCCAATTGTTTGACAAAAATGTTTTATTTCAGCATTGCAGAAACATGCTTATTATCACAGTGTTTTGTGGGAGTTTGTTGTTGGTAAATTGGTTGTCACTTTTTATATATTATAACAGTTACTGTTTCCAAAATATTTCATTTAAAGTGCTTTGGCACAACACTAGAATATGAAAGGCACAATCCAAATCACAATCTCCCTTGTTCAAGATGTGGACTTTTCCATCGGCGAGATCAAACGTAGACTGGCCGGTCGTTTTGTGGAACACCTTCGCTCAACCCGCCTGAACCTACCTAATCTCTCGGTTGCCGGTCGCTTTAATTCTCCTTCCCGTTCCTACACAGATCTTTCTGTCCTAGGTCTGCTCCATTGTCTGGAGTTGAGTTTCTCCAGCTTTTTGTGTCTATCTGCAATCTAAATCCAATTCCTTTTTAAATAAGGCAATATATTTTATAACATTTTTACATGTGATAAAGGAATTTGAATTTTTTTCTTAGTATGTGTGCATTTACTTTAGTGAGGCAGTGAAAATAACACGAATATGCCTTCATTGCGGCTTGGAATACCACTTTGCTGGCAAGTTATTTAAACTGACCTCCTTATGGACCTCAGCCCTAACTTAATCAAGAACCTAAATTGGAAAGACCTAACTTATAAAGAAGATTCTAAATTTTGTTCGGAACTGTTGTGGTCTCACAATACAAATTAGGTTGGTGTTTTAAAATGCACATCTAGCTTGAGTCCATTTGCTCCATTTGTATTTTTTTTGTTGACATTTTATATTTTTAATGGGATGTGTTAGGTATGTGTTTTATGGGAGATAAATCAAGAATCCTGAATCCCTTTTTATGGTTTTCCCAAATAATGGTCTTTAAATCACGTAAGAGGCTAAGGTGTTTATCAGTTTAAAAATGTTTTTTGAACAGTGAAATTCCTGGCCAGTGAAATTCCTCGTATGTTGCAAAACATACTTGGCGAATAAAATCTGATTCTGATTCTGAATTTTGTGTTAAATCATTCTTCGTGTCCTACGTCATCATTGACTTTTACAAGCTACATGATAATTATTTATGGTTGGGTTTATAAAATTTAGTTAATCCCAATCTGACCTATCTGCTAACACCTGTTCAGCAGCTCTTGAAATGCACTTGTAATTTCTCGTTTCCTTTGGTGTATTACCTTTTGAGCATTTGGCAAGATTGCTCAACATAACAACTGAAGTGGATGACTACTGAATCTGGGAGTTGTAGGTTGAATTAGGAGGTGTGCATGCTTGAATATACAATGCTGGCATTTATTGGGTGACCGGGATTAATCGTTTTTAAGGATTTGTTGGAAAACATTTATTGAAGTATCTTGAAAAGCAGCGGCAATAATTGAAGGGAATCTTTGGCTCTGGAAAGCTATGCATTGAACACAGTAGCAAGGAGTCCTTGATTATATGAAGTTCATTTGCCATTCCAATGAATGTATTAAACTTAATTTGTAAAAAGTATCATGACTTTATGAGAATAGTCTTGAGAGGACCTTTCTGAGTCTTGTTTTATGCTTCATTTACAAGTTTTTTATTATACGAAGGTGCATCCGTTTTATTGAGGAGCTCTAATGTGGAATACATAATTGAGTCAGAAATGCACTATCAATAGATTTAATGCCAACCTTGGTTCAACATTGTATTTGATTATTTTAACTTAATTGTGATGCTGAAGTTTGCAATGCTGAATATTATTCAGGAAGGGAAAAGCAAACATTTAACAAGGTGTTAAATGAGGCTTTGTGTACAAAATGGAAATATAAAAACTTGCACTTCCATAAAATATGAAAAAAAAAGTGAGTGAAGGTTAGGATATTCAACAGATAACACAGCATCTAGTGAAAATGAAACGGGGTTAACGGTTGAGGTCTGATGAAAGATCCCTACAACTATAGTTTCAGAATTTACCTGCACAAACTGTTGAAGCTTCTTCACACCCACCGCCATCCTGATTTAAGTGAATAGATTTGCTTCTATTTACCCTATCTATGTATTTAGAATTGAAATGTTTACCTTTTTTTTAGACAGAAGAGTCCTTCTTGTCCAGACTTTCCTAATTGTTTTCTAATTTTATAATAATACTAGGCCAAGCATGGACCCATTGGGTCCCGTTCCCCCAACGCAATATTACACCAAAGTGCGTATGTGCGGCCTGACGGACCCACACTGCGCAGGCGTGACTGCTGCGTTCACAGTTTTGCCGTTGACGGCAGAAATTAAGTTAAAGTTAATAAAGTGAAGAGAGGACCTGTGGAGGCATTTGTAAAATGGAATGATACTTACCTGTTGGGTCCCCTTTGTGAGGTCAGGCAAGTACAGGCGAAAGGAAAAAAAATGGCGATCTGAAAATCTGCAAAGGCCCCAACTCTGCAGGCGTGGATACCGGGCCCACTGCGCACACGCGGGGCTGAAGGGCCTCCCCCAACTGCATAGGCGCGGCTGGCAAGTGGGGGCTCTGTTTTAAGGTAATTTGTTTTAAATGTCAATAACTTGTAAAATATAACATCAATCTGAACGAAACTTGCTCCTGCACACCACAGGACAACGGTGAGTAAGGTGAGCCTAAAATTGTAGCGCTATTGTGTACCATTTTTGTTGAGTTTCGAGAACAAGCAAACAAACAAAACAAGATGGGAGTTTTAGTAAGATGGATAGATGGATGGATGGATGGATGGATGTGACTTATTTGTGTACATTTGTTTACACAACATGCAGGCATTCAGGCAACTCCTTGTTGGTGTTATGCATTCTACCAGGTCCTCCCATTCTTTCCCATTTAACTTGGTTAGTATAACCATTTGTGTAGGAAAGAACTGAACCATTGATTGCATTCTTTCCCCATCTGCTAATCTAAAGACCCTTTAGTTGCATCTACACTGTATGACATTACCTGAATTACATGTTCCAGTCCCATCATTTTCTGGATGAAGATTTTTTCCAAAATTCTTGGCATTTTAATTATATGAATGGTTTTTAGTTTTATTTCATCTTAAATTGTAGCACATTGTGTATATTCTTGTTAGAGACTGAAATAGCTTCTATTGAGCAAGAATAGTTCTCTAACTTTCGATATTTGGGAATAATTCATGGGTCCAAAATGACTGAAG
This sequence comes from Raja brachyura, assembly GCA_963514005.1. Next base: position 62,290,417 of record OY740789.1, read on the forward strand.
CTTGCTGAGTGCTCGATGTCGGTGCTTTTATTCTGCTGTGTTGCTGGATTTGACTTTAGGTTAAGTGGTTGAGCATTGTGGTGGTATATTCACTTTCCCAATCCCGATCAGCCAGGCCTCTCTTGAGGTACAGGCCTCATCTTCTGATCCCATTAATTACATTAGAAAGGGTAAGGTGGTAATCTTTAATTTGTTTATTAGCAAGTGTTTAGTGAAATGAGGTTCTCATAATTACAAGCAATTTTGTATATAATTGTCTCTGTCTCTGATCAAGAGACATTTAAAAATGTACCCAGACTGAGCAGGAGATGAGGCTTTGTATCAATTTTGTGGCTTGTGCTATAGGCTGGCTGGGTGATGCAGTGCCATGCCTGCTGAGACCTTGCCATGCCTCACTGGACGTCTCGAGATACAGAGGAAGCAGGTTGTTTGGCTCCACAACCGGCTAGGTAAACGTAGATGTGTGGAGACGGGAGTGGCAAGCCTCCTCTTGGAGCCAAACTTACCTTAACATTACTTGTTTAGTTTAATCAGAAGGTGTATAATATACAACCGATGGCGGTAAATATTTTAAACATTGGAATGAACATGTTCCCAAAGAATACCTTGGCGTATGAAATGCATTTCGGTTTTTCATCGTTGATTTTGTATGTAAATGAAAATTGGTTAAAGGTCTCAGCATTTGCATTCAAATGCAAAAACCGACAGTGGAACATTTTGTAATAAAAGGGAATGTGAAAGATAAAATTATATTTTAATAATACACTTAATACATCAATTTGATTATTTTAAATGTACAGTCAATATTTTTGAGTGATGTATTATGTGCAGGGTTATTTAAGATGGCATCTGTGATTATTTTCCTGCTTTGGTGATTTGTTAGCTTTATAGAAAGGCACCGATAATGAGTGTATGAAAAATGTGTTTTTAAGTGCATTCTGGAGTTGAAATGCCAAATGGAACTTGAACAGCTATTATCTGGAATCCACTGACTCTAACCTTGGTAGGTGCACAGGGAAATTGCATAATTGCCAACATGTATTAAAACTAAAATTAATTGTTGAGAGTAGTTAATTGTTCACCTGCCTTTTGTATTGATGAATGGCCACAGTACTTCTTCCAATGTGTACCAGTAAATGAGTAAACTATGTTTTCTCTCAGCCTATAGGCAGACGTGTATTCAGTTAGTTTTCAAGATTTTTTTAAAATTGCACTTATTTTTATTTAATAAATTGGATGAGGAAGGCAAGGAAACAGAGCAATTGCAGCTAAATGTACTGGTGAACTGTTATCTATTAAAATGTCAGAAATGATTTGAGAGGCTCAATAACCCCAATTTGTTATTCTGGCCCTTGAGCTCTCTTAAATACGATGAACAGTTCATCTGGTCATTTATATCATTGCTGTTTGAGAATCACAGTGTTTCGGGGCTTGCTTCATCTGTTAGAACCATAACTACATTGCAAAAGCATTTTGTTGGCTGAGAAGTGCATTATAACCACCCCAGTTCATAAAAAATGCTTGATAACTGCCTGCCTATCTTTCAATTTTTTTGAATACACCAATAAGTGGCATCATAGGCAAGGTTTGTGAGTTTTTGAGGGGGGGGGGGGGAGAGTGCAAGGGGAACATCCTTGTTATATCTGAGTGGAGTGGGAGCAAGAGCAGAACTACGGGGCACAGGTGAGCGATCCATCTACAAAAGTAGAGGGGATGCCATATTTACTAAAGATGTGGGCATCTTGGATGTTTTGAGTGGAAAGCCTCGTCTTGGGAGCAGATACAGTGGAAATTCAAATTCACTTAGACTATCTCTGTCACCTCTCTCCCCTTGATTTCTCTACCTTCTACTGAGTCCATCAAGGCCTACTGGATCTCCCAGTTACTAACTACAGTATTTTAACTTACCTTTCCATGCCCATACTTCTTTCCTGGACCACCTCCACGGCCAGAGTGAGGCCACATTCAAACAGGAGGAACAGCAGTTCCACTTGGATAGTTTATAACACAATGGGACACACATTTTAAAGCTCTAATTTAAGGTAGCTAACCAACAAACAACCCTTCCTCTCTTCTCCCCCCCCTTCTCTTCTCACCCCCACTCCTCTCTTCTTACCCCCCCCTCCTCTCTTCTCCCCCCCTCCTCTCTTCTCCCCCCTCCTCTCTTCTCCCCCCTCCTCTCTTCTCCCCCCTCCTCTCTTCTCCCCCCTCCTCTCTTCTCCCCCCTCCTCTCTTCTCCCCCCTCCTCTCTTCTCCCCCCTCCTCTCTTCTCCCCCCTCCTCTCTTCTCCCCCCTCCTCTCTTCTCCCCCCTCCTCTCTTCTCCCCCCCTCCTCTCTTCTCCCCCCTCCTCTCTTCTCCCCCCTCCTCTCTTCTCCCCCCTCCTCTGTTCTCCCCCCTCCTCTCTTCTCCCCCCTCCTCTCTTCTCCCCCCCTCCTCTCTTCTCCCCCCCTCCTCTCTTCTCCCCCCCTCCTCTCTTCTCCCCCCCTCCTCTCTTCTCCCCCCCTCCTCTCTTCTCCCCCCTCCTCTCTTCTCCCCCCTCCTCTCTTCTCCCCCCCTCCTCTCTTCTCCCCCCTCCTCTCTTCTCCCCCCTCCTCTCTTCTCCCCCCTCCTCTCTTCTCCCCCCTCCTCTCTTCTCCCCCCTCCTCTCTTCTCCCCCCTCCTCTCTTCTCCCCCCTCCTCTCTTCCCCCCCCTCCCCTCTCTTCCCCCCCTCCCCTCTCTTCCCCCCCTCCCCTCTCTTCCCCCCCTCCCCTCTCTTCCCCCCCTCCCCTCTCTTCCCCCCCTCCCCTCTCTTCCCCCCCTCCCCTCTCTTCCCCCTCCCCTCTCTTCCCCCCTCCCCTCTCTTCCCCCCTCCCCTCTCTTCCCCCTCCCCTCTCTTCCCCCCTCCCCTCTCTCCCCCCCTCCTCTCTTCTCCCCCCCTCCTCTCTTCTCCCCCCCTCCTCTCTTCTCCCCCCCCTCCTCTCTTCTCCCCCCCCTCCTCTCTTCTCCCCCCCTCCTCTCTTCTCCCCCCCCTCCTCTCTTCTCCCCCCTCCTCTCTTCTCCCCCCTCCTCTCTTCTCCCCCCCCTCCTCTCTTCTCCCCCCCCTCCTCTCTTCTCCCCCCGCTCCTCTCTTCTCCCCCCGCTCCTCTCTTCTCCCCCCGCTCCTCTCTTCTCCCCCCGCTCCTCTCTTCTCCCCCGCTCCTCTCTTCTCCCCCCCCTCCTCTCTTCTCCCCCCTCCTCTCTTCTCCCCCCCCCTCTCTTCTCCCCCTCCCCTCTCTTCTCCCCCTCCCCTCTCTTCTCCCCCTCCCCTCCCCCCCCTCCTCTCCCCCCCTCCTCTCCCCCCCTCCTCTCCCCCCTCCTCTCCCCCCTCCTCTCCCCCCCTCCTCTCCCCCCCCTTCTCCCCCCCTCCTCTCCCCCCCTCCTCTCCCCCCCTCCTCTCCCCCCCTCCTCTCCCCCCCTCCTCTCCCCCCCTCCTCTCCCCCCCTCCTCTCCCCCCCTCCTCTCCCCCCCTCCTCTCCCCCCCTCCTCTCCCCCCCTCCTCTCCCCCCCTCCTCTCCCCCCTCCTCTCCCCCCCTCCTCTCCCCCCCTCCTCTCCCCCCCTCCTCTCCCCCCCTCCTCTCTCCCCCCTCCTCTCCCCCCCTCCTCTCCCCCCCTCCTCTCCCCCCTCCTCTCTCCCCCCTCCTCTCTCCCCCTCCTCTCTCCCTCCCCTCTCTCTCTCCCCTCCTTCCCTCTCCCCTCATCCCTTTCCCTCTCCCCTCCTCTCTTTCCCTCTCCCCCTCCTCTCTTTCCCTCTCCCCCTCCTCTCTTTCCCTCTCCCCCTCCTCTCTTTCCCTCTCCCCCTCCTCTCCTCCCCCCCCGCCCCCCCCACCTCCCCTTCTATCAATATCACTTACTCTGGTTTCATACTTCGCAATTCCTCTCCCCTTATCTCACAGCCTTTTGTATTTTCTTTTGAGGCTTAACCTGAGTCAGCAGGAGAATTGCTCTCGGAACAATTTAAGCGGGGAAATATTATATTGTTGCCGCCAGTGAGACTTGGTTGAAGAAGGGGCAGGACTAGCAACTCAATATCCCAGATTATAAAATATTCAGACGAGACAGAGATCAAAAGTAAAAGTGATGGTGACATTACACTGTTGTCATTGACTACATTACTTCTGTTCTGAGAGGATATTCAAGAAAACACCTGAAATTAGGCCATGTGGGTAGAGATTAGGAGCAAATTGGATGTTTGTTGATTAGTTGTTTTTTTTTTTGCAGATCTGACTGTCAATAAGACGCAGCAGAGCCAATCCTTAGGCAGATATTAAAGAGGTGTAATAAAAATATTTTGGTTCAAGAGAATTTTAATTTCCTGAATATTAATTGTGATTTTGCCTTGGCATAAAAGGCTCAGAAGGATGGAATTTTTGACATATGTTCAAGAGAGCTTTGATTACAGTGTACAGATGGATCAAGGAGGGAAAGAGCATTACTTGACCTTATCTTGCAGAATGAAACTAGTTCAGTGGAGGGAGTGCCCCTCTTCAGAGCTGCTGCCTGTCCTGTTGAGTTACTCCAGCACTTTGTGCTTTTTTTTGTAAACCAGCATCTACAGTTGTAAACTTTGTATCTGGTATCTAAGTGCATAATGCTTATCTAGATGTTCTTTTCCTGGTGTTTGTTTTTTTTTAATGCTCCATAATGTACTCAAACAATTCTATTAAACTGCTATTAACCTGGTAAGACATGTATTCAATACATTCATGAAGAGTATGCTTGCCATCTTTTGGTTGAATATTGATTTTAGGTATCAGGATAAATGAGGTTATACTTATATCTGTGGTACGAAAAAAAATCTCAGTGCTCATGATTCAACTAATCCATTGATTTCTCTTCAACCATTTTTATGTGAACCACGCAATTGGCTACATTGTGGCTACATAACTATTTCGACATAGCACTTTTGGCTACATAACTATTTTCACATATTGAAAGCTGAAATTGTCAGAAAGAATATGGAGTTGTGGTTATAATCAGACCAATCATAATCATATTAAATCCTGAAGCAGATGTTTGGGGCAATATGGGTATATTTGTGTCTATTCGCCCTTGTAGATTCATTTGGGGTTTCTTAACAATTCACCAAAGTTTTGACTGAATTAGTTCAGTCTTGCCTTGTTTGGTTACATGTCTCTGAATATGATTAGGTGTTTCTCTGCCTTTATTCTACACTCTACACTCTGCACTGGGCTGCATCTCAACTGCCAAATTATGGATATCGATAATGTCAGGTTAAATTGCAAAATATCTCACACTGGGATCCCTTTTGGCTCAAACCTGTACACAAGCATTATAATCAATCTGCTTGTGAGAAGGCTACTTATCTATTATAATGAGTATTCCTGCCTTGATTTTAATGTTCATTCTGGTATTGGCTCATTCTGATTAGATGCTGCAATTGTTCTTAAACTCAGCAGCTGTAAGAAAGTGAAATTCATGAACTGATTGCCTTTGCAGTCTTGTGAATCGGGAGGAACAAAAGTATTTTTCTCCAGTATCTGCAAGATTCACATTTGAAATCCTCCCTTTCATTTATTTCTATTTTGAACAGTGTTGCAATGCTAATTTTTTATGTGCTGGAGCTGTCAAACAGGGGAGTCATTTCAGGTTTTGCTTATGAGGGGGTGTTTGGGGGGGGTAAGCAGCAAGAGTCTCCCAAGACGATCAAACAACATTATAGCCTAGCACTACATCCCAGTGTATAACTAGTACAATAATACATATAATACTTAATTTAATAATATGACAAAAGTATTGTATGATTGTACTCACTAATTATCATGAAATATAATTATCAAGCAAGTAAAGAAAAATATGGTAATCATGTATTTTACCAATTTACAACTAATTACCTGCTAACCAAATGCCACCAATGAGAAGTTTCACAATAATTTCCACAAAGGATCAGGCATGATATGTGTTTGGGGGTCTGAAGCAATTCTTGTCCTGGTGTCTTCTGCTGATCTGTGGTACTGCAGCCATTATGTGACGTACGGCTCAGGATTCCACTGACCCAGAGGAGGCCCATGTAGTTTAACAAACATAAGTGCTGATACATGATTTATGGGAATTCGTCAGTGTGTTGGTGTTATTATCAAGTTCATGTGACTGAATCCCCTCTCACTTGGTGAGTAACAGTACTAACGTTATCAGCTCAGTAATATGCATATATCTTGGGGGATGCACGTCCACGATCCTTCACATTATCTCTGAAGGCATTTATTACAGAGGAAGAAGAAAGCTTAAACCTCTTACAGAGAGATGATATTGCAGCTTCTCCATAATTTGGTGGTATTTCAACAGGCCAACAGCATTTATCAAGGACACAATTCATTTAGCAGGGATTTTTCTTACTATGTGGTTCAGAAGAATGAGAACCTTTCAAAGATGTTGTCTAAAACGTATGGTGCTGCAAATTGTTTATAAGACTAGTAAGAAACTGTTGATAATTAATGGAGACGATTTTGTTGTTGCTTATTAAGGGAATTTCTCAAAATATCCCCTTTTCAACTGCATCTTGAGCTTCTAGTGTTTTTGTACAAGGTTGCTCTTTCAGTCCATGCAGTAATCTTATGTTCCGTTGGATCAGTTTGTCTGCATAAACAATCTAAGTAGTGCGTTTCTGTAAACACTCTGACAGTAAACCAAGTTCATGCGACATGTCATACATTAGAGCTAAATCCAATAGAAACTTTTCTGAAGATAGTCTAGTCAACAGACCTTCATAGGTTTTTCTGTCACTCCCAGATCTTGTTTCATCCTTCATTGCTTTTTCAAAATGAAGACACAGTGCTTCATAATTTTACCACACCGCCAAAACTGTTTGAAATGAGCCAGCTACCCACCAGGTGCCCAGAACACGGCCTATTGTACAAATTTGTTCTAATTAAGAGGCCCATTCAGACAGTTTCTTTTGATTTAGAGATGATCTATAGTAAACAGAGTACAATTTGTCCATAAATTATTGAAAATAATTAATTCCATGAACTTCTCTCACTGAATCACCTACTGCAAGTTCTAATCTCTGATTAAGGCAGTGCCAAATTATCACATCAGGGTAATGTTCCTTGAGAATTGTAGCAACACCAGATTTGACACCAAGCTTTACGCTTGCCCCATTACTAGCATATGCTACAAGATTCTGTTTCAAAAGTAAGAGTCACCAAACCCATGTTTACTGAGACAGTTCAATAGATGCTTAGCAATAGTTGCAGTTTTTTGATCAGGCAGTTTAATTAAATCTAGAAACATAAAGTGGGGATCACCTTCCTTATCCCTTTCACATTTCAAATAAACTATTAGGGCAGCCTTGATGCTCAGACTTGTTTCATCAATGAGAACAGAAATTTATGCAGAGATACATATTCATCGCGTGTACTCCACTTGGCGTAACGTAGCAACAGTACAGGTCATGGGTCGTGACCCGACTGCCGTGAAACCTCCCTATAACGGGCAGGTCAGCGGGTGAATATTCTAAACCAACGCATCAGTACAATGTACTCCCCTCCCCTCCAAAGCGGCCCTGGAACGTCTGAGAATCTCCCCCAACTAAACCGCTGTCTCTTTCCCCCTCTTGCGCAGTTACAGCAGCTTTGCACTAAATTTATCAACCAAGCGCACGGTTTCTCTCTTCAAAAGTTCTACCCTCCCGTTGTTCCCAAGGCAGAGGTGCCGGAGCGGCGCTCCGGTGAGTTCCAGCAGCACTGCACCCTGATGTTGAACACCTCTCTAACACTACCACCTTCTCAGAAAGATTTCCATTACTTCCCCAATGCATCCACTTGATCTCTTTAGATTGAACATTGAATTGTATGCTTCCTCTTCCAAATGCATCAAAGCTGATGATCAGGCTACCAGTGAACATGCAACTGTTGGCGATAAAACATTCAAGTAGTCTAAAGATTCCAGGACATGACTTTTTTTTTCCTGGTTTCTTAACCAAAGAAAAGCTTGCTCTTCCTCTCCTTCTCACCATTGCTAATTCTTGTATCAAACGTGCATTGTAGCTACATTTAGATTTTTTTTTCGATAGGTGGGTGTTGAGAATGTATTTGGTAGCCCTCATGTTGACATAAATTTCAATAGCAAGCACAGGAAGTTAACTAAAAACATTTCTGTAACAGTTTGTTTCCTGTATCGTCATTGGAATTTGAGTCTTTGGGGATTCAAACAATTTACGATTTAATATTGTGCTGATCAGAGCGGTATGCAGTACTTTTAAGTGCAGTCTGACCAAGAATTGACACAAATTGCAAGCTTATTAATTTGATCCATCCAGAAATGAACTCTTGGTTTATTTTTCTCTGAGACCCATCAAACACGTGGCACATCTTGTACTGTTTGCTCTAATTTTACACTACCGTATAGAAAGTCTTTATAAAATCTAGTCGTCTCAGTTGTTTATTTACCATTGTTTTCTCTCCGTTACCTCAAAAATCTGGACGGTAGATCACGCAAGATTTCACTTATAGTACTTATTGTGCTTTTGTGTCTCTCTACGTTCTTCTGTTCTCCCCTCCAGCAGGGATTTCATTATTTTTCCTGCCATTGATAAATGACTGGTGATTACTTCCCAGCTGTGTTCTTTCCCTCTTAAATTTGTGCAATGATATCTGTTGCCCTATTCCCTGAAGCTGCACTAATACCTCTGCTACCTCTTCTGTAGAATCTTTCAAGCACAAGAAAGTAATCTGTTTGGACCAAATATTATATCCTGTTTGGTTAGATTTGTGCATTAAAAATCTGCTTTTTCTATGCTACAGTGCCTTCCATAATGTTTGGGACAAAGGCGCATAATTTATTTATTTGCCTCTGTATAATTTGAGATTTGTAATAGAAAAAAATCACGTGGTTAAAGTTCACATTGTCAGATTTTAATAAAGGCCATATTTACATATTTTTGTTTCACTATGTAGAAATTCTACATTTCAGGGCACCATAATGCTTGGGCCACAACGTAGTCATGTTTAGTATTTTGTTGCATATCCTTTTCATGGAATGACTGCTTGAAGTCTGCGACTTATGGGCATCACCAGTTGCTGGGTGTCTTCTCTGGTGATGCTGTGCCAGGCCTGTATTGCAATCATCTTTAGCTTATGCTTGTTTTGGGGGCTAGTCCCCTTCAATTTTCTCTTCAGCATATAAAAGGCATGCTCAATTGGGTGCAGATCGGGCGATTGACTTGGCCACTCAAGAATTGACCATTTTTCAGCTTTGAAAAACTCCTTTGTTGCTTTAGCAGTATGTTTGGGATCATTGCCTTGCTGTAGAATGAACTGCCAGCCAATGTGTTTTGGGGGTAGACAAAAATGCTGGAGAAACTCAGCGGGTGAGGCAGCATCTATGGAGCGAAAGAAATAGGCAATGTTTCAGGCCAAAGCCCTTCAGACTGATGGGGGGGGC